>CM060597.1:38674326-38696826 GCA_030578255.1 Tiaroga cobitis
GGCAGAGACAAACCAGGTTGACAGGCAAAGGGCCGAGGCAGGCAGCAAGAATCAGAGTCCAATAAACAATCCAGATCGGGGCAGGCAGAAAGTGATCAGCAACGGTAAACAATCGGTCAAATACAGAAATCGAACATGGGAAATGATGGCCGGGTAAAATCCATGTAAGTGGCTATTGTGGTTCACGATCATAGGCCCTGTCCCAAATGGCACACTATGAATTTTCAGTCTTGTGTACTTATTTCATGTGTCCGTTAAATCCATGATTTAGGGTAGGGTGTCTCATTTTTCATTTTAGGTTTCAGAAGGTTGCTCACACATACTTTGTAGTTGATATGTGCCTTTGATGTGCACTTCTGCAGAGCCCACACTGATGCAAGCTCTACAGCACACTTCTTTTCGACAGTCAAAGCAGGGTTACGTTTTTGCACGTCGTGCACAATAACCATAAAGGCACTAGGGTGGCGGTGCCACCGGCTTTATATATATATATATATATATATATATATATATAAATATAGCTGCGAGCAGCGATGAAGGGCCAAAGCCAGCGGTACCGCCACCCTGGTGCACCAGGGTTGCGGTGCCACCGGCTTGGGCCCGTAATCGCTGCTCGCAGCTATATTTTATTATTGTTTTTTTATTAGTGACACATTTGGGGAGGATATATTCCAAAACTTTCTGAAAATACAGTATGAGAATTAACTGCACAATTACTAGAAATGTTTTCCTTGGATATTATACAATTTGCATGCATACAAAATTTGTGGAAAAAGAAAAAAAAAAATTCAAGATGTTTCCAACTCTAACTTTGAACCAATTCTGTAGAATGGCCCATATAGCCTATTTGAACAGGATTTGTTTCCATGTACAAAAAATGTGCTTTTGACTTTCATTTATATTTGGATTATATATATATATATATACATGTATATACAGTGGGTACGGAAAGTATTCAGACCCCCTTAAATGTTTCACTCTTTGCTATATTGCAGACATTTGCTAAAATCATTTAAGTTCATTTTTCCCTCATTATTGTACACACAGCATCCCATATTGATAGAAAAACACAGAATTGTTGACATTTTTGCACATTTATTAAAAAAGAAAAACTGAAATATCACATGGTCCTAAGTATTCAGACCCTTTACTCAGTATTTAGTAAAAGCACCCTTTTGATCTAATACAGCCATGAGTCTTTTTGGAAAAGATGCAACAAGTTTTTCACATCTGGATTTGGGTTACCCTCTGCCATTCCTCCTTGCAGATCCTCTCCAGTTCTGTCAGGTTGGATGGTAAACGTTGGTGGACATCCATTTTCAGGTCTCTCCAGAGATGCTCAATTGGGTTTAAGTCAGGGCTCTGGCTGGACCATTCAGGAACAGTGAGTTGTTGTGAAGCCACTCCTTAGTTATTTTAGCGTTGTGCTTAGGGTCATTGTCTTGTTGGAAGGGGAACCTGCGGCCCAGTCTGAGGTCCAGAGCACTCTGGAGAAGGTTTTTGTCCAGGATATCCCTGTACTTGGCAGCATTCATCTTTCCCTCGATTGCAACCAGTCGTCCTGTCCCTGCAGCTGAAAAACACCCCCACAGCATGATGCTGCCACCACCATGGTTCACTGTTGAGACTGTATTGGACAGGTGATGAGCAGTGCCTGGTTTTCTCCACACATACCGCTTAGAATTAAGGCCAAAAAGTTCTATCTTGGTCTCATCAGACCAGAGAATCTTATTTATCACCATTAGGGATGGGAATTGATAAGAATTTAACGATTCCGATTCCATTATCGATATTGCTTATCGATTCGATTCCTTATCGATTCTCTTGTCGATTCTCATTGGGTGAGGGAATAAGTACAAATTGTTTGTTTGTATTAACTCGCTTTAATATTTGATCAGAAGACACAGCACAGAGTATTAGGGGTGTGAACCTACACTGGTCTCACGGTTCGGTTCGTTTCGATTACGATTATCATGTCATTGATTCAGTTCAATTCGATATGGGAATCACAGCATTATTCATGATCATTCATGCCCCCACACATTTTGCCTTTCCAAACAAAAAATGTCTTACAAAATTTAAATCAATGTATTGTTTTATGTGAATGATCAGGCAGGATGATTTTCAGATAATTTTGAAGCAAAAACTCTAGGTGACAACATCCATTAGTCAAAGGTCTAGTGGACACATATTTAGTATGTGTTTTGTGGCCTTATTTCAGAAACTTTCATTTTTATTTTTTTCAATAACCATGCATAAACATTATTCTCTCAAAAATACAAACATGTACATACATTTTGCTCACAAATTATGGTAGCACTGTTTGTGCTGAATAGAGTGTAATAACACCTTTGCCATTAATTTGTTTATAAGCAACTGAAAAAAGCACAAATGTCAGGGCATGTCAAAACATCTCAAGGACCCCATAAACACCTTAGACCCCAGAGGGTTGAAGCTGCAGTAGGGAGTTTTGAGAAAACGTTGACTTAGCCTGAAAATTTGAACAAGTACAACTTCCAGGTCCCACCTCCTTGCTCTCTGCTGCGCTACAGCCCTCCCTCCACAGCTCGTCCTCCACAGCGGAGCCTGTCGTGAACGCGCAGGCTAGTAAACAGGCCCACCGATAACAGCGGATAAAAAGTTATAGCCTATGGCACATTCACTAATAGGGACTAAACGTCAATAATATGCTTTACATTGACTATGGCCTGCCCATACTTTGACTACAAACTTGGTCCTCAAATCATTATGTATTTTCCAATAGCCTACATGTAACTTTATAACGTTGCACTCTTTCTATAAGTTAAAAATAGCTAGTAAGATAACGTTAATATAACGGTAACTAACGTTACAGTATGTAAGTAATTATTCTAGCGATATATAATGCTAGATAAGGTGTGCTAGTACATTATTTCAGCAACATGACAAGCCAGTGAATTAGCAGGTTTCAATTGTTGCTTAGCAGAGTGCGTGACATTTTATCTACATGTTAGTTTTGACACCGAGTCAATGGGCTCTGTGTAATTCTTTCTTTTTCGCTTGTTTATCGTCATCAGTCTTTTTCCTTTTACTTCTGTTTTATGAGCAGGTGTCACTGGAGAATTGGCAGTTTAGGTTGTTTCTCCGTCATAAGCACAGCTGCAGCACGCCGGCAATCTTGAGTTTGAACGACGGCTCGCGCTCCGGCGCTCGCGCTGTGCAAGTGAGGGGTGTGATCAGCGCGTACACAAGCGTGACTGACAGTGCTAAGACACTCCTCCTGGCTCTGATTGGTTGTTTCTGACCAGGAGCCAGAGGAGCTTGATTTTTACACAGATTATCAATCTCATATTCTACTGTCAGGGCATAATGACAGTTTTAACAAATACATGTTTTCAAAAGTTACCTTCTGGAGCTTTAAACTTTATTTACAACACTGTTTCAGAACAGTACAACTAAAATTTTCGACTGTGTGCTGCGCATTTTTCGTTTCCAGACCCTGGTAGAGTACAAGGCCGGCTGTGCACAAAGGCTGATTCTAAAAAGTGGGGCAAATCCATCTTTGCATGTACATTCTTGCGCTTCTGACTCACACAGCCTGTAAGTATGTTTTCCTATTTTAAGAATTTGCTACTGACTATTCAAACGCGAGTTTTAAGCAATATAGAGCAGCGCTTGCTTGTCGTTTCTACGATCACAAATGCAGACATAGTTTTATGTTTACATAGGGTTCTCACACCCGTAGCGCGGCGCAATGCGTAAAAAGACAGTATAAGTCATTATAATCAGTAATTATGTCCCCAAATAAAATAAAACCTTACCAATCTGATACGATCTGGTCCAGTCGCGCTAGCAAAGTTGATCGATCAGCTTGGACATCTGCATTTACCGAATCAGATTTGGGCTTGAATTGGTAAGGTAGAACCGACATTATCACCTGTCATTATTGCTTTGGGAGATGATGTTCCAAATATGGTACGGTGTGTGACCTTTCCATCACACGCTTAAGATTTTTGGGCCAATCACAATGCACTGGATCACTGGCCAATCAGAGCACACCGTGCTTTTCAGAACAATGAGCTTTGTAAAAATTGACGCATTTCAGAAAGGCGGGGCATATAGGAGCTACAATAATTTACAGTATGTGTAAAATAATTACTTTTTTAACATAAAACCGCATAAACACATTGCATTAAACCAAATACACAAAATTATATTATTTTTAGAACCATCATAGTGATGAAACTATAAAAAATAAAAAAATATAAATAAAAACAACAACAACAACAAACTCAGATTGTTTTTTAATTCCCCACACATAATCCTGGTTCAATTAGGGATTGTCAGAGATTATAGATATGACCAGTGTGTATGTAAATACCTCTTAAGGCATTTGTGAAGGTATTTGTGAAGTCACAATTAGCATTAATAAACACAGACAGCAGAAAACAGCTTGCTGTTGTTTCATGCCTGCAATAAATTCAGTTGCACTGCTGAAATCAAAGAAAAATCTCTTCATAGGCTTATGAGTTTGCTATTGGCCTACATTTTATATTCTGTCTCTCCATCTCCCACAAGGCCTTTCCCCACTTTAATAGTCTTAAAACTACAAAATCCTCAGCTCTAGTCCATTTCATTTCAGCTCAGTCTTGTTTTCATTAAAATGCTGGCTGTTGTCACCAAATTCAATATTGCCCACAAGTTTTACTGCCAGAACACGGCACACAATCAACACAGATCCTGATTCAAGACCATCAAACTATTTTAATGTCTATGACTGTAATAAGCATTGGACACAGACTTGGCTTACGTCTGGACAGTGCTGTATACAGAGTGCCATTCATTATGAGTCAAATTAGTTTAAGAGCCTTAGCTTATGAGCCTTGGAAGTAGTATATAGCTGCATTACTATATACAACTCCTTTTGCATTTTAGGATGCAAAATGCAAAAGAATAGAGGTACAGTACAGTAGTTAAGATTTGGTTTGAGGCTTTAGTTCTGCACAAGTTAATTGCTGCATCAGAGATGAAACTGAGCTTGCATCTTGTTTTTTGTTGCCTGTGCATGAGTAACATAGCTTCTGTGCCTTTACATAATCAAGATGGCTAAAGATATATCAACAGATGCAGAAAAGACAAGACCAATCACAACGCAATATGTAAATAAGTGCAAGAACACAAATGACAATTCAGTATGTACTGTAAGTATTATGACACCATAATACTTACAGTACAACTGTAATACTTACAGTTGGTTTTTCATTAGCGCATGCGCGAGCAGTCGGTGTTTGTGTTTGAAAGCTCCGTCGAATCAATTCATTAATCCTTGATTTTCTTGATTTTCTTCTTTACCACTCATTTATAAACAAGCACTTTCTATTTTTATATCATGGGAACTTATTCTCGATACTATTCCTTATAAAAAAACAATCGGATTGCTTTGATATCGCTACTTAGACCCAACTTTGCGAATCTCGGCTACTAGCCTTTAGTCCGCTAGCATTTCACGCGTGGCCTCGCGCCTATTGACCGTCTGATTTTACACCCGTTTCACTAAAAGGATACAGGTTATATCCGGCATTTCAGTCCTAAATTACTAGTGATATTGGTAGTATCACTACTAATCTACTGTTCATCTGTTATGGCGAACATATCAGATGTGTGTCTAACGCTACCTCTGAGTGCAGGTGAGGACACATTCGAACTGATTTCGGTACGATTGGAGCTTGAATCGGTGGAGAAACAGATCCGTGGTCTGCTAGAGAGGCAAGCCGAGCTGCGGGATCGGCGATCAGCGCTTGAAACGTCACGCGCCGATGCACACAAGTCAGTGGTTAGTAACTTTTTGACTCCGACTTCGTCTACTCCGTGCGTTTCTCTGCCCAGGAGGACGCGATCATCTCTGGCATCATTCACTCCGGCACCAACCCAACACCATGGACCCTGGGTGATCCCACAGCGGAAGACACGAGCCAGGACCAGAGCAAGAACCTCTCCGCCCCTCCCGGTCTTCGAGATCTCCACCCGGAACCGCTTCTCCCCTCTTCGCGAGTCGGAACGCGACGACGCCGTGATCATCGGCACTTCCATGGTCCGTCATGTCCGTGCTACCTCAGGTAAGGGTAAGGTGCGCACTCACTGCCTTCCTGGTGCTCGTGTTCTTGATGTCGCCGCACAGGTTCCCGAGATCCTGAACGGTGAAGAGCGCGTCGGAGCTGTGGTGCTTCACGCTGGAACAAACGATATCAGGCTGCGGCAGACGGAGGTTCTGAAGAAGGACTACAGGAGCCTGATCGAGACGGTACGCAGCACAGCGCCTGAGGCAACGATCATCGTGTCTGGACCGCTTCCCACGTACCGACAAGGACAGGAAAGGTTCAGTAGATTATTTGCACTAAATGAATGGTTAATGTCATTGTGTAATGAACAAAAACTACCCTTTGTAAATAATTGGAATCTGTTCTGGGAGCGACCTAGGCTCTACCGTGCTGATGGCCTGCACCCCAGCAGATTCGGAGCGGCTGTTCTGTCGGACAACATCTCCAAGACGTTACACACCGTATGACTAGAAAATCAAATTCCAAATCACAGTCTTTGCTGTGCCAATTTAATAGATATAAGTAGTGTAGAATATTATATAGAAACTGTGTCTATCCCTCGTTTAGTGAGGCCAAATAATAAATCCACTGTAGGATCTAGGAAAAATCTTATTGTAATTAAACCTGAAAATCTAAATATCAGTGAACAAAAACAATTTCTAAAACTAGGTCTTCTAAACATTAGATCGCTCACACCTAAGGCGGTTATTGTAAATGAAATGGTCACAGATAATAGCTTCGATGTACTTTGCCTTACTGAAACCTGGCTTAAACCAAACGAGTATTTCGGTCTAAATGAGTCTACCCCGCCAGGATACTGTTATAAGCATGAGCCCCGTCTGATCGGTCGTGGCGGCGGTGTTGCAACAATCTATAGAGATATTATTAAAGATTTTATCAAAGAATTTGCGGACTTTCTATCAGAATTAGTATTGGCTGCAGATAAAGTACTAATTGTTGGTGATTTTAATATACATGTAGATAATGAAAAAGATGCATTGGGATTGGCATTTAAAGACATTGTAAACTCAATTGGAGTTAGACAACACGTGTCAGGACCTACTCATCATCGTAATCATACTCTAGATCTAATATTATCACATGGAATAGATGTTGATGCCGTTGAAATTCTGCAGCAGAGCGATGACATCTCAGATCATTATCTAGTCTCATGTAAATTACATTTAGCCAAGGCTGCAAAGCCGACTCCGTGTTATAAATACGTTAGACCTATAACTTCTGCCACTAAAGATTGCTTTATCAATAATCTTCCTAATCAGTTTCATCATCTCAGCATCCCGGATAGCTTAGAAGAACTTGATATTGCAACAGAAACGTTTAACTCTCTCTTTTCCAGCACTTTAGACGCAGTTGCTCCGTTGCGCTTAAAGAAGATTAAAGAAAATAGCCCAACGCCGTGGTACAGCGAGCACACCCGGGCCCTTAAGAGAGCAGCCAGAAAAATGGAGCGCAACTGGAAGAAAACTAAACTAGAGGTATTTCGGATTTCGTGGAAAGAGAGCTCGATTGCTTACAGAGAGGCTTTAAAAGCTGCTAGATCTGCTTATTTTTCAAACCTATTAGAAGAAAATAAACATAATCCAAGGTATTTATTTGAAACAGTGGCTAAACTAACGAAAAAGAAAGCTTCAAGCTCAGAAGTGTCCAAGCAACACAGCAGTGATGACTTTATGAACTTCTTCACTTATAAGATTGATAATATCAGGGACAAAATTATAACTATGCAACCGTCTACCACAGTATCGCATCAGGAAGTGCATTGTAGTCTCCCTGAGGAAAAATTTGATTCATTTGTTGCTATAGGAGAGGAAGAATTCAGCAAACTCGTTAATTCATCTAAATCGACAACTTGTATGTTAGATCCTATACCGACTAAGCTACTGAAAGAGATGTTTTCAGAGGTCACATATCCTCTTCTTAATATCATTAATTCATCTTTGTCTCTAGGATACGTACCAAAAACCTTTAAACTGGCTATGATAAAACCGCTTGTTAAAAAAACACAACTTGATCCTACAGAATTAGTCAATTACAGGCCGATCTCGAATCTGCCTTTTCTGTCAAAGATATTAGAGAAAGCAGTATCTTCACAACTGTGTTCCTTTCTAGAAAGAAATGATATCTGCGAGGATTTTCAGTCCGGATTTAGACCGTACCATAGTACTGAGACCGCTCTCATTAGAGTCACAAATGATTTGCTCTTATCATCCGATCGTGGTTGTATCTCTCTATTAGTGTTACTCGATCTTAGTGCTGCATTTGACACAATTGACCACAACATTCTTTTAAATAGACTAGAAAACTATGTGGGCATTAGTGGAATTGCACTAGCATGGTTTAAATCATACTTATCTGACCGTTATCAGTTTGTAGCAGTAAATGAAGAGATGTCTTATCGATCACAAGTTCAGTATGGCGTACCACAAGGCTCAGTACTAGGACCGTTGCTGTTCACTCTGTACATGCTACCATTAGGAGATATCATTAGAAAACATGGAGTTAGCTTTCACTGTTATGCCGATGATACTCAGCTGTATATTTCTTCAAAACCCAACGAAACTTACCAATTCACAAAATTAACGGAATGCATAGCTGATATAAAAAGTTGGATGACTAGTAATTTCCTACTACTAAATTCTGAAAAGACAGAGATTCTAATTATTGGACAAAAAACTTCCACACGTAATAACCCAGAATACTGTCTAACACTTGATGGCTGCTCTGTCAAGTCTTCGTCGTCGGTTAGGAACCTGGGTGTGCTCTTTGATACCAACCTTTCTTTTGAAAGCCACGTGTCTAGTATCTGTAAAACTGCATTTTTCCATCTTAAAAATATATCTAAAATACGCCATATGCTCTCATTGGGAAATGCGGAACAATTAGTTCATGCGTTCATGACCTCAAGGCTAGATTATTGTAATGCTCTACTGGGTGGTTGCCCTGCACGCTTAATAAATAAACTACAGCTAGTTCAAAACGCCGCAGCTCGAGTTCTTACCAGAACCAGGAAATATGACAATATTAGCCCGGTTCTGTCAACACTGCATTGGCTCCCTATTAAACATCGTATACATTTTAAAATATTGTTGATTACCTACAAAGCACTAAATGGTTTAGCTCCGCAGTACTTGAGCGAGCTCTTAACGTATTATAGTCCTTCACGTCTATTGCGATCTCAAAATTCCGGCCAGTTGATAATACCTAGAATATCTAAATCGACTGCAGGCGGTAGATCCTTTTCCTATTTAGCACCAAAACTTTGGAACAGTCTTCCTACCATTGTCCGGGAAGCAGACACACTCTGTCAGTTCAAAGCTAGACTAAAAACACATCTCTTTGACCTAGCATACACATAACACACTATAGACTTCTATAATTCAATGTTAGGCTGCATAGATTAGGTCAGCCGGAACTGGGAACACTTCCCTTAAATCTTGATGTACTCGCTACATCATAAGAAGAATGGCATCTACGCTAATATTAGTGTCTTTGTTTATCCCGAGGTTTTCCCGCAGCCTGCCGGATCCAGGCCGTGTCCAGATCTGACGAAGGAGATCCGCCTGGACCAGATGACAATGCAGTGCTGAAGTGTCCACTATCCTCTCCCTATGGAGGATCCCTTTCCCACTCTACAGATAAAGCGTTGTGAATTCCGGCTCGCGTACCCCGAAGTGATAAAATAAAACAAAATTCTGTATCAAAATTTATAGGCAAGAAAAGTAGTTTGTTTAGGCTGGGTTGTATGAATTATAAACCTGCGCACATATTTTAAAAAGCACATAACTATAGAATCCATTCTGAATGAGCATGTGAACGCCGTCAGCGTTAATCACAGGTTCGCGTTTAAAGTCTGATCATTTCGACGGAGGTGAATCAATCAAAGTTAACTTTAGCTGGAAATAACATTATTCAAGAACCGCTATAATGCCAAAACAATCTGTTACCTTAAATTATATGTTTATCTCTGTAAAGCTGCTTTGAAACAATCCATTGTTAAAAGCGCTATATAAATGAAGATGACTTGACTTGACTTGACTATTAATGTTACTCAGAAAACAGGTCACAGGTTTAACTCGTTTGAAGTACTTGTGCTAAACGTTACGCTCTTAGATGTAAGAAATAAATCCCTATTATCTCTAGCCTTGGCTACTGTATATAGACCTCCAGGACCATATGCTGATTTTCTAAAAGAGTTTGCAGACTTTCTCTCAGATCTATTGGTCAATGCCGATAAAGCAATAATTGTTGGAGATTTTAACATACACGTAGATAACACAAATGATGCGTTAGGGACTGCGTTTACAGATTTATTAAACTCCTTTGGGGTCAAGCAGAATGTCAGTGGTCCCACTCATCGTCTAAATCATACACTAGATTTAATTATATCATATGGAACCAATCTAACCGATATAGATATTATACCGCAAAGTGACGATCTCACCGATCATCACATGGTAACATGTATAATACGCACTGCTGAAATTTGTCATGTTGCGCCACGTTATAGACCAGGCAGAACAATCCTTCCGACCACTATAGATAGATTCTCAAATAGCTTACCTGATCTATCTCTGCTGCTCAGTGAACCCAAACAAACAGATGAACTAGAGGAAATGACCAGCAGTTTGAGCACCATTTTCTCTAGTACATTAGATATTGTTGCACCAATTAGATCAAAAAAGGTTAGAGAGAAAACTAAAGCACCATGGTACAACAGTGCTACGCATGCTATCAAGAGAGAAACTCGTAACCTAGAGCGTAAATGGAAACAAACTAATTTAGAGGTCTTTAGAATCGCGTGGAAAGACAGTATGTCACGTTATAAAAAAGCTCTAAAAGCAGCCAGGGCTGAGCATCTCAGCAAACTAATAGAAAATAACCAAAATAATCCAAGGTTTTTATTTAACACCGTGGCTAGACTAACAAATAAACAGACATCACCCGAGCAAATTATTCCGTTACAGTATAGCTGTAATGATTTTATGAACTACTTCAATGAGAAAATAGAAAACATCCGAAACACAATTGTAAATGTACAATCCTCTATGGTGTCTTATGATTCAGCCTCAATTATCGCCCCTCAAGAACAACTACACCGCTTTACAACTATAGGACAGGAAGAGCTAAATAAACTTATCATTGCATCTAAACCAACAACATGTTTATTAGATCCAATACCAACTAAATTTCTGAAAGAAGTGTTACCTATAGTGGAAGAGCCTCTTCTTAATATTATTAACTCGTCTTTATCTTTAGGTCATGTTCCAAAAATATTCAAGCTGGCAGTTATAAAACCTCTCATTAAGAAACCGCAATTAGATCCAAATAACTTAGCAAATTACAGACCGATTTCAAATCTTCCATTTATGTCTAAAATACTAGAAAAGACTGTGTCCGCTCAATTGTGCTCTTTCATGCAAGAAAATGAGATATATGAAAAATTTCAGTCAGGATTCAGACCGCATCATAGCACAGAAACTGCGCTAGTTAAAATGACAAATGATTTACTTTTAGCTTCTGACCAAGGCTGTATCTCAATATTAGTTCTACTCGATCTTAGTGCTGCGTTTGACACTATAGATCATAAAATACTCTTGGATCGACTACAAAACTACACTGGTGTTCAGGGACAGGCATTAAGCTGGTTTAGATCGTATTTATCAGACCGTTACCATTTTGTTTGTTTAAATGGGGAAAAATCGAAGATAACGTCAGTAGACTATGGAGTGCCGCAAGGATCGGTGTTAGGCCCTCTGCTATTCTCAATATATATGCTGCCACTTGGCAATATTATAAGAAAACATGGAATTAATTTCCACTGTTATGCTGATGACACTCAATTATATATTTCATCACGACCAGATGAAAACACTAACTCATCAAAATTGACAGAGTGTCTTAAAGATATAAAATGCTGGATGACGCATAATTTCCTGCTACTAAATCCAGAAAAAACTGAGGTATTACTTGTTGGTCCAAAAAACTATCCACAAAACCACTTACAATACAACTTTAATATAGAAGGATGTCCTGTTACTTTATCCTCTACAGTAAAAGACCTGGGAGTTATACTAGACCACAACTTGTCTTTCGAAAATCATATTTCATATGTTACAAGAACAGCCTTTTTCCATCTTAGAAACATTGCTAAATTACGTAACATGCTATCTGTTTCTGATGCAGAAAAGTTAGTTCATGCATTCATGACCTCGAGACTAGATTACTGTAATGCTTTATTAGCTGGTTGTCCTGCATCTTCAATAAACAAGCTACAGTTAGTCCAAAATGCAGCCGCTAGAGTTCTTACTAGGTCAAGAAAATATGATCATATAACACCAATTTTATCATCTCTACACTGGTTACCTATCAAGTTCCGTATCAATTACAAAGTACTACTACTGACCTATAAAGCCCTAAATGGTTTAGCTCCTGTGTATTTAATGGACCTTCTATCGCCCTACAATCCATCGCGTTCTTTAAGATCACTAAATTCGAGGCTTCTAGTCATTCCTAGGATATCTAAGTCCACTAAAGGAGGGAGGGCGTTCTCACATTTAGCTCCTAAACTCTGGAATAGCCTTCCTGATATTGTTCGAGGCTCTGACTCGCTGTCCCAGTTCAAAACTAGATTAAAGACGCATCTCTTCAGCCAAGCATTTACATAATGCTTACCTTTTATAATACTGCTGAATCAGATCAAATGCATTTAATACTATAAAACTTGAAGAGACTGTAGGTTATCTGTATAGGTTGCATAATATTTGCAGTCATTACGTTCCTGTGTATATTGCGTGAATGACGGGTGGTTGGGCAGATATTGTGTTGCGGTAGGTAGTATGCCATACGGAACCGTTGTCCACTGAAACTGCCTATTCACGCACCAGTGGGGCTCGACAGCCTTAGTCAACGGGTTGGCGCGTATGGTTGGGTTGCGGAGAGATTGTGAGATTGTGGTTAGGTCTCAGCAGTAGTAGGGACGTATAGGTCAGTAAGCTGGGCTGAGTTGAGTGGGGGACGGAGGGGGGTGATTTTGGGACGCAAGAGTCACTGTCTTCATGTTTTGTCATTTACGCCTGTGTTATGGAAATCATCATTATGAACAGCAGCTACGCTAATTATTTTCCCTTTGCTTTTCTGCTGTTATCTCGGGACGCGAGTCCCGAGAAAATGGCGTTCGTCAGCTCCAGTTTGTATCCAGCCTCTCACGGAGACTTCAGATGCTCCAATCACAAAGCCTATGAAGTGACGACTCAACACGGGCGATATGGACTCTCTATGGTGGACGGCACTGATCCTCAACAACTCGTCTTAAGACCGGCGTGCATACTTGGACTTCCAAAAAATACTCTAAATGTTCCGATCCAATCTGACTTGTAATGCTGCCCGAATCATGCACTGTTCCTTCGTTGGCCAGAGGAGAACTGGCCCCCCGACTGAGCCTGGTTTCTCCCAAGGTTTTTTTCTCCATTCTGTCCCTGATGGAGTTTTGGTTCCTTGCCACTGTTGCCTTGGCTTTTGGCTTGCTTAGTTGGGGACATTTAATATTCAATAATATTATTGATCTGCCTTACTTAAGGTGGACGTTGACGCAATATCTTTTAGAAACAAACTTTGTTATATTGTTTTCATGTTATCACTGTGAAGCGCTTTGATACAATCTGTATTGTAAAAAGCGCTATATAAATAAAGGTGACTTGACTTGACTTGACCATCACTGATATTGATAAATACATCTTTATGTATTCTATGAAAATAAAGACATTTGCAAACTTTGTCTTTAATCTTGCTTTTGCTTTAAATATTGCTTTAAAAAATATTTATTTAAAAAGGAAGTCACCAAAGCCTGAAATTGACACTGCATTTGTTCAGTTTAATTGATTTCCATTACACGAGAGTAGATGTTAAAACTTCATGCTGATTTGTACTCGGATTTTGCCAAGATAAGCAACACTAAGACGTAGCTTTACAGTAAACTATGCTTCTCCATCCATTTACGCTTCTTTCCATATGGTGGTGTGACTCCCCTTCTGTCCGGCGTTAACGGCTGCAGTGTCCTTGGCACGTCAGCACACACGACGGCTACAACTACACTGTGGTCTCCCTAGTTGACCAGCACGAAAACCGTCTGGATTGAGCCGAGTAGGGGACATCTCTAGGGTCTTCAAGTGGGCACCTTCCGTCCTCAGTGTTTCGTCGACTAGCCCACGACACCTCAAGAGGGCTCGACAGTGACTCTGGCGTCCCAGAGTCACCCCCTCCGTCCCCCACTCAACTAAGCCCAGCTTACTGACCTCTACATCCCTCCTGCTGCTGAGACCTAACCACAATCTCACAATCTCTCCGCAACCCAACCATACGCGCCAACCCGTTTGACTAAGGCTGTCGAGCCCCACTGGTGCGTTAATATGCAGTTTCAGTGGCAACGGTTCCGTATGGCATACCACCTACCGCAAAACACAATATCTGCCCAACCACCCGTCATTCACGCAATATACACAGGAAGGTAATGACTGTAAATACTATACAACCTATACAAATAAACCAACAGACTCTTCAAGTTTTTCAAGAATTCTACGAAACCGTAGCGTGGCGGCCTGTACACAGCCAGCTAGAATCTTTCCGTCTCAACCACAGCCATTTGCTGCTCCTTTCTGCTGCTTCAGATAAGTTCTTTACTGTGCGACGCAACTCTTGGCCACTGAATCCGACGTCTCTGAGGAACCGGGTTGTAGAGTGTGCCACAAAACCTTGACAACCCACTTCCACTGGATAAACCTGGACTCTCCATCCTCGCTGTTCTGCTTCAGTGGCCAGATGAGCATACCGCAGTTTCTTCCTCTCATATGCCTCATCTACCGCATCCTCCCATGGCACTGTTAACTCTATCAGTTGAACAATACGTGCTGATCCAGAGCACAAAACAATATCTGGTCGTAGGTTAGTGGTGGCAATCTCAGGTGGAAAAATAAGCCGTTGATCAAGATCAGCATCTTCCAGTCCCTAGCAGCTTCCAGTTGTCCTGGGCGAGAATTGGTGTTAACATCTTTTCTTGGTGGTTGCTCACCTGGGCGGAGGAATATTGTCTTCTGCGTGTAATGTTTTGCTAGAACAGGCGGCAACTTATTGGTCATACTACGCTTGCCTTCCAATCCTAAAGCCAAACATCCCAGTACTTGGTCATGGCGCCAAGTAAACCGACCTTGGCTAAGAGCCACCTTAAATCCTGTCAAAATGTGCCTTAATGTGGCAGGTGATGAACACAAAGGACAAGAGGGATCCTCTCCTACCCTGAGGTTTAGGTTCTGCGGTGATGGGAGAACATCATATGTTGACCTAATAAGGAAACTGATCCTACTCTCTTCCATTGACCAAAGGTCTTGCCAGCCCATCTTGCGTTGTTCCACACTCTCCCATCTCATCCACTCTCCCTGCTTGGCCTGGGAAATGGCCTTTATACACCTCATCCTCTCCTCCTGCTTTCGCACCTCGTTGACTACCAGCTTCCTCCTTTGAGCTGGGCCTGCCTTGTGCAATTTAGGAGGAGCTAAACTAAGCCCAAAACCCCCTCTTCCATGCTGTACCTGTCCCACAATATCCCCAATTTGAAGGTCAGCCTTTGCCTCTACTACAGATTTCTTTGCTGACCACTTTCTACCAGTTTTTAACACAGGGGCTGCCTCCCTTACACATTTGTCACGTGACTCTACTAAGGTAAGAAAGTCTGACCTTGGCACACTTAAACTCCTCGGTTAAAGCAGAGACTGGCAGCTGCAATATTCCTTTACTATAAAGTCCCACTCTGCTGAGGCAACGTTGGAACTCCCAACCATTTCCTGATGTATGAACTTATTAACGCTTCCAGCTTATCCACTGTTGTCAAAGAAACCTCGTACACAGTCAGTGGCCACAGCAACCTCGGCAGTAGACCAAACTGAAAGCACCAGAGTTTTAGTTTGGTAGAGCACAGCTGTTTATTCTCTTCAACCCTTCCACTCCTTGTCGTCTAACTTCTCCCACTCGAACTGTGTCCTTTAGATCCCCATTGTGCCATCTCCCAAGACTCTTCACTGGCTTTTCAGAAACTGTTGGTATTGCCTCACCATTATTGAAGAATGTTTTATCTAGACTGGTCCCCCACTAAAGCTATGCAGGGTTGAGCCTGGTTAGTACCTGGATGGGAGACCTTCTGGGAAAACCAGGTTGCTGCTGGAAGAGGTGTTAGTGAGGCCAACAGGGGGTGCTCACCCTGTGGTCTGTGTGGGTCCTCCTAACGCCCCAGTGTAGTGATGGGGACACTATACTGTCAAAGAGCACCGTCCTTCGGATGAGACGTTAAACCGAGGCCCTGACTCTCAGTGGTCACAAAAAAATCCCAGGATGTCTTTCGAAAGAGTAGGGGTGTAACCCCGGCATCCTGGCCAAATTTGCCCAGTGGCCTCTGTCCATCATGGCCTCCTAATCATCCCCATATATACCAATTGGCTTCATTACTCTGTCTCCTCTCCACCAGTAAGCTGGTGTGCAGTGGGCGTTCTGGTGCAATATGGCTGCCGTCGCATCATCCAGGTGGATGTTGCACATTGGTGGTGGTTGAGGAGATTCCCCCCTCTATGTGAAGCTCTTTGAGTGTCCAGAAAGGTGCTATATAAATGTAACGAATTATTATTATTATTATTATTATTATCTACTACCTTTCCTTTAACTATCGAGATGCTCCTTGATTTAGAGGGCTTAAATTGCATTCGTGCCCATTCAACATTATCTGTTAACTTCCCCAATAACCGATTAGTGCATGCTACTGTTGTAGTCATGGTTGTCATGTCATCCATGTATGCTCTGATTGGTGGTAGTCGCATCCCAGAAGCCAAGCGCTCTCCTCCTACTACCCATCTTGATGCCCTAATGATTACTTCCATTGCCATGGTAAAAGCCAGTGGAGAAATGGTGCATCCTGGCATTATTTCAACCTCCATTGCCATGCAGTGCTGAATTTTGGAGTTGAGAAACTAAATTGCAAATCTCCAAAATAGGCTTTCCCTAAATTTGTTATTGACATTGGTACTCTGAAAAAATCAAATGCTGCCCAAAGAAGCTCATGTGCCACTGAACCATATGCATTAGCCAAATTCAGGAATGTCACATGGAGCTCCTTCCTCTCCTTTTTAGCTGACTGAATTCGTTGCCAGATAACATTGATGTGTTCTAAGCACAGACCTCCATTTGGTATTCTGGTGGGTTGATAGGTGGTATGTCTGATGGAATTGACATAGGCTCATGCCTTTTTGCATCTGTATGCGTTTCCTCCAAATATCTCTCTAGCTCAACCCTAGATGCTTTTAAAGTGCCATTCTTCTCCCTGGTGAATAACTTCTTTACGAATTTGAATGGGTCTTTATAGAAATTAGCCCTCGCACATTCCTTCTTTTTGTAGCGTTTCCGTAGGTGCTCAGCTTTGCGTAATGTTGCCAGCTTATCTTTTATGGCCCTTTGTAAGATATTGAGTCCCTCCTTCTGACTTTGTTCTGCTCTTTTCCATTGCTTCCTCAGCTGTCTCCTTTCTCTAACTAACCCTTCAATTTTCTGCTACCGTCTAGACATTCCAGGAGTAGTTTGTACTTTTTCCTTCCTTTTTTCCACACCAAACCTCTCACTTCCATATGTGTAAATGATGTCCCCACATTTATCCAGCTTCTTTTCAACTGTACCAGTTAATCTTTCCAATGCAAAGCATAGATCTGTGTTTACCGTGTCCCATGCAGTTTTCTCACAAGCTCTTGGCCATCTAACTCCAGGCCTATGCCTGTTGAGGTTCTTTTCTCTCTTATGCTGGTTAGTCTGACCGGGTTCACAAGTATGAATATGTTCATCACTAACTGTGCAAGCCCTCCTCTCCTCTATGACAGGGGTGCTGATATCCTGCGAGCTGTGGTTTGCTTCCTGTCGCTGGATTTCATTCGACTGACTTGACTGACTTCGTAAGAAGTACTGATCAATGCGAGGCCCTTGTCCCTTCTCCCTCAAGCATTTCATTTTCCCTTGATGAACCTTCAAATCTCTGACCGTTGTCGCCTTGCTCCTGCCACAGACACAAACTTGGAGTTCAATGACTTTACTAACTGCAGATCTTGAACTAGTCTTACTCTCCATACTCATATCCGTTTCCATTCCTAAGTCGTTAACCATGTTGTCCAACATTGAGTCATCTTCCGCCCCCGCTCTCGCAGACTCTAGGGGTATTTTTCTTTTTAATTTCTCAGAAGCCTTGGGCGGGTGTCTCCAGCATCCTGTAAACACGGAGCTGGATACTGCCGACAAGGGTAGCTAACCCTTTTCAGACCCATTGGGGTCTCTTTCTTAATTAAAATGAGCTAAAGTAACATGTTTTTTTTTACATTTTGTCACAACTTAATTCAATTATGTTCAATCAACCTAATATATTCAAAACTAAAGTTTACTTAATTAATTTGTGTTAAAACTACATGAATCATTTTAGTTGACATAACTAAGTTACCAGCATGCTTTGCAGGGGACTACATTAGGAGAGAAAATTTGGAGGGTAAAGTATTATTGAATGTGTCTTTCAGCAAAGAGAAAGATGTTGTTAGTTTATGTTAGTGTTTAATGTTCAGTTATGTTGGACATTTAGAGGAGTTGCTGTAATGTTTTTGGATTTTGTGGTTACAATTATGCAGAAAAGTGTCGCCTGTGCTTAGTCTGTGGGGACTCAGTGATCTATGCTAATGTCAGTACTGACATTAGCCTGTTCTTATATGTTCATTATATACATTGTGTATAATGATGAATGAAACTGCTTTATTGAACATAAGAATATTAAATCTCAGAAAATTAATACAAAATGTAAGTTGTACCAACATAAAATGTTTTGTTTGTCTAATGTAATAAAGTTAAGTTAAATATACTAGAGTAAATTAATTTTACCTAAACTGAATTGTGTTGATCCAACTAAACTGATTTATTTTGAATGAACTAAATTAAATTGTGTCTAAAAACTTCAATTAAATTAACTAAAGGTGATGAATAAATTTTTAAGTGTGTATGTATGAGGTTCTAGCTGAATAATTAGAAGATAATTGGGGAGAAAAAAAGAGAAAGTGTAAAATTAGCACTGATTAATGATCAGAAATCTCTTTTCAACGTCACACAGCACTATGACATGATGTCACTAGGTGAATATCACCTGTACCTGCTAATCTCAGAGAGGCTGAGTTGTAGATGGCATCATCCCGTAGTTCTCTCACATTCACCTTCACGCTAGAGACGGCATCTGGCCACACCCCATCTGACACTCGAACCTGAAAGTCATGACTCCCAGAAGGGGCGTTCTCCTTTATGATCAGAAACCCTGTCCGCTTGTTCAGGATGAAATAACTGCAGGTAGGAAAAATAACAGGATTCAAATATTGATTGTCTGATTGGATACCTCTATCTTTTATTTTATCTGTTATATATATATTTGTTAATGCTCTTTTTTATACAAAATATATAATTCTAATATATTTTCATAGAAGACCTTGCAAAAAACAAAACAGTCAATATATAAACAATAAAAAAGCCAAAGTATAAAATGAACAGACCAACAAACACAATTCATTGTCATTTGAACTGTGGCTAGAGTGAATGCTGAGAGATTATTCTGGGATATGGAATGGAAAAACCAGAGTATGAAAAACAGAGTGTGAATCCTTGGGTTCTGCGGGTTTCCTCTTATAACATATTGCAACAAAATGTGAATGGCAGATGAACTGCACTGAAATTTATGTTTCACTGACCGCAAAATAAACCAATGTGAACTCAGCGGCATTGTATAATTGAACAGCACAATTTATGAATCCACTTTTGACCCCACCTTCACATATACAAATACTTCAGTGTTTCTTCTACATTCATTCTGCCGTGGTGGGCCGCCACACCTAAAATCATCCCGCCACGGCTGCAGCTTCTCAGTGAGGTCCGATATTGTGCATACTATTGTATTATTGTTAAGCCCTACTAAAGTCATAAAAAAAAAACATTTTAAAGCACAATAAAATTTTCGCACTATATTCCAAGACTTCTAAAGTCATTCAATATCACAATGTGAGGTAAAAATGAATATTTAAGTCGTTAAGTTAAAGTTAAATGGAAACTCATCTCTCCTCAGTCATTCACCATTCAGCATTTAAACAGCGCGTCGCGTTCGGTTACGACAGTAACACGACGACACTCTATTCAAGATCAAAGTTCCCATTGTTATCATTTATTTGTAGATAAAGGTCTATGGTTTGCATAAAATTACTTTATCTTGCTGGAGTTTATTGCGCTTTCTAAATCATATTCCTATGGCGGCAAATCAATGCCAATAACGATCGAGCACGTAACGCCTGCATGACATCTCCTCTGCACGCAATACAAGCCATCGCGCGCGCATGATTATTCCCCACACTCTCTCGTGCTTGATCTGCTCTCGCCTGCAGCTTTTGCTCGCTCGAACAGTTTTATTTTTGGCAGTCGAGGGGCGGGACTTACTGTTTTAATAACCTCGAGTGTCATTGGTTACTTCCCCTTTTCCGGAAGTCAGTTGTGATTGGACGCCTCTCCAATGACCCGTAATTCACTTGACTTGAGACATGAGACATCACTTAATTTTTTTTTATTTATTATGGTTTATTAATGTGTAATGTGATTTAATGCATTGTTAATATAGTATAGACTTTTCACAGATACTTTATTAACAGGAAGTCTTACTAGTGATTGCATTGTGTTGTTAAGAGACATTTACAGACTGTAATGACACATTTCCATGGTTATTAGCATTGTAAATGGTTCATTATGTTTTCTATTAAATGTAAAAGGGGTTCTGGCTTCTCAAGTTAAGATACAGTACAGAGCATGAATTATAGCTTACAAATGCCTTTTCAGAATTTGCTACAGAGGAACAAAATGAAACCCAGGAAATTATTCAACCCAGCTTAAACCCAGCAAATTAGATATTAAAATATTATATAGTGATCTTAATCATCTAACTTTTTGTAAGCTAATAAGAGAAATTACATGCAAAGTGAGATAACATGAGAGAAAGTGAGACAACCCCAAATTCAAAAAAGTTTTCATAAGCTGTAAGCCATAATCATCAAAATTATAACAAATAAAGGCTTGAAATATCTCACTTTGCACGTAATGAGTCTATATAATATATATTAGTTTCACCCTTTAAGTTGAATTACTGAAATAAATGAACTTTTGCACGATATTCTAATTTTTCGAGTTTCACCTTCACCTAGATTACCACTATACTCCCATTCACCATTATTTATGTTTACCCAACCAAAATTATATTGGTTCTGAAAACCTAAGAAATGTAAAAAATGTCCATTAAATAGTTGCAAATATAACAAGGGCTTTGGATGAAAGATACATTACTTGTTTATATCAATAAGCAAGAGTTGTTGTGTAAGCTTTTTATTATCCCCTGTGTATTATATTATGTCAATTTTGAGTGGTTCATTATATTTTCTATTAAATGTAAAAGGGGTTCTGGCCTCTCAAGTTAAGATACACACAGCATGAATGATTACACCCCTCTGAAACCCAACAAATTCAGACATTTTTCTTTACATCTAGGACACATTTTCTTTTCTTTTTTTAAATGTTATATTCAGATGGGGTGTAATCATTTATACTGTGTACTTGCCTCATACTTTCTCTTATTAGGTTATTAGCTTACAAAAATGTAATTGATTAAGATCACTATATAATATTTTAATATCTAATTTGCTGGGTTTAATTTTGTTCCTCTTGTATTCTGTAGCAAATTCTGAAAAGGCATTTGTAAGCTATAATTCATGCTGTGTATGGTATCTTAACTTGAGAAGCCAGAACCCCTTTTACATTTAATAGAAAGCATAATGAACCACTTATATTACGTAAAAATGTATAAAAATGTGGGTAAATTTGCAATGCTAATAATATGCGTCATTACAGTCTGTAAATATATCTTAACAACACAATACAATCACTAGTAAGACTTCCTGGTAATAAAGTATCTGTGAAGAATCTATTCTATACTAACAATGCATTAAATCACATTACACATTAATAAACCACAATAAATAAAACAAATTAAGTGATGTCTCATGTCTCAAGTCAAGTGAATTACGGGTCATTGGACAGGCGTCCAATCACAACTGACTTCCGGAAAAGGGGAAGTAACCAATGACATTCGAGGTTAATAAAACAGTAAGTCCCGCCCCTCGACTGCCAAAAATAAAACTGTTCGAGCGAGCAAAAGCAGTAGGCGAGAGCAGATCGAATGCGAGAGCGTGGGGAATGATAATGCGCGCGCGCGATGGCTTGTATTGTGTCCAGAGGAGATGTCATGCGGGCGTGCGGTTTTTGAATGAGT
>CM060597.1:41699326-42184326 GCA_030578255.1 Tiaroga cobitis
TGTAAAGGCCCTTACACAAGAAAATTTGTGTGATTAGTAAATGTATGTTCACATTTCGTTTAGAACTACAATAACCATCATGTTTACACTCAACGCCTCTGCACGTATGGTGCGTTCACGTGCTATGGTAATTATGGTAAATACCAAAAGCCGACGTGGAAAATGCACATGAACACCCACTCATGTGGTATTTTCCACTGGGCAACTCGTAGAATATTTTGATGCACGAGTTGTCGAGATGAGATAATAACCTTTGACCTTTTGTGGCGGAGAGCAACGCGAGAGCGCGAGAGTCGTGAATGGTAAAAATATGTAGGCTACTATTCATGATCTAGAAAATATACAGCATTATTTACCATTTGAGTTTTGATAAATCATTTTCTTGCTGTTGCAGATGATTTAAGCAATCTAAAATAGTTTTAGCTAAATAACAGGTCTGGATCTCCATCTTTTTACCAAATTACGACAACAAAAGCAGTATATTAAGTGTAGGCCTATTATAATAATGAATTGGTTAATCAAATACTAAATTATTTTAGTGAAAAAAATTAAATATCACTGAAATTTAGACAAACTAAATATAATTGGATATATAGTCAGTTATGTTTAACTCAAACAATCAAGTAAATGATATTCAGAGATTTTAAAAGTTAATAAAGTTATTTATTACTGTGATATTTACTAAACCACTAAATTGTTTTTTAGAGTGTATATTATCATATATAAAGCCACAATATCAACTTTGACAACACAGTGTTTAATTCTTTAAAAAAATAGTGTTTTCCCTACATATCCTGATTGAAGGAGCAGTTTTGGTCATGCGAGGTTTCCGGCCGACACTGGGACAGTGTGCTGGATGGGAAGGGACCTTCCATACATTTTTTTGTTTGTTTGTTTGTTTGTTTGTTTGTTTTGTGAAAAAGGTTTTAGGTTTACATTACATTAGGTATTAAAGTGAATAAATTAAGACAGGACCACATTATTTCAGTATAACAACATTTAGTTGCCTATAAGATAAACAATAATATGTGTATAGTCGTCAAGATGAATGAAAATACTGCAATGCCTCCATTGCTGGATATCTGTTCACAACAGGAACTGGGACAGACAGCGCACCCTGCTGAACAAGCTGCTGTTTTTTTTGTTTTTTTTTAGTAGAGCTTATTTTGTGTTTTCCCCACAGTCCTCACAGCTACAAGACAAACTTCACCCACATATAGAGATAAAAACACAGCAGACCGAATAAAAGGGAGTCAGTAGCCTACTCACACTATTCAAGTCATTAATGGTCTTGGTCCAGATTGGTCTTGGGACAGATGCAGTAACGTTTAAAGAGTATGTTCCTAATTTACTAACAGGTTTGGAAACGACATGAGGACGAGCAATTAAAGAGAGAACATTTTTAGGTGATATCCCTTTGAAGACACTAAAATTATGCACATTAATAATCAATCAATCAAATAAATAAACATGTTTGATAAATGATTGTTCCAGAAATGATCACCCTGCAATGTTCCTCTAGTAGCGGTGACCCATTATCATTATAGACTATTTATGAGGTTGAAGCTGAGGCAGACTTTCTCCTTCGCTTTAATACATTTTTATATAGGCTAGGAGAAACACTTTGGAAAAACTTCATTTTAGCCACTGGCACTGCATCTTACTCACTAGTTTATTTGTTGTCTGTGTCTTATTCCTCATTAACGTTTTGTTGAAAGATTCGTTTTTTTTCTGTTGCATTTTATTTGATATTCTGTAGATCTATAGTAATCGTTAGTTTATTAACATTACTGGCACCTTATTATATGTATTTGCTGTCTGTCAGTATGCACTAGGGAGTGGAGTTTGGTGTCTGCAGTGTTCTACCACTAGATGGCGCTGTCAGTCTAAACAGCTGTCAGGCACATAGGTCAGGCATTTATCCCTTAATTTTATCCCTAGGCTAACTAATGTCTAACAGTTCGCTCAAGAAAAACATCAATACACGACATTGTGTATGTATAATGCTCTTAGGTTATTTGACATTTTTACTACACCAGTTAGATCACGAAATTCTCTCTAGCTCTGCCAAAGCATCAGTAAACAGTGTTACTAAACACACATTTTAATTGTCAAAAATGTTTTGAATTCAGTTCAGACCCCCCTCACCCACAAAGCAGATGGTAAGTTTATTTCTTATTATTATTATTAACCATAAAAAGTTGATAGTTTATGTTTATTATTTTACCTATTTAATTTCACAAGTGAAGAAGTTATTATTATGCTTCATATTACTTATTTTGTGTCGTTTTGCTTTGTACACACTTGTTAGACTAAGCATGTGTTATACTAATGTTTAACCCATGAAAAGAAAAATAAATAAATGTCATAGAACAGTAGCGTACACCAAATGAAGGGAACAGGATTTTTTAGGCACTTTTCAAACCATTCACACCATTTCATAATAAAGACGCGCGTCCTTCCGATTTAAATAACGATAATTTAAGGGTGCTGTGAAAGAAGCTGTTAATGAGAGGTTTTTGAACAACACGTTCTATAATATTTGATAAAATGTTAGGTTATTGAATGTCATTTTGGGTTTCTTCAATATTCAAAGTCTTTGGGAGTCAATGGAGAAGAAATCAATGGTTTGTCACCATTTTGATAAAGACCCATATCTCTCTGTCCTCTCTCTTAATAATTCGTTATCACATGAAAACCCTTGATTTCACCGATACTGGAAGCACAAGTGCTTAGAAGGCCTCCACCCAGTTTCTGGCTGTGCCTTTGTGTCTTGAGATCAGCTGAAATGCGAAGTGTGCCCTGTTCATCAGTCATGCCGAGCAGATCAGCTGATCGTGAATCAGCCTGCGGGCGGCGCGAGGGTGGAGTGAGTGACGGGTGTGGGCGGGGCTTCGCGCTCTTCAACAGTCCGTGCTTGAAGTAAAACTAGTCTGAAAACAAGACGTGCAACAAGTGACTTTGATCAGCTGAGAGGAGATGGAGCTTTCGCATTGTGTCATAGCTTTTTACAGAGCTTGACCAACAAATAAACGCATATTGTGGGATAAACGACAGACAACGGTAAGTGTTGCTTTTGGATTATGGTTTTATTACAAAAAAAAAATAATAATAAAGTGTTGCGAAATTGCTAGTGTAGGGGCATTTGGGCGATATTGTAATAGGTGAGCTAAAGTTTATTGAAGCATTAAAATGAAAGTTGATCAACTTTAATGAGCACTCAAACAGGCAGTGTTCTTGTATGGGGAAAACATGGTATGTTATTAAAACTGCACCAGTGCTTGGATCATCTGTTGGGATGATGTTTGGTATTAATGACGCAAAACATTAAATATTGCACAGAATGCAATGGAAAACAAAGTTGTGGCTCAAAAATGTGCTTGTTTCAGCTGCATGGTGGATAAAAATGCGACCCCATAAATTAATGTAGCATTATTCAATATAATCAGATTGTGCATTACAGTACAGTGTAATTTATATTGTATTGTATTTTATATATATATATATATATATATATATATATATATATATATATATATATATATATATATATATATATATATTTAGAAATCTTGAACTAATCTGGTCTAATAGTGTCCATGCAATCTGCCTGATGTATGTAAAAGCAAAGGAAAGTTCACTGTAAGATGACTGAGTTTTCCTGAATCCCTCCTGACAGAGTTATAGTGGTTGCTCTGTCATCTAGAGAGAATGATTATCCATAAACCTCTTTGTTGAAATTTTTTTGTTGATGCTGTAGCCATGTCTTTGGTCTGGATCAGGGCCAAAGTTAACGAGTTGTTAGAGTTAAACTTAGACCGTTTCCCCAGAAATCTCTTTTTTGAGTTCCCATGCCTCCCTGGAAGTGGAATGCAGGTTGAGGCCATGCTGCAAGAGTTTGCACAGCCTGTGTTAGATTCCCTGTCAGAGCTACACATTTCCAGTGGGCACAATGAGAGGAAAGGAGCTACATTAACACCATTGAGTTCCTCTGCACACAGTACATGTGATACAGGAGCTGAAAGAGGCTATTGTGTCATATTCTTTTTTTTCTGCACCAGAGCTCTGTTCCTTATGGATAAGGGGGCTTGCCGCTTTTTAACTCGCCCTTATTGTTCTTTCTCATCCCCCTCTATGAGGCTGGAAAGTTTGAGTCCCTTTGCTCTCTTGAGTGCGGCAGCCGATGAGAAGGACTTTCCCTTTTAACTTGCTTCTTTATTATGATGTGCATTTTGTGGTTTTGTAGTAGTTTTGTAGAAGACCTAAAGTCTTCCAATCTAATGCTTTCAACCTGTAGTCTCTAGTGTCACCTTCATTCTTCACTGAACAGATTCCTTACTTGCCCATTGAAAATGAACCAATGCCGTCTTTGTTTTCTTCATTGTCAAGCCCTCTGGGATCTCACATGTTGCATGCACTGTAATACACACTGCATGCTTTGGTCATACCATTTGATGTTGCACTTGCAACAAATACATCAATATGACTAATGCAATCTTTTGTTGGCTTTGAGGTGAAAGGATGTTATCAGTGGGGTCCAGAAGAAACTGATAATAGCCTGTTGCCTGGTGTGATGCCTGTAGTGGGGTGATATTTTTGTAGCTTTGTGTTTTGCTATTCTTGAGGCACAATACTGTTGCTCATTGCATAGGCTATGTCACTGAAATTCTTTGGAATTAATTGAGATGTGATTACACTGATGAACATATTGTATGAGTGTAGCTGTTTTTTTTATTGTTTACAGTTGAACTTTTTTAATTAGTTGTACTTGAAAAACAAAAGTACATGAAAACATCTTTGTTGCTGTACTTTGGTTATTTTCAACAAAATATCAGCTGTTGACAAACAATTTAGTCAGCTGTTTCATGACAATGGAATACAAAATCTGACTTCCTCTGCTTTTTTCTTCTGCTTATCCTTCTAACACAGCCCCCATATTTGACAGTGACATCCTTTGCTTTTTTTTTTGTTGCAATGTTTGTTTTTGTTTAAATAACCCACACTGCTGCCTCTGTTAACTTTAGTCAGCAATGTCAATGTGCTTAAGATTATAAAGTCTGCAACTGGGCTCAAACTGTCTGCATGTTTGGCAGGCATGCTCTTACGAAGTAAGTGGTCATTATTGTACTGTATGAAAATGTCGTAGCACGTGCCAACATCAATATTTGTCTCAGATTAAATTCCAAAACCCGAGCAAAGGATCTGTTTTAAAGTATTTGAATGTCCTCGATTTATCCAAACAACCTTTGTTTGTAGTGGGGGATCATTTAGTTTTGGGTTTTGCCACAAATTTAACCCAGTTACCTCCGGTTTGAAAAAGGTAACAAACTGTATGGCATACTCAAATTTTGTCAGACAGTCTCAACTAGGATCTTTTAGTAATGCAAAGATACTGTAAGCATTACAAACCTCTAGTGTAATAATGAGATTATTGCTTTGTTTTCAAAGGTGAGCCTTATCCACAGAGAGGGATTTGGTTGTTTCAGTGTTCCTGATGGAGTCTTACAGAGTTAGCGGCATGCCAAACCCTGGACTATCACAAGGCTATGCGCAGCCTTCCCGCACAAGAGGCCAGAGCAATGGTACTTACGGCCTGAGTATCAGAGTTCAAGGCATAGATGGACACCCCTATGTGGTCCTCAATAACCAGGAAAGAGGTCCAAACCCCTATGTGGACCCTCAAAACAATAATGGATGTATGGATTCTGAAAGCCCAAACAATTATGACGAATATGATTTCAAAGAAGCCAGGAAGAATCTTTCTGAAGGCCCATATGTGGATTTTATGTCTCCGAAGCTTCATGGAGGTCCTCACAATGGAACTGATCCTAAGAAGCAATCCAGTCTTTTAAACTTCCAGAAGCATCCAGAGATTCTCAAGCCATATGATCCTGAGAGCAATACTCTCGATAGCTTTCGAAGTCTACCTGTAGTCGAGACTCAAAATCCCTACCCAGAATCCCTACCCAGAGCCAACTCCCCGATTGTGAGCCAAGCCCGATCCTCCAGCCTAGTTCCAGAACCATCTTTTCCAGATGACAGGGGACTCGCCCAACCTCAGATTCGTCCCCAGACACTACCGTTCAGTGTCCAGCCTCGAACAGGTCTAACCAAAGACCATGTTCTGGCCCAGCCTCAGGTCAAACCCCAGATTCAAGCGCAACCTCAGGTCAAGCCACCTTTTAAAACTCCAGTGCCCTACCAGACCCCGCCTCAACCCTCACAACGCCTTCCAATTCCTCAGGCATCTACAGTAACCAGTAACCCAAATGACCAGACCAAGGCCTCTTCTAGACCTCCCAGCTCAGTTAGTAGCACCAACTCCAGTCTGGAACGGAGTCGACGTGAACCAGATGTGTTGCCCTTGCGCCGTATTGACTCCAGTGGCCCGGTGCTACAGTCTTCCTCCTCCCGTAACTCCTCTATGGGCTCCACCACACCAACAAAGGAAGACCAGTTGGACCAGCTTTATGCAGAAACTATCAACCGGCATGAGAACCGGCGCTACATCCCTTTCATGCCTGGCACAGGACGTGACATTGATACAGGTTCCATTCCAGGAGTGGATGAGCTCATCAAGAAGTTTGACAGCAAAGAGACTCAACAACGCAGGGGACGGTCAGGGCGGAGGAATCGACTAAACCCAGAAGACCGCAAGCGTTCCCGTAGTGTTGATAGTGCCTTGCCATTTAGTCTTGAGGGTGACACTGACTACTTGGATGAGGTTAGCAGGAATCGAGGCAGATCTACAGAGCATCTTCTTCGCCCGTCTCTGCTCCTGCAGAAGACCGCGGGAGTGAAGACCTCCCCGATGTCGCCAACTTCCTCTACTGGACCCAGGAAAAGCCTAAGAAATGTAACGCAAGTCAAAAGTGCTCCAGGCTCTCCTCAGGGGACAGTCTCCCACTCTTCAGCTGCTATTTTGGGGTTCAAGAATCCTCAGAGTCATCCCTCTTTAGCACCTGTAGAGAACAAAAATGAAGAGGCCAAACTATCACAGAATATGAAGTGCCTGTCAAGTCTGAAAACAGGATCAATTTCTCGTCCTGCTGTCAACAGTAAAACAACAAGCACTGAAGTGGATGCCCAGGTAAGAAAGGATGGACTTCCTCTGTTATTCTAATATATTCCCACCATTATGGGGAGACCAGTCATCTGTTTAATGTATGTGTACTGTAAATATAATGACATGTATTTCTTTTCTTCTTCTTTTTTGCTCAGGTGACACCTGATCTTCTGAAAGGTCAACAAGAGCTTTCGCAGGAAACAAATGAAGAGACTGCTAAGCAGATATTATTCAGTTACCTCAAAGATGGGTGAGTGTACTTTACAAATAATTGTGTATGTTTTTTGTAATATCAAAACCAATATATTTCTGTTAAAATACTTTTTAATTGGTCACTTACAAGTGACACAGGGAAATCTAAAAATGTCATGTCAGTGTGCACATATTGAGCATTACTGTGTAAACTTTTTTCTTAATTTTTTTTTTTATTGTATGCATATACAGTGGAGAAAATAATTATTTGATCCCCTGATGATTTTGTAAGTTTTCCCACTTACTAAGAAAAGAAGAGTAAATCATTTTTATGGCATATTTATTTTTATGGATAGAGAGAGAATATCAACCAAAAAAACACATTGTATAAAGGTCATACATTGATTTGCATTTCAGTAAGTGAAATAAGTATTTGATCCTCAAGCAAAACATAATTTAGTACTTGGTGGAGAAACCCTTGTTGGCAAGCACAGAGGTAAGACGTTTCTTGTAGTTGGTCACCAGGTTTGCACATATCTCAGGAGGGATTTTGGTCTACTCCTCTTTACTTTCTAAAACCTTAAAGGGATAGTTCACTTCAAAATGAAAAATCTGTCATCATATACTCACCCTCAAGTTCTTTTAAACCTGTATGGATTTCTTTCTTCTGCTGAACACAAAGGAAGATATTTTGAAGAATGTTAGTAACCAAACAGTTAACTGGACCCATTGACTTCCATAGTATTTTTTTTTTCCTACTATGAGTATATGATGACAGAATTTTCATTTTGAAGTGAACTATCCCTTTAAGGTTTCTTGGCTGTCGCTTTGCAACTCGAAGTTTCAGCTCCCTCCACAGATGTTCTATATGATAGACCTTAATGTGCTTCTTCTTGAGCCACTCCTTTGTTCCCTTGGCGGTATGTTTTGGGTCATTGCTGGAATACCTGCTGAAGGAAGGAGGTTCATGTATATAATACACACACAGTGGAGAAAATAAGTATTTGATCCCCTGATGATTTTGTAAGTTTGCCCACTTACAAAGAAATTAAGGGTCTATAACATACCTTGAAATGAAATATCTTAAATTATTTATTAATAATTATTTGTTTAATAAATATTAAGTTTTTGGAGAGTTGCACCACATCACATTTAAAAACGTTGCCTTATTCTAAAAAGGTTGTATTATTTGAAAGAGACTTCATTTATTGATCTTAACAAACAGTCATGAAGGTCTGCATGGCTCCTCTATAAGATAGAATTTCCTCTGTTGTTTTCTACTACATGTTGGTTTCACCACGACTTCAATTTGGCAAACTAACATTTTTTTTATCCTAAAGCTAAATTATAAGAGCAGCACTTGTTTCCTTATTGGTCTAAGTTGTTTCTTTCTCAATAGTGTTCCCTAATTTTTCCTTAAAAGTGAGATTTTACATGGAATTTGAAGTAGTTTCCACATAGTCTGACACATAATGATAACAGTACAAGAATTTTACCTCCCCTACATTTTTTCTTCATTTATGTTCAGTAGAACCATCCACACACAACTTCAACCCCCACACTTCTATCTGATTCCTTCAAGGAAAAAGCAGGTTCTTAAAGTTCCTCCTCTAACGTCTCAAAACAATCAAAATGGCAAGTCATTTATTTCGATAAACTTTAATAAAAATCTGCTTGCAAGATGTTCCAGACCGTTCTTCGCCCAATATAAATGGTTTTAGCCCACTGCCAACAACTAAAATCTGTTATTTTGCTTGAAGGTCTAAATTTCCACCCAAAGCAGTGCTGTTTCCTTCTCTCATCTAATCCTACATGATCACTGCACAGCTTCAAAGGCATGCTGTAGGTGCCCAACCTGCTCTAGTGAAATGGCTGAAACCGTGCCCTCCCTGAACTCCATATTCTTGATGTCAAAAGTTCCGCCCTCTCTGCATTCCTCATGTGATGTGTGGAGGGAGGTGAGCAGAGTGGATTTTTCACGAGTATCTGTGAACCTTCTGAAGCCCTGCATATCTAGGATCAGATGTCTTCTGGTCAATAGCAGCCATTATTACTAAAGACAAGACTTGTCCTGAGTTAGTGGTTAGTTACAATTCAACGGCACGTGCCAAAGGTGAACCAGATTAAGGGTTATGTTGGTTGTAATGGAGCAAAACAATATTGTCGCCAACAGTATTCTGACATGGCGACATCACTTACGTCATGAAACCGTTAATAACAGTCTGTTCTGCGGGAGGTGTATGTATGTTTGAAGGAGAGGCGGTGCTGGTCTGCTGGTTTCTCCTCTCTCTGTGAAATGTAATGATACACTTCAATCTGCTGTATGCTCATGGCACTAACCCAATGTTCTGTGCTTTTCCCTGATGCATCACTCGAGTGCCCTGGGAACATGCGGGCATCAGACACACATTCCTTGAAATGTGACTTGTTAAAAGAAGGCAATAATTAGGGTGGGCAGGTCATAAGGTGACACATCAAAGCTTGAGTACTCTGTACTCTCCACACAGGCAAAGAGCCAGGCTGATTTTTCCCAGAAATGTCAGGGATTATATACTCTGATCCAGTCCGCGCACACGCATACACACACACACATGCACTATCAACACACTTTGGCTGGGATAAAGAGACTCTCAAACCATCCAAGTAAATTAGGAGCACTTGTGTTTTGTTTTGCAGGAGCAATGATAACGATGACACTACCAAGAGAAAGGTCAACCTGGTGTTTGAAAAAATCCAGACCTTGAAGTCACGGGCCGCTGGAAACGTGCAAGGCGACAACAAAGTGAGCCGTTGTTGTGGCATTGTAATTGCGTTCAACAAACAGCTAAGACTGTGAGCCTCTTATAGGAGGGACTTAGTCTATCTCTTGGAGAAAGTATAAAGGCTGGCTGAGGTTTTTTACTTGGCAAACAGCATAGTCATGGCTAATGTTTAAACATATGAAAGCAAAATCAGACCAGAACCTAGTCTTTTTCCAGATATCTTATTTTTTATTGTATTTTTGTTCATTATTTTATTTAATTTTTATAGTCATGAAATCTTGTATATGAAAAGATTAGCATATGAATAAGCATTACAAATATTAGAAATATTTCTGATTAGGACAGGGATTATTCTTGAGAACCCGCAGTTTTTATTCTGCTAAAATGTGAATCTGTATCTAATCGCTATCATATAGTGCTGAAAAGAGCTCTGTTGCATATAAATGTTTCTCTCTCAGGCTCCAGACCTTGCAGCCCAGGCTAGAGCCCTTCAGGAGCAGAAAGCCGAACAGGAAAAAGAAATTGCTGATCTTAAGAAACAGCTTGAGAATGAAAGCAAGGTAAAACTCTCTCTCTCTCTCTCTCTCTCTCTCTCTCTCTCTCTCTCTCTCTCTCTCTCTCTCTCTCCACTAATACCTCTACTACTTTGACTCATCAATTGCACCTTGGACCCCTGCTCTGTCTGTTTAGTCAGTCTGTTAGAAGCTTCCATGTTGACCGAAAATCCCACTCCTTTCACCCCTTAAGATCAATAATCAAATTAACCAATTACTGGCTTATTAGAAAGACTGGGCTGGGCGTTAAATCCAAAAAAAGACGCCCAGTTTCTCAGACTGACAATGATTTTGAAGGTTCAGTAAGGTTACTGTAATTTCATGTCCTCACTGTCATTTCTTATTATGTCCCTCCCTGCAGAAGCGCAGTGATCTGAGCGAGACTCAGCTGAAGGCGGGAGCAGGAATGAAAGATTTGAGGAGAGAGCTGGAACAGAGTCAAGCCGAGTGCAGCAGACTCCGGGAAAAGCTAGGCAAAACAGAGGCTGACCTGCGCACTACAGTGGAGGAGTAAGATACTGTCTTGTGGATGTGGACAGACCCACACAGAATCTGTGCATGTAGAAAGTTTAGCAAAAGGGGAACACCTGTAACAAAAAACAAAATGGTTTAACTGTCATATGTTAAACTCTCAGCTCGCACGTTTTACTATGTTTAACTCCGCCTGGCCCTTCTTTAGCATCAGATATGCAAGTTTCTGTGATTTCTCCATCCCATAGGTTGTCAAAATAAGGTGCAAATTATCCTCTGTGACATCATGGTTTGAATTGGCAGGAGTTTATGGACATGAGCTCAGCAGATTATCAGGCTATTCTGAGTGTATTTTTGTGTATATCAGACTCTTCCAGGTAAAAATGGAGAAAGAGCAGTACCAGACTGAGATCCGAGACCTGCAGGACCAGCTCTCAGAGATGCACGATGAGTTGGATGGAGCCAAGCAATCTCAAACAGACAGTACAGACAAAGAGGCCATGATGGAGGTACAGCGTTTAAACATATCTATACAAACCAAACCCCTAAACCAAAGTTTGGGGTCGGTATGATTTTTATTTATTTTTTTTCAAAATTGATAATGATAAAAAAATGTTTCTTGAGCACCATATCAGCATATTATAATGATTTCTGAAGGATCATGTGACACTGAAGACTGGAGTAATGATGATGAAAGATCAGCTTTACCATCACAGGGATAAATTACATGTTAAAAATGTATTGAAATAAAAAACAGTTTTTACTGTATTTTTGATCAAATAAATGCAGTCTTTTCGAGTCTTTCAAGACACTACTGTCAAAAATGTTAAAAATCTTACTGACTGCAAACTTTTGAACGGTAGTGTATAACTTCTATTGAGGCACATAACATGTCATGGAAAGCTGTATATTTCCCATGCAAATTTTACACTGCAGCAATCTATAACACAACAGAAAATTCTTTCCATATTCAAATTAATTAATTCTTGAGGCTGATGACAGAACTTCTAACCATGTGCTGTTCTTTCTAGGACTTCATGCAACTGAAACTAGACCTCCAGGACCTGCTTCTTGCCAAAGAGGAGCAGGAGGAGCTGCTGAGGAGGCGTGAGAGGGAGCTGACCGCTCTTAAAGGAGCTCTCAAAGAGGAGGTGGCAACTCACGATCAGGAGGTGGATAAACTTAGGGAGCAGTATGAAAAAGAGATCCGTAAGCTACAAACAGCTGTGGAGGAAGCCAAACAGGTGATAAATCTGGCTTTTTACATTTTTAACTGTTTGCAAATAAAGCAACAACAGCAGAGGTTTGTGTGATGTTAGAAACCATGTAAAGCCACTTCCTGATCCTATTCCCTCCATACCTTCCTATCATTTCCTGAATATAACAAAGTAAATGTGGTGTTTAAAGTATTTTTATGCAGGTCTAGCATGCTATGTTATGATCATGGCATATGGTAAGACACATAATGTTTTTCAAATTATAAACTCAGTTGAACTTTAATATTATGTCACAATGTTATGTTTTGGTTTGTATAGTTTATAGTTTAAAGATAGATTTAAGTATAGGACCACTTTCAGCTATTATAGTTTCTCAGTTTTAATAGAAATTAATTTCCTAGTGACTTACAGTAGTTAATCAGGATGATTTTGTTCATATGAGGGGAAACATGCGCACAATAGAACAGAACAAACAGGAAGAGAAGGAGTGAAAGAGGTAGTCTGAGGACAGATAGGTGTCCAGTCCACAAGTAGGTGGAACTCCTTCTACCTTCCTCTTAGCTCACTTCCTTTTCCAACAAAGAAACTTCCTGTCCAAAGGAGGCCATTGTTGTCTTAGTTTAAATGTATTTTAAAGGAGTAAACCGACAAAGAGTTTAATCTTGGTCAGGTGCCACAGTAATCCTGGTTTTGCACGCATTGTGCCTATTTTTGAAAAAGCTGCACGAACGGATGTCAGAAGAATAGAGCATAGTTTTGTTGTTGGATATTTGAGAAGTGGACAGATAGGCAGATTACAGACTTTGGATTTCTGGATATTTTAGTGATTGACCAAGTCACAAGGCTAAACGAGTGTTACCATGCGCCTCTTCTTTATGGGGTTAGTGTTGATAGGAAGGCCCCATGTGGAGGAACACTGAAGGGTGAAGCACTAAATGGAGTTTAGCATTGCTTAATTGCAGTGGCAGGCCGTCACTAATCTAATGAGGCTCTGATGGGGTGGATAGCTGGTCTCTCTCTTTCTTTGAAAATGAATGATGGGATTGTTTCATATGCAAATAGCTGGGGAATTGCACATGGCCAATAAGTGGGTCACTGTGCAGACAAGGGGTCTTACAGATGACACAATGGGAGGAGGTTTGTACAAAAACTTAGGTTAGTTTGATTTGTTTGCCTTTTTTATTCTACAAAGTTTGCATAAGAGTTTAGACTACTGATCCCAGGTTTCCCAGTACAGCTTGTGTGGATGTTTCTGTAAGGCTTTTGTTACCAGCAATGAGAAAAATGTAGATGGTGATCAGTAGAACTCTCAGAGTTTGTTTTTGTTCACTTTTACTGCTGCATACAAAGGTATTGCTCTGCCCCAATAGCAGGAGGGGGAACAGAAAGGGAGTGGGGGGTCACAGCAAGAGATTCCTGATTCTCAACGGTTGGAAGTCCTTGTGAAGGGATTCTCTCCCTGCTCCCATAGCTTTCCCTGTTTTCTTAAGGCCAATTGGCTGCACCTACAAACGGCAACTGACACTTCGTCGAGATCAGATCATCACTTCAGATCAGTGTGTTGCCATTGGTCGGCGCTTATTTTTCGGATGTTTGTCTGGTTGTGGAATATCTGTGAAGGGATGGTGATTGTCTGCGTCTGTCGGTGCAGTGTGAATTTGCCTGTATTCGTAACTGTAACCAAACCCAACTGTCTTGACTTCAAACACATATTATTCCTGATTGCTTAGAGAATTAGTACCAAAAACAAAAACTATTCAGTAAAATTAAAGCAATTATATTACATCATATGTTATTTTGCATCTTTATTTGAGATACAATGAGTTAATATTTTATTAAGTGTTACATAGGGGCATAATGGCGGTGCTTGTAACAAAACAAAACTTTGTTTTAGATATGATTTAGTTTTTTTCATTACAAGTCTATTAAAGGGATAATTCACCCAAAAATGAAAATTAGCCCATGATTTACCCTGAAGTCATAGGTGTATATATGACGTTCTTCTTTCAGACAAATCCAATCGGAGTTATATTAAAAAATGCCCTGTCTCGTCCAAGCTTTATAATGAGAGTGAATAGCTGGAGAAAATTCGAAGACCAAAAAAGTGCATCCATCCATTATAAAAGGAATCCATATGGCTCCAGGGGGTTAATAGAAGAAGAAGTTTTATTTATAAAGCGCCTTTCCGTAGCTCAAGGTCGCTTTACATTGTACATTACAATACATTTACACACCCGCACACACATTACAGTCACATAGGATACATAGTCACATTATACGAAATGCAAGTTAAATCGATATGTTTTTAACTGAGTCTTGAATGTAGCCACAGATGAGATATTTCGAAGTGTAAGGGGTAGTCAATTTCATAATTTAGAAGCATTAACACTAAATGACCTTCCACCTACTGTAGACAACCTGAAACGAGGGATGGACAATAAACCAAATTCAGTTGATCTAAGGGACCGGGCAGGGCGGTAAGTGTAAAGTAGATCAGACAGATATGGGGGTGCAAGACCATTTAATGCCTTAAACGTTAGAAGCAAGACCTTAAAGTGAATACGTGATGCCACGGGTAGCCAGTGAAGGTCATGAAGCAGAGGAGTAATGTGAGCAGAACGCCTGGTGGAGGTGAGAACTCTTGCTGCTGAGTACATACTGTAATCTTGCAATGAGTTTTTTGGCTAATAAAGGCCTTCTGAAGTGAAGCCTTGCATTTGTGTGAGGAAAATACCCATATTTAAAACTTTATAAACTATAATCACTAGCTTCCGCCAGACGGCTGTACGCATTGATTTACGGTGGAAGACTAACTCCTGACCCGATGCACGGCATAATGCCGAACGCGGAAGCTCAGAGAAAAGTAAAACAAAACCCTGGTTTGCAAATTAATTTTAAAAAGAAATGCCGGAGGATTTCTATGTAATAGAAGAGGAGCTTCAGTTTGTTGCACAGCCCTATTAAACCGGGAGAGGCGTCTAAGCTTATACTCCTACCTCCTACATGTGTCACTGGTTACTATTGTGGCGCAAGTCGACTTGCCTAATGTGTACGGTCGTCTGGCAGAAGCTAGTCTTATAAATATGGGTATTTTCCTTCAAAAACCCATGGCTTCACTTCAGAAGGCCTTTATTAACCCCCCGGAGCCGTGTGGAGTGTTTTTATCATGGATAGTTTTTTTCATCATACTTTTTTTTAATTTTTTTTTATAAAGTGCATTTAAATGTTTCTCTTATATCAAAATAAGGCAGGTAGTAGGTTTTTTTTTACTACCATTTTTATGATTGTTGAAAAGTCTCTCAACAAGGCTGCGTTTATTTGATCAAAAATAAAGTAAAAACAGTAATGTTGTAAAATATCATTGCAATTTTGAATAATTGTATTCTATTTTAATATATTTTTAATATATTCCTGTGATGGCAAATCTGAATTTTTAGCATCATTACTCCAGTCTTCAGTGTCACATGATCCTTCAGAAATCATTCTAATGTACTGATCTGCTCAAGAAACATTTATCCTTCTTATCAATTTGGAAAAGAGTTGGTCCGTTTAAACTTTTTGTTGATTTTCTTTCTTCAGGATTCTTTGATGAAATAGAAAGTTCAAAAGAACAGCATTTATTTGAAATGGGAATAGTAATACTATTACCAGAGATACTGTTTATTGAACAACCCCTATCAGTCAACCACTTCTGAAAATCCAAAACAGATCTTGCATCGGTATCAGAATGTGTAGCCTTTGGTTTATTTGAGTGCAGCACCGTAACTGTGGTGTATTTGTTTGTTTTGTGGGCTGTGGCTGATACAGAGCGGTAACGGTCTCCTTGGGGCTGTTTGGGGAGCCGACAGTCTCACAGGACGTGGTGTGTTTCCTCAGGTGATGATAGCAAACTGTTCCGGCCTGCTCTGTGGTGATTCAGCTGGATGCCTGAGTGGGAGAGGGGAAGTGGAGGAGGAGATAGAGGGACAGAGGGAAGTGTAACATTGAAAAAAAAGAGCAAAAACCGTGAAGAACAGCCATTTGAAAGCAAATATGAGCTTCAAAGAAATTATGTGCATCTGCATTAGTCTACATCTCACCCTTCACCCTGTTGTCACCCTAACAACAAGCTCAGTCGGCAGTATTTCCGTGTCTTGATGGGCAGTGACAATGATTATAAGCGATTACTGTGACAGTTCATAGTCTACATATAAACAGCAGCCCTCATGCGTGACGCACACTGTGCGTGTAACTAGGCCATGGCAGGGTCTTCACTACAGGCTGAGCTCGGTCCAGTACTGGCCTGTATTCATCGGCCATTGTTCTCACTGAGCCAAAGTCCCCTGCTGTCAAAAAGTGTAGCGTCCTGGAACCCTACAAACCCCCCACCATGAGCTCAGCAGAGGGGGTCTGACCCTCAGACCTCCAGGCTTTATGGGATTAAACACAGAAGCACAAAGCTAAGGATTTAGCCCAGGCTCCAAATGATTCCAAACTTCTTGGCTGTGGTCTTAAAGATGAGAGAGAGTGGGACATGATGACAGATATATCTGTAATGTTCATTGAAGGTAGTGGTGGCATGTGTCTTTGTGTGTAGAAAAGAAAACAATTGATGGGTCGCTTTAAGTTACAATCACACCCAGTCTCGTGACACCGTCTGTATGTCTAAAGTGTGGTTTGAATTTAGCTTTTATTAAGGAGGTGGCTGGGAAAGTTATTTGCCCAAACTGCTTCTCATTTCTGTTCTAGTGGCATAGCTACATGAAGGAGTTGTTTTGTTTATTTACACTACCGTTTAAAGGTTTGGGGTCAGTAAGTTTTCTTTTTCATGTTTTTGAAAGAAGTCTCTTGTGCTAACTAAGAGCCGGTTAACAGACACAACACTGAGATGCAGGCTAGTAGACTAGTAGACGCATCTAGAGACACGCTTTTTTTTAAAACTGAACTTATTTTAACTTGAGTGGCACGTTTTTAGAGCGGTTAAAGGCATCCGTCTACCGTGTGTTTACATTGAAAATGGAAAAGTAACACAGTGGAATGGAAAAACGCGTTCTGTGTGAACGCTAAGGCTGCGTTATTCAAACAAGAATAAGGTAAGACGGTTATATTGTGAAAAATTATTACAATTTAAAATAACTTTTATGTTTTAATATTTCAACATGTAATTTATTCCCGTGATGCAAAGCTGAATTTTCAGCATCATTACTCCAGTCTTCGGTGTCACATGATCCTTCAGAAATATCTATTCTAATATGAGGATTTGCTGCTCAAGACATATTTCTTATTCTTTCTTTATTCTTTATTTTAAAAGGAACAATGTGCATTAATTGTCCTGAGCACTTGGGTCCATCATGTAAATGTGCCAGATTTAGCCATACAGGCTAATTTTCCCTAAATATTATGATTGAAAACAGTTGTGCGGCTATTTTTGTGGAAACCGATACAATTTTTGAGGAATTGCAAGTTTTTGCATTTATTTAAAATATAAATCATTTGTAACATTATTAAGGTCTTTACTGTCACTTTTGATCAAGTTAATCTGTCCTTGCTGATAAAAGTATTAATTTCCTTTAAATCTTATATCTCATTGACCCAAACTTTTGGTAGCTCACAAAAAGCAAATGAACATTGACAGTGTTGCTGTTCCCCACCATTTGTGAATACAACAACTTTTCTCTATGGCCTCCTCAGCAGATTTGGCAGTAGAACACATTCCCAAAAGTTCTGGGATTTCTCTGATCACCAGAAACTCATATGATTACATTTGTTTTGTAATGTGTCCTCCTAATGCATCACGGGCCACATACTTTCCTAACACATTTCACCACAACAAAGGTTTACAACTCTACAACTGCTAGGACAAAAATTTGGAGAAGGCATGCACAAGATTTAAATTTGCTCTTTCTTACATTCTCTGCTTTTGAAATCTGTGTGTACTTGAACCCCTGCAGTAACAGCATGCCACCCTCCTCATTGAAAGAATACAGTATGTTTTCTTCTCACTCTTCCTGAAGGACGAGAGGAGGTTATTACTGGCGTCTTATGCAGCTGGAAAGAAGCCAGTGCTTTTCAAGCAGCACATTTTCATTTCCAGCTTGAGCACCTCTCGCCTGTCCTCAGCATTTCGTCCTGCTTCGCCACATTCGTGTGTATGCGCCTCTTTGTTTAGGAGCAAAGCTATTGTAAAGTATACCACCAAGATGCAGAAACAGACCCGGTGTTGTTTGGAGCCAGAGTGAAGCTTGAGTCTTTGGTGTTGCTGTGGTATTCAAAGGCTGAACACTTTGTGCCTGGCTGATAAAGTTTCAAAAACCTCGTATGACCTGTCGCTTATGTTTCTATGGTTGTGTATTCTTATCTTTCTGTCGAGTTACAGCACTTTTATTGAGAAAAGCGCCTGGCATGTAAACAGAAGTCACATTGAAAGGTTGACCATAGGAATAGATGACTAATTGGCCTTGGCTCTCACAATGAAAACACGAGCTTGGTTGCTTTCATTGAGGTAAAAACAGATCTGAATTTTGGACACGAGGAAAGCAGGATTTCCTGTAGTTTTGCACATTCTGAGTATAATGTGGATGAAATCACTGCTTACACTTGCTGAGGGACCAGTTAAGTATCAATGCATCATTGGCATCATTACAGTTAAGTAACCAATGCAGAGCATTGAAACACTGTGCACAATTGTGGTTTGTTGTAACAATTTTGATACATGTGATTTATTTATGAAGGTCATTGTGTTTTAATGGGAAATCACGTGTGTTTTTTAGTGATAATTTCTCTAAATCTAAACCGTTTTAACAGATCTTTAAATAATATTACTGTGTGGTCAATGGACAAATGTGACTTCTTTTTCCATCTTTTTTCAACTTTAACTTTTTAGCAATTTAATATAAGTATTTATTTATTTATATACGGTGTGTGTACACACACACACACACACACACACACAAATAACCTTTGCGAGAGAACGCAAAAGAATTGACTTTTTTTTTCACATCTCATATTTTTTTCCCACCACCATGTCCCTTTAGGGGCTTTGTAATATTTATATATAAGTAAGAGAAATTACATTGCCTTCAGAGTAGAGCAGTATATTTGTAAATGGTGTGATGATGGCAGTCCATTTGGTGCTGGGTTTGACTTGTGATTTAAATTTTGCTTTTGCATTCTGGATGGCTTTAAGATTATGTTGTACCCCGTCAGATTATAAATCTGACATGTAAACTTTAATGATTTGAGAGTGGATTAGAGAGGTTTAACTCTTTGGAAGTACTGTGCTGCATGTGAAGGAGAAAATCGTGGTGAATTTGGTGTGGCTTTAGGCAGGTTTATTAGTTTCACTGAAGGTTTAGGCAATAAACGGTGCTGTGAAGATTTAGGCCGCAAAGCTTCAGGACACTCCGTGTCCTTGCTTGGAGTTCATGAACTGATTGTGATTCTCCTGCCATTGTTATTCTCAAGCTTTTAAACACACTCACAATGCTGGTTAATGCCCAACTATACATAAACAGCCCGAGCAGGCTAGAGCACCATTCAGAGCACACTGCTTTCTCTGAGACTTTGAAATGCCTCTGTCAAGAAAAGAAGCTCAGAAACAAACATTGCTCCTCTCTGCCCTTCCCTTTCTATCTCTTTCTGCTCTTCAAAGCCCTGACTGCGGGAACTGGGGCATGGAGGGAAAGGGAACGTGTGAATACAAAAAAAAGAGTTTAATCACTTTCACCCAATGTCACAGTTTCTCAGCACTATCCTCGTGTCCAGTAGCTTATCGGTACTAAAATGTCTCACTCCAAGTAAAGGGAAGAGAATATTGCCAGAATTAAACCGTTGTAACCTTCTCTGAAGGACACAGACATCATGATAAGCCACCTCATGTTGAGCTGCAGCTTTTCTGAAGACAAAAACGTTAATATTTACAATTTGAAAAGGTCACTGCTTACTAAACTTTGTCAGTGAATGTTATCTCCTGCAGTTTTGCAAGCATAGAGTATGTTGTCTTATGCTAGGTACATATTAGCGAGGCATCACCTTCTGGCCTCTTTAGTTTAGGGGTGGTGGTGTGACGTAACAGACGTTTTGGTTTGTTTTGGGGGTGGGTGGTCGTGGTTATTTTGGGAGGTATCATAGTTAATGAGTCAAGCATTACTGGCCAGTAAGGCCAGCGGGGAGAGAGAGGGAAGGATTCTTAGAGGGGCTTCGGGACTTTGAACTGCAAGCAGAACTGACATAAATCCACCCTGGTCTGCTAATGAGTCACTGTTGTGAGTTGCTGTGTTAGGGTTGGAATGACTTAACATTAACGCACACAAACACACAAAGAGCTGTGTTTTGTCGTCTGGATGTTCACTGATCATAGGGTTTGCAATTGTAGTTCCACTCCATTAAGGCACAGGTATTTTGTACACTGTATAAATAATCTGGTGTCTCTTACCTGTTGCAGGATATATACATTATTTTGATCTAAGGCATTTACTTCTGTGAGATTTAAAAAGCACATTAGAAATTTGTAAAAAAAAAATATATATATATATATAAAACGTTGACTACAGGTAACATTTATCAGACAGAACTAATTTTGTTTTTATAGTTAACTTGAACTAAAACCATACAAAACATTTCCATTTCTTGAAATTAAATAAACCTTAACTGAAATAATCTAAAATCTAAAAAACGTACATTTGTTTTGTTTAAGCTTGTTGCCAGGGCAACATTTCTGAAATTTCATTTATTTTCACTTGATGTACTAAACTAAAACTGAAATAAAAAGTACTAATAAAAACTTGTACATAATGTAAAAATAAAGTGACAAAAACGAACAACCAAATTACTTAACTAAAATTAAAGCGAAAAAGGAAAATATAAAAATAAGAACTAATTTGAAATGTTAATTAAAAAATATAATAGTATCTCAGTGGTTGTGAAATAACACTGGCTAGGACTTGTTTTTTTGTTTAGCTATAATTTAAGTATTGTCTTTGTCCACAGTTGCAAACAGTGGATGGTTAAACCAGTTGGGTGACATTCTCTCATGCATAGCAAGCGATCTACCTGCTCATCCAGTTCTGGGACCATCCGTGTTGTGTGTTATCTTTGAGCTGTCATCAACAGGATATAGAATCCTTCGTTGCATGACGGCTGTCTCGGTTTGTTAGCTGAAATCCCCACAAGGAGTTCTGTGTGTGTTGGTTTTGGTGTCTTTGTCCATGGGTGTCTAAATTGCAGAATGAGTTTGAAATGGCACAATGCATTTACACGTACAGCAGCTCTACAGGACAGTCTCGCTTATTCATAAAAGTCGGCGAAGAAGAACGCCGAGTGCTCTGTAATATTGGCCGAGCAAAAGCACAAACCAGACAAAGAGGCAGCCACCAACAGAGCACAGCCTAATTAAGGAACTTGTTCACGTTCGGAGACGGCTGCTGAACCTGTAACTCGTCAAAAGGCTTAAGGAATCAGGAAACTGTATATGTGTCTGGTTGAGTCATTGAGAAACTGAAGGAGACATGCTTAGCTAACTCTAAATGGACGGCGCTAATAAATCGTACAGGGTCGTTCAGTTTAACCTCACCTCTGTTGCCTGTGATTCACTGCATTTATATTGGCCCACATCATTTAAGAGGGTGTCGAAGGTCAGAGGCCTGTTGCCCGACACTCACTTTTCCATTAGACGCATTCAGCTCTAGGAGTTCATTGACTTGATGTACTGCAGCTCCTGCACTACAGTCTAAAATGTAACTTTTAAACAACTTTTATATATAAATATATATATATATTGGCTAATGAAGCTGTATTTTGCATTTTTTTTATATATATATTTTCCACTATGATTATTTTTTGTCTTGCATATTTGTGACAAATAGCGCAAGTGATTGTGTTGGTTGCAGCATCATATATGAGATAATTCTCTGTTTTTGTGAGACCGTTTCACCCAGAGACAATGATTTACTGAATGTTTTTTTTTTTCTTTTTTCTTTTTTTTTTCTTCCTCATATTTCATTCTGATGGCTTGGAATGCAGGAATATAACACATGCACTACCATTTACGTGGGCTTTGTGTGAATATTTTATATATATATATATATTTTGTTTAATAAATTAATGGTTTTATTCAGCAAGGATACATTTAATTGATCAAAGGTAATGTCATGTTACATAAGATTTAAATTCCAAATAAATGCTGTTTTTATAAAAGTGTCCCGAAAAAATACACCTTGATTTCCATAAAAATATTAAGCAGCACAACTGTTTTTGACATTGATAATAATAAGATTAATAATAGTTTCTTGAGCAGCAAATCCTCATATCAGAATGATTTCTGAAGGATCATGTGACACTGAAGACTGAAGTAATGATGCTGAAAATTCAGCTTTGCAGTCACAGGAATAAATCAAATATATTCCAATAGAAAACTGATATTCTAAGTTATAATAATATTGTTTTCACAATATTACTGTTTTAACTATTTTTCATCAAATAAATGCAGCCTTGGTGAGCATAAGCGACTTCTTTCAAAAACATTAAAAAATCTTACTGAGCCCATGCCAAGTTCTAGAGAAAAGAAAGCTATGACCAAGAAATTCTCTTAAGTATACGGTTTGTATAACTTTGAATCATTCACATTTATTATACCAGTGAGGGTCAGGCTAATGTTCTTAGTCTAATTGTGAACCATATAGTGTTGCCGTTTCTAAAAAAAGTTGCTGGGTAACCGCCATTTTTATTTAATAAAAAAACCCTATTTTACTTGCATCTTGCACCTTGCATCTTGCATCTGGTCTAGCCTGAATAAAACCAATGAAGGTTTTCAAGATAATTGTGCGTAATGTACGTATGTTTAACACTCTCAATCTTTGTTTTGTGCTCTTTCTCTAGAACAATGTTACAGCCAACAAGGAGAGGGAGGAAGTGGAGGTAGCAAAGAAGGTGTCCGAGGGCCAGGCAGGCCGTCTGTCTCAGGAGGTGGAGAGACTTCGCAAGAGGGCACATGAGCTGGAGAACGAAGTTACCAAACTCAACCGCATCATTGATGAAGCCAAGCTGCAGGAGAGCAGGCTGGGAGAGCGAACTGGCCGTCTGGAGGTACTTTCAATTCTCTCTTTGATTTGAGTGTGAAAAAGAAACGCTTATTTATACACATTTATACCAATTAGATTTATATTGCATTCTAATGGTTACATCGACCTGAGGTCGTTTCCCTAGACGAAGATTAAGATTGTCCTGTCGGGAATTCCATCAGCATTGATTCCCTGTTAACTCTTCCCCTTTAGTCTGGGGGAAATGCTTAATCTGTGTCTATAAAACAGACACAGAGAAGTAAAACATCTGTAATGTGTTTGTTTGTTACTAGAAAGAAAAAAGGCAGTTGGAGGAGTCTCTCGCTGAGGTCAGGGAACAGGAAGAGGAAATGACCCGAGCAAACCATGCGCTTACCACTCGCCTAGAGGATGTGCAGGTGAGACCTGGGAAGCCCAACTTTGAGCAGGAGCTGAGATATTAAGAAATCATGTTTGGTTGAGTTGTTATGAATTTGGGGTCGGTAAGATTATTTTATGTTTTAAGATTATGTTTTTGAAAGTAGTCTCTTATACTTACCAAGGATGCATTTATTTGATAAAAAAAAACGTAATATTGTGACATATTATTATTATTATTATCACAGTTTAAAATAACTGTTTTCTATTTTAATATATTTTAAAATGTAATTTATTCCTGTGATGCAAAGCTAAATTTTCAGCATCATTACTCCAGTCTTCAGTGTCACATGATCCACCAGAACTCATTCTAATTAGCAGATCTGCTGCTCTAGGAATATTATTATTATTATTATTATTATCAATGCTGAAAACATTTGTGCTGCATGTATTTGAAACAGAAATTTATTTTTGTTACAATGTAAAAGTCGTAGGCCCGGTTTCACAAACAAAGTTTAGATTAAGCCAGGATTAGGCCTTAGTTTAATTAGGGCATTTAAGCAGCTTTAATAAACATGCCTTAGAAAAAAACATTACTGGTTTGCATCTTGAGACAAAGCAATGGCACTGACATATTCTTACAGAATAAAAGTAAACATTTTTCATGATCTCTCTGACCCCAAACTTTTGAAAAGTAGTGTATGAAAGTCTAAATTAGGGGTGGAACAGTAATATTTCTTCTTAATAATGTCATTTTCACAACTTCAGAAAGCATATTTGTATGTTTTAAACAGTGGTGTTTTTTTTAAATCATTTTGGTCACAGTGTTAAAACTATCTTAACATCAAACCGACAATCAGAGTAGCATTACTTTTTTTAATAATTGGCCTAAGGGAAGTCATGCTTTACTTTGTTAATTGATACTTTTCCATCCATAGAGAAACTTGACCAAAATGACTCACGAGCACCATGAGCTGCAAGAGCGACTGAAGGAGGAGAAGAGTCAGAAAGAGCAGTTTAAAAACACCAAGAATGAGATTGAAGATGAGAGGAGGCTGCTGGACCGAACTGTGGAGAAACTTCAACGGGAGGTGAGAGACTGGACTTAATGATGATGTGCTTTATTTATCATGTAAAGGCCTAAATAAACTTTTAAATAATTTTGAATTCACCGAGGAAAACAAAACCTGAGTTGTTTATACAACTTTAGTGTGGTTTGTGTCACAGACACCTGGGGTGAAGCCGATACATTTGAGGAATTGACAAATTTAGTTTTCCTCTGTCCTATTGTTTTTTCAATATCTGTGTAGATGAATGAGATAGTGGAGGCGTCTCAGAGCTCAACTCAGGAGCTGCAGGAGCAGATAGACATGTATAAGGAGAAGAACCGGAAGGAGATGGCAGAGCTGCAGAAACAGCTGAGAGAGGGAGGACTGGAGCTGGAGAAATCCCGTCTTACCGCCAAGACTCTTCAGGAGGAGGTGGGTGGGGGAGGGGGGCTAAAGTTCAGCAAAAACTACCAACCTGAAGCCAAGTCGAAAAAACAAAGCAGATCATTTCTAAATCCTGAAATGCACATGTTCAAAAAACTTGACTGGACTAAACCAGATAGGTCTGAGCCACAACTGCTTAATTAAGGCCCATTGAGACCAAGAACGATAACTATAACCATAAGCGTCCATTAGTGTGGACACTAATATAGTATGGCGGCAAATCAATGACTAAAACAAACGAGCACAACTGATACTGGCACGCGCAGTAAAAGACTTCCGCGAGAGGATAACAGATCTACACGCGAGGAAACAGGAACTCGCGAGCTCATTCAAACCCTGCGCGCACTCATGATATCTCCTCGCGCATGGTCATTCCCCACGCTCTCGCGCTCGATCTGCTCTCGCCTGCTGCTTTTGCTCGCTCGAACAATTTTATTTTTGGCTGTCGAGGGGCGGGACTTACTGTTTTAATAACCTCAAATGTCATTGGCTACTTCCCCTTTTCCGGATGACCAGTGACCCGTAATTCACTTGACTTGAGACACGAGACATCACTTAATTTGTTTTATTTGTTGTGGTTTATTAATGTGTAATGTTATTTAATGCATTGTTAATATAGAACAGATTCTTTACCAGATACTTTATTAAAGGTGCTCTAAGCGATGTCAAGCGTTTTTTAGGCCAAAACATTTTTTGTCACATACAGCGAACATGTCCTCACTATCCGCTAGCTGCCTGTCCCCTGAACACACTGTGAAAAAGCACGGTCTCTCCAGACACCCCAGGCTCCACAAACGGCAACAAAAACAAACTCCGGTGTTACGGGCGGTCGGACACCACCCTTAACACAAAGGAGAGACGCACACAGATCGGCTCGTAGAAAAAAAAGTAATAGGGGTATTTTTATTTAACAGAAAGTTGTTAGGGTTTTTAAATAGTGGTACGCAGCAACAAAGTCCAACTGCAGAAGCGGAACCCTTCTTAGTGTCGGGTGGACGGCTAGTCGGTAGACTCTTTAAAGGTAGATAGAACACGGCTGTGCAACGACCATGTTCTCTCTCTGTGTGCGCCCGCAGGAATGGTTCCTTCAGCCCTTTATAGTGCAAGCAGGGTGCGCTCAGGTGTAGCTCATCTGTAATCAGATTAAACAAAGGGAGGAGATTCCGCATGCCAACACGTGTAGTACAGACACTAGAGCTGGGGGCCGTAACACCCCCACCCCAAAATGGTGACTTGTCGCCATACTATAATCATGAGAATGTTCATACTTACTCACGACTTCTTTGTTCATCTTCACATGTAATTCAACAAAATTAAAAAAATAAATAAAAAACAAAAACAAAATTACTTTAACTTTAACCGTTACCTAGTGGTATAGGGCATTTTAATCAGTAATATACATGAGACTCACAATAAACAAGAGTTTTTTTTTTTTTTTATATATATATACACATATATACGCAAAACAAATGAATACTATTAAGCATCCATTCTAGACAATGCATCCGCAACAATGTTGTCTTTTCCCCGCACATGCACAATTTGGAGATTAAAGGGCTGAAGTAATAGACTCCAGCGCATTAACCTACGGTTCGAGTTGTACATGCGGTTGAGGAATTTGAGCGGGTCATGGTCAGTATATACTTTGACTGGATGTATTGTTGAACTTAGGTACACTTCGAAGTGTTGAATGGCTAAGACTAAAGCCAGAGTTTCCTGTTCAATAGTGGAATACTTTTGCTGGGCAGAAGTAAATTTCTTCGAGAAGAAACTTACAGGGTGGATTATGTCGTCTGCACCAGATTGCGAAAGTACAGCACCGGCGCCTACGATGCTGGCGTCCACAGCAAGCTGGAACGGTCTATTAAAATCTGGCGCAGCGAGCACGGGAGCAGATTGTAAGAGAGCCTTGACATTTTCAAATGCTTTATTACAGGACTCTGTCCACTCAAACTTAGTTTTTGGGCTCAGTAGGTTAGTCAAAGGACAAACCACAGTTGAAAAGTTCTTACAAAAACTGCGATAGTAGCCCACCATTCCTAAGAATCGCCTTAGTGCACGCCGATCACAAGGTACAGGGAATTCTTGTACAGCAGCCACTTTAGCCATTACTGGCAACACATGTCCTCTACCTACTATTCGTCCTAAGTAAGTAACAGTGGCTTTTCCGAATTCACATTTTGCTAAATTAATGGTGAGATTGGCACTAGATAATCTACGGCACAGCTCTCGGAGTTGCGTGATATGTTCGGACCAATGTATACTATATAGGACTATGTCGTCTATATACGCCTCGCAATTTGACATTCCAGCTAAAACAACATTCACTAAACGCTGGAAGGAGGCGGGTGCGTTAAGCATTCTGAACGCCATAACCTTATAATGCATAGATGCATCTGGGGTCACAAAAGCTGATATTTGTCTAGCTCTTGGTGTGAGGGGCACTTGCCAGTAACCTTTTAGGAGGTCGATTTTAGTGACAAACATGGCCGAGCCAACACGGTCTACACAGTCATCTATCCGCGGTAATGGATAACAGTCTGGCAGAGTGATTGCATTAACACGCCTGTAGTCCGTACAAAACCTGAAAGTGCCATCAGGTTTGCCAACCAAAAGGCACGGGGAGCTCCAAGGGCTAGAGCTAGGCTCAGCAATATTATTCTCTAACATGTACTCAACCTCCCGTTGTAGGATTGCTCGCTTTTCTGGATTTACCCTATATGGGTGCTGTTTTATCGGGCCATTATCACCCACGTCTATGTCATGTTCCAGGACTGTAGTTACAGTCGGGACATCTCCAAACAATTCAGGGAAATCACCTATTACAGACAATATGTCAGCTGTTTGAGAGGGAGTTAAATGTGGCAAACGATTTGCAATGACCGAAAGCATAGCCGAATTGTTGAGTCGACCTTCAATCACGCACCGCGACGGTGGGATTACCGCATCCTCATCCTCTATCAGCGAAGAGAGCAAGACAGAGGACTCGACTGGATCTGGTAAGTCAAAATTACACAAGTTAGGTTTAACACATTCACGCGTATAATACGGTTTGAGCATGTTTACATGACAAACGCGCGAATGTCGACGCTTATCAGGGGTTAAAATTATATAATCTAGATCAGATATTCTCTTTTCAACAGTATATGGCCCTCTGAATCGTGCCTGAAATACCGAACCGGGCACGGGTAGAAGAACTAACACTTGATCTCCAGGTTTGAACGAACGGGCTCTTGACTTTCGATCATACCAAGTTTTCATGTTAGTTTGAGTCTTTTCTAAATTTTCTCTAGCGAGTTCACGTGCTCTGTGTAGCCGGGCGTGAACGTCGCTAACAAACTGTAGTGCACTACGGGAAGTAGGTTTGCTTAACCACTGATCTTTAATGACGCTTAAAGGTGTGCGAACGTCGTGAGCAAACACTAGCTCCGCAGGACTAAACCCAATCGACTCTTGTACAACCTCTCTAGAAGCCATAAGCATCCAAGGAACTGCATCTTCCCAGTCTGCTCCTACCTCCAAACAATACGCACGTAACATTGATTTTAATGTCTGATGGTAGCGCTCGAGCGCCCCCTGACTTTCCGGATGGTATGCGCTTGAGATGTGGTGCTTAATGTGGAGCGATTTTAGAACTTGGGAGAAAACACGCGAAGTAAAATTCGTTCCTTGGTCACTTTGCACTATTTTTGGTAGCCCCACAAAAGAGAAAAATTTTAATAACGCTCTGGACACGATTCTGGCGGTGATCTTTCTCAAAGGCACCGCCTCTGGATAGCGAGTAGCCGTACACATAATGGTTAATAAATACTGATACCCGCTTTTTGACCTAGGAAGAGGGCCAACACAGTCAATGATTACCTTTTCAAAAGGTTCACCGACGGCTGGTATGGGATACAACGGCGCAGGGGGAATTTTCTGGTTTGGTTTACCAGCAACTTGACAAATATGACACGTTTTACAATATCGTCGCACATCACGTTTCAGCCCAGGCCAAAAAAAATGACGAAGAACGCGGTTGTAGGTCTTAGTCACACCTAAATGACCAGAAACACAATCATGTGCGACATTCATAATAGCGTGTCTATTTTCAACTGGCATAACTATTTGCTCAATCTCATTCCACTCATTTTTCTGAGGTCTCCACCTCCGCATCAGTAACCCGTCTCTGAGGAAATAGACTGGATTCTCATCTGTACAGCCCAGACTCTGCATGAAAGCAGGTTCGAAGAGCCTCCCACACTCTGCAGGGTGAGCGATGAAACTGTCACTCAGGTCGACGTCATTGGGAGGTACTGCATCCGTCAACCTCCGGGTCTGCGACCTAGTAACGACACTAGCGGGAAAAACGTCTGGGAATTTTTGTGCGCACTCATCGGGAAAGTCTTGATTGAGCGGCACAGACACAACCTCTGGTGGGACATCACTACGGCTCCACACGTTTCCACCGGCTAGGTCATTGCCAAGGAGAAACGTGACACCGGGGATTGGTAAAGAGTCTTGAACACCAACAATCACATCCCCACACACCAACTCAGATTCAAGACACACGTGATGTAAAGGGACCTCGAGGAAACCCATCTCGATTCCACGAACTAGGACACTACTTCCAGTTGCAGTTTTCTCAGACAACGGCAACAAACCGTGAAGGAGGAAAGACTGCGCGGCGCCCGTATCTCGCAAGATGCGCACAGCCACAGCCTTCTCACCAGGTACAGACACGGTCCCATTCGTCAGAAAGGGCTCGTACAAGGACCGAGTTTTCTCTGACTTTAACTCTGCAAAAAGGATAGGCGATATTCTACTCGAAGAAGAACCAACGAGACCCATTGGTTTCGTGGACTGTTTTTTTTTCAATATCAAACATTCTGCCACAATGTGCCCTGGCTTTTTACAATAAAAACAGTGTCTGTCTTCTTGTTTTACTGCATTCTTTTTCGTGTCTACATCAGGGGTCGTAGATGGATTAACTCTTAAACGATAACGTTCTCTAGAGATGCTATGCGTTAAGCAGTATTCGTCTGCAAGCACAGCAGCTTCTGCAATAGACTCGACCTTCTGCTCGGTTACATAGGTTGCCACAGCAGTTGGCAGGCAGTTCTTAAATTCTTCTAAAAGAATTAATTCACGCAGCTTCTCCTGACTATCAACCTGCTGCGATGAGCACCAACGATCAAACAGGGCTGCTTTGTCCCGACCAAATTCAACAAAAGTCTGCCGCTCCGTTTTTTTAAAGTTCCTAAACTTTTGTCGATATGCTTCAGGGATAAGTTGATAGCACCTCAACACTGACGCTTTCACAATATCATAATCACTACTCTGCTCCACTGTTAACGACGAGTAGGCTTCCTGTGCTCTACCCACCAAAACGCATTGCAGAAGGAACGCCCACGCAGTTCTCGGCCATTTCAAATTGGTCGCGACACGTTCAAAGTGTGGAAAATATTTTTCTACATCCTTCTCCACAAAAGGTGGCACAAGTCGAATGTGGCGAGTAACATCAAAATAATTAGGGTCAGGCGGAACGACACCTTCCCTCTGAGCCTCAACTTCCAATTTTCTCAACGCCAATCGGTTTTCAAGTTCATGCTCACGGGCCTGCGCTTGCATGCGCTCACGGTCGTACTCAATTTCCTTCTCTCTGATACTTAACTCCCTCAACCGAATTTGCAGCTGTAATGCTTCTGTAGACACGGGAGATTGTTTCTCTATAGGCAGAATGCCTTTACTAACCAAAGCAGCTTGTAAGACGGTTTTAATTGTGTCTTTGGTGCGCTTTTCAGCAGAAGTGAGCTCAACTTCATAAGTTGCAGCCAAATTTAGCAACTGCTCTTTTGAAAATTTCAAAAATAATTCAATAGAGGGTTCTTTAACAAATGCTTCCTCTGTTGCCATTTTAATGCGTAAAGATGCTTTAAAGTGCAAACAAAATCAATAATGATTTAAAAAAAAACCTCACTAAAGCAGTTTTAACTGCGACAAAGCTACAAAGTAGCGATTATCGAAGTGGTCAAACAAAAAGCACAATATAGGCTACAAACGACCACGAATTTTTAATGTCCACCCACGAACAAAATGCTAGCACAATCAAATTACCAGCGCTCACAAAATAGGCGATTTGCCACAATATATTACAAGCTATACAACTTAACTAAAGGTATTCTGATAGGCAAAAATGTTGTCTGTGACTGCTCTAGCTAACTATACACAAAACCAAAACAAAATCCTAAATACCTACGCACTCTTCAGTGGCTTACTCAGCTCGAGGCTTCCCACCGAGCCCCCTCCTGAGATATCCACCAAAATAAAATAAACAGTCGACTAAACAAATGAACAGACAATCATAATTGCGCACCAGAATACTCACCAAAACGTTGTAGCCTTCAAAAGTTCCGCAGTTCACACTAAACACTAAAGTCCGATTTAATCAAACTATTGATCCCGGACGAGCCCCCAATATGTTACGGGCGGTCGGACACCACCCTTAACACAAAGGAGAGACGCACACAGATCGGCTCGTAGAAAAAAAAGTAATAGGGGTATTTTTATTTAACAGAAAGTTGTTAGGGTTTTTAAATAGTGGTACGCAGCAACAAAGTCCAACTGCAGAAGCGGAACCCTTCTTAGTGTCGGGTGGACGGCTAGTCGGTAGACTCTTTAAAGGTAGATAGAACACGGCTGTGCAACGACCATGTTCTCTCTCTGTGTGCGCCCGCAGGAATGGTTCCTTCAGCCCTTTATAGTGCAAGCAGGGTGCGCTCAGGTGTAGCTCATCTGTAATCAGATTAAACAAAGGGAGGAGATTCCGCATGCCAACACGTGTAGTACAGACACTAGAGCTGGGGGCCGTAACATCCGGCAACCCGCTCCACGAAACATAACAAACTGTTCCAGCCAATAACCGACAAGAAGGACTTGGGGGTGGGGTTTGGGGGGTTAGTGCGCGGATGAGGAGGAGGGAGGGTCTAGCTAGCCTCCGTTTTGTTTGACAATACTTTAAACGTCAACAAGAAAGGGACGTCACCCGACATCGCTTAGAGCACCTTTAACAGGAAGTCTTACTAGTGATTGCAGTGTGTTGTTAAGAGATATTTACAGACCAAAATGATGCATTTGGTTATTAGCATTGTAAATTTACCAAAATTCTTATAAATATTTACATTTTATATTTATAACACTATGATTTGTGTTATTGGCAATTAAATATCTAAAAGAAATTGGAAAAAAATTGGAATGCAGTTAAATTTGCTGTAGTTCACCATTACATACTCCCATTCACCACTTTTTACGTCTACCTGACCAAAATTATATTGGTTCTGAGAACCTCAGGAATGTAAAAAGTGTCCATTAAATAGTTGTAAATTTAAACAAGGGCTTTGGATGAAAGATAAATTACTTTTTTATATCAATAAGCAAGAGTTGTTGTGTAAGCTTTTTGTGATCATCCTGTGTATTACTATTATGTCAATTTTGATTGGTTCATTATTTGTTCTAATAAATGTAAAAGGGGTTCTGGCCTCTCAAGTTAAGATACAGTACACATCATGAATGATTACACCCCTCTGAAACCCAACAAATTCAGAAATGTGTCTTTACTTCTAGGACACACATTTATTTATTTTTGATTAATTTTTTTAAAGATATGTTATGTTCAGATGGGGTGTAATAATTTATGCTGTGTACTACTATACTTGCCTCATACTTTCTCTTATTAGGTTATTATTAGCTTACAAAAAGTTAGATTAAGAACACTATATAATATTTTAATATCTAATTTCCTGGGTTTAATTTTGTTCCTCTGTATTCTGTAGCAAATTCTAAAAAGGCATTTGTAAGCTATAATTCATACTGTGTACTTTATCTTAACTTGAGAAGCCAGAACCCCATTTACATTTAAAATAGAAAATATAATGAACCACTTATATTACATAAAAATGTATAACAATTTTGGTAGATTTACAATGCTAGTAACCATGGAAATGCGTCATTACGGTCTGTAAATATCTCTTAACAACACAATGCAATCACTAGTAAGACTTCCTGTTAATAAAGTATCTGGTAAAGAATCTGTTCTATATTAACAATGCATTAAATCACATTACACATCAAGAAACCACAAAAAATAAAATTAAGTGATGTCTCATGTCTCAAGTCAAGTGAATTACGGGTCATTGGACAGGCGTCTAATGATCCAAAAAAGGGGAAGTAGCCAATGACATTTGAGGTTATTAAAACAGTAAGTCCCGCCCCTCGACTGCCAAAAATAAAATTTCCTCACGTTTCCTCGCGTGTAGATCTGTTATCCTCTCGCGGAGGTCATTTACCGCGCGCGCCAGCATCAGTTGTGCGGTAGTTTATTTTTAGTCATTGATTTGCCGCCATAATATAGTTCTTTATTATAATTATGCACTGCAGTTATGTCTTCTGCCGCTTTAATAGCTCAATCTCTTTCAAATCGGTGGATTCTTATTGGCTGTCAATGTTTTTAGCAATGTTTAGCTGGAAAAAAATCATTCTGAAAGTGATTTCAATGATATTGTTCATCTGTGTCGTTAACGTTATAGTTTTAGTTTGAACTTCCCTATTTTTATAGACCTTGGTGGACCTAATCCCTTAAAAAAACAGTACTGTTGTGGTGTTACTGTTGATGATATCAGGCGGTAATTCCATTTTCCGTTGTTACTAAGTGGTTAGCGTTTTCATTTACCAAGATATTAAAGGAGGAAAGTGCTTCAAAATCGTGTAAAAATTTCCAAAACCATGGTATTACCATGCTACATGTCCAAGAATGTCCACTTATGCAGTTTGTTAGACTTGGAATGCAGATAGGAAAATCCCATTTTATTGATACGATTATCCAAGCTAAACATTTGAAAACGAAACACAGAGGAGCATGTCGGTGTTTAAGCCCTTATGCTCTGAGTTTATGGTCTATTTATCCAACAGCACAAAAAAATCATGTAAATATGGGAAGAGTGTCTAGCCAAAGTGAAGTTTGCACTTCTTGAAAACCACGTGTTTCTGAAGAAGCATAACAGTCAGCTGGAGTTATATTTCAATGTATGCTCAGTCAAATGCTGTGTTAAATATAATTTGCATAACTTGTTATTCAGTTGCTATCTCTGTCTCTCTGGAGATGAATATCCTCATATCAACTATCTCAGTGTCAAACATCTGGAATGTTCCTTGCCACCATTAATCATCGGCCGACATTCTTTTGGCAGATCAGATTTTTTTCAGTCACTTCAGTTCCTATTCGCAGTCCCTGTCTTTCAGTTTATATACTCAACAACCCCAAGTGGGACTGACCTTTGACCTCTGCTGTTATGCGCTTTAACCCTGTCAGCACTGTGGCATTTGAGGAATGTTATTGTTTGATATGAGAATCAGGCAGTATAGGTCATCCCTGTCAATGAGGTCCCATGGAACAGTGGGGACTGATCTCTCCCCCCCCCCCCCATCTCATTAACACTTTATGAGCTGAGAACAAGAGTGTAAAATGGCCTGCTTTCAGCACTCACTGACTGACTGTAATTCTGTGCTACTGCCTGTGAAATATCAGTTCATGGGTGGAGAAGGGAAGAGAGCGTTAAGAAGAAAGATACAAAGAAAAGCAAACAGTAAAAACAATAGGGTCCTCTCTAAAAAGAAGAAAGGAGTGAGACATCCTCCTCTGCACAGCTGTGTGTGAAGGAAGAGAAGGATGCTATGTTCCCGTGGGGAGTGTTGGGTCTGAGCGATGACCTACTGACACCTCATCCTCCCAGAATTCCATCGTACTCATGTTCTCCTCACACTCTCCTCATACAGATCATGACCTCACTCCTACAGCTGTTTCCTCTGGAGCCATACACCTCTGCTGTTAGCTTCTATAAAACCAAATCACACACATCAAAACGTGCTATATGCTTCTTACATGCAGTATACACAGTTACTCATTTTAGTCTGCTTCCCTGAGTATTTGTTACCCAGTTTCTTCTTTAAAATCACATCAAGCTCAAAACATTATTTTTTTTTTTGTGGACACTTCTCATGCGTTTTACTTCACTCTTGACAAAGGCAACATCTTGTGGCCAAAAATGTAACTGCAACAACAGGACAGCAAAAGGTTGAACTCCTGTAAAAGAGAGATTCATAGAACAGCATGAATATCATGGTTCAAATTAAATTGTAATGATGTTTAGAGGGACTATATATATATATATATATATATATACATATATATGTATATATATTATATTATATTATATTATATTATATTATATTATATACATAAATGGATCACAACCATGCTGATATAGAGCCATATCACACTTCTGCTCCTATAATTAATATATAAATTATAAATAAAAATTTTATTTTTAATTTTTTATACATTTTATATTATAAATCCTTCACCACTTACACTGCCGTTCAAAAGTTTGGGGTCAGTAGTTTGTTTTTGTTTGTTTTTTTAAGAAATTGATACTTAAATTCAGCAAGGATGCATTAAATTGGACAAAAAAGTGACAGAAATAATCAGTAAATAATTGTATAATGTTACAAATATAATGATTCTATTTTAAATAAATTCTGTTCTTTTGAAATTTCTATTAAAAAAAATCATCAAATAAATGCAGATTTGGTGAGCATAAGATACTTCGTTTTAAAAACATTAAAAAATATCTTCGTGTCTGTCTATCATTATGAATCCCTCTCCATTTATGGCTCATTTAATTATGCTTTCAGATACCAATAAGAGTGTAACACTGTGTCTGATCACATTTTTACCAAATTAAAATCCACTACGAAATTCTGCACATTTTCTCTCTACATCAGTTCTGGAAATGTTCTGTTCACAGCTATCCGAGACTAGAATGTGAATGTGTTTGTGTGTTTCAGCTGGCTCATGTGCAGGAGGATCTACGTCAGTGTCAGACAAGCAGAGATGAAGCGCTGCAGAGAGTGAAGGACCTGGAGCAGAAGGTTTTTGTACTTGAGGTCGAGACCGAGACCAAAGTCCACTCGAACGACAAAACCAGACAAGTCAAAGTCTTGGAGGTGCAGCACTAATAGAGACATATCTTCTTTTTACTGTCATCAGCTTTTTATTGAACCGCTGACTATGTTGTAATGTAAATTTGTTGTAATGTACAAGGTGTTTTTATCTGTCAATAGGATCGTCTGTCTGCGGTAGAGGTTGAGCTGGACGAGGAGAGACAGAGTGGAGACTTGCTGATGGAGAGAATAGACAGAGGAAGAGAACAGGTGAGATACTATTGACACACTCACATTTGTTGTTAATATTTTACAATAATAAATAGTTAAATGATTACAATTATGCAACGACATAAACAGAAATATGGGAAATATGCAGTGACCAAAACTATCTTTATTTTGGATTCTTTAAGTCTAAATTACAGCTCTGAATGTTCACAGCTCACGTGAATGCTGGACACTTGTTGACTACATTTTCCTCACTATCTCATCCATTTAAATGGTTTAAAATATTAGTTTCTAATAAAAATTCATACATAATGTATTTGTCTAACAAACTAAAGTCAAACGTTTAATCATAAGCCTTTTGATTAAAACGTTTTTACGATCAAGCTTTTTTAATACTATGCACATGAGATGATGTTAAAAAGCTGCCATTCTTGCATTTACCTTAAAACCAACTGTAGAAATGCATGAATACACTTTTTTTAATCGTGTCTGTGCCGCTCATAATGTAGATTGAGGTGTTTTCAAGATCTCCTCCTCCATGAGTACTTTATTACAAGCCACACACACACGCACTGTTCAATGCTGGTAAAATACAAGTGACGGAATTAAACTTGAACGCTTGATCCACTTCTTTTTAAAGGGATTCTTTTAAAAGTTGCACTCAAGATTCAGAGTTAATTCACACCAGAGTGAGAGAAAGATGAAGTGGGAGTGCATTGTAAATGGAGTTTGCGTAATCGTTCTCTTTGGCAGCCTGCCTCTTGGTGAAAGAGTGCCCGTCTGAATTTCAGGCATCAATTAAGAGCTCTCTCTAAAGCTTTACTTTGGCCAAAATATGCAAGAGGCCAGGCATCTCAAGTCGTCCAGTGGCAATGCTCACTCTGAATGCATTTTGTTGAAACATCCAGAATCGCCAAAGCAGAGGTTTAAAGCAAGGGGCCGGAGAGAATTCTTCCTTCCTGACCGGGCCGGGAAGGAAACATTTTTGCAATTTGAGGCAAAGGTCTGTTCTACAATGTCAGTCTTAAACTGTTGCTTTTTATGGAAGCAAGACAGACTTTTATGTGTGCTTGGAAAAGTTTGTTTTTTGAAACGAGCCATTTAATTTCAGGATCATGCATCATTTGGTTGGACCCATGGCTTCTTGAACTTGGACCTTTTCAAACTTTCTTCACAAGTAGCCCAAATTTGTCTCCTCGCTTATTGTTTCCAAAAGCGATTGCACCTGTCGCACTACATTTAGACCTCTTAAAAAGCGGCAAATCTAGACCAGGGGTGAAGACGTGATTAATAGATTATGAAGGAGAGGAGCGTGTGAGCTTTTTTTAATTGTCTGGAAATAGAGAATCGAGGCAAACATAATGACACAATAGTGTTACGCTAAGGCCGAGGTGAGTTTGTGTGGAAACGGTAGAGGGCTCTGTGGAGACGGGCTGGGTTACAGAAGTGGAGGGTGGTGTCAGGATGGGCACACCTGTGTCCATGGTAGCAGGTGCATGAGCGGTTGTCTAAATGAGAGTAATCTCCCGCTCTTTGCTCACATGCACTCTGGCTCTCTCTCTCTCTCACTCTCTCTCTCTCTCTCTCTGTCTGTATCGCTTTCGTGCTTTGATTAGTTTCAGTGTGTTTTCTGCTCTGCTGACGCAGCGCCCTGCAGGGTAGAGCGGCACACGCGGCCCATCCCTCATCCCTGAGCCCCACTGTCACACGCTAATTGGCATAAAATATCATCCACTCTTAGCGCCTGGTAGCAGACAAAAAGAGCCATCTTCTCTCCGTCGATCGATTTCTTTTACTCCTTTTCAATCTTTATCTTTTCTTCTATATCTGTCTTCACTGTCTTGAGGGAAGTTTTTTAATCTTTTGTGCATTTAATGCTTTGGAAGACTGGGGTCCATGAGAAATATTGTCTGTTTGGAGAATTTCAGGCATGTGCTTTGTAAATGAATTATAGAATTATAGAGAAATATTAACATTCAATTTAAGTAATTAAAAAAAAAAAAAAGAGTAAACTCGCTGTACATGATGTTATTGTTCCAAGTATTATCCATGATATTTTGACATATCAATTTGAGAAAAAAATCCTTAAGAAAGGTAAAAACTCATCATGGTTTCCACAAACATATTAAGCTGCACAACTGTTTTCAACGTTGATAATAAGAAATGTTTATTGAGCAGCAAATCAGCATATTAGAATGATTTCATGATGAGGTCATGTGACACTGAAGACGGGAGTAAAGGCCCGTTTACACCAAGAACTATAACCAACCAATGCACGCGACCGGTCTGTTTTTTTCTAAGCACTCTCTCGCACTCTTTAAAGCAGAATGTACTCCGATTGGCTCCGGTTTGGTGTGAACGGACCTTAGTTGTTAGTGAAAATTCAGATTTGCCATCACAGGAATAAAGTACATTTAAAAAATATATCCAAATAGAAGTGTTATTTTAAATTCAAATTGTAATAATATGACTATTTTACTGTATTTTTGACCAAATAAATGTAGTCCTGGTGAGCATAAATAAAAATATTTAAAAATCATACTGACATGAATCATAAACTCGTGAACAATATTTTATAGTCACCAAATTATTTGTTTTTTTTAAATGAATTATCATATAAATTATCGTGAAAATCTCAATTTTATGGTCTTTTAGGACTCCTTATTCCAAATTTGTGAAGCAAAATGTAAAGAACAGACAAGATGACGAAATCTTCACAAACAACTGGCATGTTTTTAGCTGGGGAGGAGGTTATTGTTGTGTTAGGGAGGTTTGCCATTAATGTTTGTTTCGCTGTGTTTGTGTGACAGTTGGAGCAGATGAGGAATGAGCTGATGCAGGAGAGAGCCAGCAGACAGGATGTGGAGTGTGACAAAATCTCCCTGGAGAGACAGGTAAAAACAACCCCGTCTGTCTCTGATCGATGCCTTAAACCACCCGTCATCTGCTCCTATAGCTCTCGCCCTTTGCAAAACAGTAACCTTTACATATAATTATACATTCCTTTTTCTTTTCTGTGTCAAGAATAAGGATCTGAAGAGCAGGATTGCTTATCTGGAGGGATCTCACAAGCCTAGTAAAGAGGGATTGGTGGTCCAGCTGGAGAACCGCATCCAGGAACTGGAGGAAAGACTGGAAGGAGAAGAGAGGTAAACGAGGCAACTAATGCAACTAGTGTGCACATCATCGTCACATCATTGGATTTTTGTAAAATGTCTGTTATTAAGTTGAAAAAAATGTAACTTCATTAAATATTTATTAGGGATCGAGCTAACTTGCAGCTGGCGAATCGTCGGCTTGAGCGTAAAGTGAAGGAGATGATGATGCAAGTAGATGAAGAGCATCATTCACTGCAGGACCAGAAAGATCAGGTCAGCACCAAACATCCCTCCACTGAGAGGAAAAAAATCTTCTAAGCTAACTTTGTTTTTAACCCACCATTGCACATTTTATGAAAGCATTTTTTTTTTAAAGAGTCAATTTTCTTGCATAGATGGATTACTATAATCAAAAAACTAATTCTGGAAATGATATTCAATGGGTCTTTTTAGGTATGTTGCAACACTGTGCAACAATGTTGAATTGTGATAAATCTGTAGTCAATATTGTACTTATCTGATGTGGTGTGTATGTGTGTAGTTGAACTTGCGTCTGAAGGCTCTGAAGAGGCAGATGGATGAGGCGGAGGAGGAGATCGACCGCCTGGAACACAACAAGAAGAAACTGCAGAGAGATCTGGAGGAGCAGCAGGAAGCCAATGAACAACTCCAGAGTCAGCTCAAAACACTGCGCAGTGAGATGAGGTAACGATTCAAACCTTACGGAGATAAATGCAGTACTGCTGATCTGGGTTCAACTCTGAGCAATTCATTACCACTGATGGAATGGCATCTCACAGTATGTGCTGTTGAAATCAAGCTATACTCTTCATCTGTCGGTCCAAGTATATATGACACAATGGCTACGTTCACACTGTCGGTTTATGGAGTTTGAATCTCGAAATGTCCCGTTCACACAGCAACTTAACAGCAGCGTCTTGAATACTGTCTGTATGAACGTGCAATGGGAGTCAAGTCCGTATTCTCTTACCAGTAACCATACACACGAATTCGGACCCTTGTGGTTTTTGATGCATATCCACGTCACTGTAAGTTATGTGCCGAAACCACACATGAAAACATACGGTAGACGTGTTTTGTGCATCACAAAGCGGCTCTTTAACACTGTTTGACGTGAAAGACAAGAATGCTGTAGTCACTACTGTAAATAACTGAACTGGGTGGAACGTAACTGTATCAAGGACTCAAATACAGGAATGACAACTGTATTCTGCTGCTGTATGAACATGGCTAGTGCGTAATAGGGTTGGGCCGACCGACAGATGATGCCATCGTCCCTCGCAATGTTTCATTGTAGACTTCGTCTGATGCCAATTTGTTAGACATCGCACAATGTGTAATAGAATTTTCGAAGGATTAAATACACGTCTAATAACCTCTGCCTTTCAGAGCAAGCACATAATGCAGAAGCCAATTGTAAAAGCATTTACATGACATTTTTATTCTTTTAGCCTGACTGAAATCAAAGTTGAAAATGTTCACATTTAGAGATTTTATTTATTTATAATATTACTGATTGAAACTTGTGCGCGGATTCATACAATGGGCAAGGCTTGTTTAAAGAGGACCTTTCATCCACTTTTTCAAAATCTGCATTTAGTTTCTGGGGTCTCCTAAATGTTTTCATGCTTGAATGTTCAGAAAAAAAGTATATAACAAAAAATAATATTTTTTCACATATTTTACATTGCTGCACCTCTCTTCCCAGTCTGTCAGTAATGCTCTGTTTAGTTTCTTTCTTGAAGTCCCTACTTGTGAAAAGCACAAAGTGCTCTGATTGGTCGCAGCTGGATATGTGTGTTGTGATTGGTCAACCACTTCCTGTGTTTCAGAAATGTCACGCCCCTTACCATAACCGCAAGTTTCAACACACTACTAACTCAATCTGCAAATGCCTTGTCCGGGAATTACGTTAAATTACGATGTGTGTACGTTCCTGGGGAAAAAAAACTCTACAAAAGACTACAAACGAGGCATTTCAGAAACGGCGCTTACCGATAAAGAGAATCTTTGTAACTTTTGAAAACCATTTTCATGCTCAAACAGCAACATTACACACTAAAGAATGTTTAAAATGTAAAAAAGCATATAGAAAATTATACTCGCATCCTTTCGTCTAACTAAAAATGCTCATTTTTGTTTACCCCCAAAGGCGTAAGAACAACTCTGCACCAGTCCTGAACGCCAATGATGATGATGATGACGACGATGATATTAGCACTGATGGCGAGACCTACTTCAGCTCTTCATCTGGCTACAAGCGCTCCAGTAGCCAGGATGCCTTCATCTCCAATTTCTCTCGGTGAAAACTACTGGAAACTGAGGAGGAAATATAAAGAAAGATGAAAATATGTATTTGTGCTGTTATAAACTCTTTGCCACAATGTCATGTTACCATGAACCCAATCCCAATGCCTTTGTCCTATGATTATATATTTTTGCTAGATTTTTGTACAAGTAATCTTTTGTGTTCAACCCTATTGGAAACTGTATAGCACTGTATATCTGCGTTAAATACAATGTTTCTCAATTCTATGTTCTTTTTTTTCTTTTTTTTTTCTTTTCTTTTCTTAACTCTGCAGTTCCACTAAATACACTTGCATAAACAGCCTTTAAATTATGCAAAAATGCCATTTGTTATTTAACTATCCGGAATGTGAAGGACTGACAGATCTTTTTCAAGAAAATTCATATAATACATAGTAAGGGAAGTATGTATGAGGGAATTTTTTTTTTTTTTTTTTACATAAAAACAGTTACAGCCAAGGTTTTTTTACTTAATGAACAAGCAGATATAATGTTATTTTTCTATTCATATGAAGCTACTTTCATTTCTGTCTATTTTAAATTCATTTTCAATATTATTCCAGACATAAGCAGCTTAAAAATGTGCAGAGGTGCTCTGTTCCAACTGGCTGCACCAATCTGTACACCTGAAATGTTACATTGTACTGACACATTTATGTTTCCAGGAGTTTTCATTCCTTTCTGAAACACAAAACAGTGTTATGGATCAAATCGTATGAGCCTGTTGTATTATAGAAAACATTTATTACTGGTTTCGCTAAACCTTTATGCCACTCACGGGATGCTGCCATGTACCTGCTCAAATGTGAAAGCATCTGTGTGCCTGTTTCAGAGGTGGAAGAGAAGAGATGTCCTTCCTTATGCAAACATTGTATATTACTGTTCTGACAATCACCCTTTGGACACTGTGATGATTTGCACTGTATGTAGAAGTGAACTCTGTGTGACTGGTGCTTAGATGTTGTTTAATGGAACAAAAAGCGTTGTTATTATTAGTCATTAGTGCATCTTTTTTTTAATGTTCAAAAATGAATCCTGCGTCCTACCTCTTTATAAACATCTACATTTAAAAAACACAAAAAGAAATAAACTCCACAGTTAATCCCATGATGCTCTGCTTGTTTTCCATTCCTTGCTTTTCTTATTTGCCCATTTGTGTACAGAGTGTATAGTTTAAAATATAATAGAAGTAAATTCCCATCAACAGTGTCATTCTTGTGCATATAAAATTCGTTTCTGGCCTTGCGTATTTTTTCAATCCTCTAGTCCATAGGTCTTCAACCCTGCCCCTGGAGGCCCACTGTCCTGCAGAGTTTTACTCCAACCCTAATCAAACACACCTGAACCAGCTTGTCAAGCTCTTCAGGATCGCTTGGAAATCACAGACTGAAGCAGGTTTGATATAAACTCTGCAGGGCAGGGGGCCTCTGCAAACTTCAAAGGGACCCCAATAAGTCTTAAAATCATTTCAATTTATTTTGCCATTTTAATTTGTAAACACTAAAAAATAAAGTTGTACACCATTAAACTGACATACGTTTTTATTTCTTTAGTACAGCAGTATGATGTACATATCAGTATAGACTGGAGGGCCTTGAAATACTGAGAAGTCGAGAAGAACCACTGCTCAAGTCTAGATCCTGGTCCTATTTGTGCCCATGTTTGTGCCTTTAGCCAGAGAAACCGAACTCATATAGTTCCTCTAGAAGAGCATAGAAAAAGAGAAATGCCTCCCCCAATGTTGAAAGAGGACTGCATATGTGCTGAGTGAATGTCCATACAGCTGAGCACCGGAGAGGCCGGCCCGAGTCTGAACCCCTCAACAAATCCTCTTGTCTAGGGCTAGGCTGAAACCTTCTATCTTTAAGTTAAGATCTGATATTTCATTTAATTAAGGATTTGTCACAAATTCGTATTACAGAAGCAAATCTTAAATTGATTTAGGATTCGTAACCTATCTTACAAAATCTCATATTTTCTGTTGTTAGGAAATCTTAAACCCTCCAACGAGTTCGGTACTTCGGTAATCAACTCTCAGGTCTGTTACCAACAGCTGCTGTTAAGTAAACGGGACAACTTTAGAGATTAAAATAGAGAAACAAAATAAGTGGTGCTTTTCATTAAGTGAAGTTTTGATAAGCTTGGTAGAAAAGGCAAAGCCTAATCCTTTTGTTTCATAGGAGTCTGTAATTATTCGTCAAAGTGCAGCACATCATTTGGGTGTAGTTCACAAAGTCGTTCCACCATCAAACATCGCTGTTTTTCATCTTGTATCATTAAATGTGATGCCATTCTCAGACAGGGCTATTATTATGTGTTTTAATTGGCTTTCAAATCATTTTGAAGTTAGGACACCATTAGGGTTGTCCTAAAGTTAAGACGGTTTTATGATTTTTTTGTGGAGTTACTTAAAATGCTTATGTAATAGCCTACCCTTTTCCTATCTGTAGTTAAGATAAGATTATGCACTTAAGAAAAGTCATTTTGTAATAGCTTTTGTCCTAAATGAGGTCCTAACTGAAATTGCCATGGTTACCAAACAGATAAGATAGGATTCTAAAGTTAGGATCTTTCTGTAATGCTAATCTATATTGTTACAGCGCAAAACAATAATAACCTCCTGATGTGAGAGAGGAGCATCTTAGTCTGCTACGCAGAGATTCTTGGCAAAACCAACACTCGTCAAGCCAAGGCGGGGCTGTAGTGAAGATCCATTCCTGAAATTCCAAGCCCACTCTCTCTCTCTCTCTCTCTCTCTCTCTCTCTCTCACTCACACACACACACACGCACACACACACACACACACTGCTTCTTTCAAAATCTGTGGCAAAGTATTCTTATTTTAGTCAAGAATATTAGAAACACGTTACTTTTTGAACGTTGATTTTTTTGTGTGGGGGGGGGGGGGGGGGGGGGGGGGTCGATTTACAGCTATCTACTGTCCTCTTCCGGTCAGTTAGCAGTACTGCAGATTTGAAATTGTAAACAAGGTCAAAACATAGGCTGCCGAAGTTCACAACCATGACATTGTTTGTAAAAAAAAAAAATAATAATAATAAAAATTACATAATGCATTTATTTGCAATTATTTATTTGCAACCCAAATTGTATACATTGAATTAGGCCAATAAAATCTTTCGGTATAAACCAAAACAAAAATGTGCTGAAAACATTTAGGCCTGACCTAATGTTTTCAAAGCACTGAAATTTATGACACTGTAAAACCTATTTTTCTTATGGCATTGAATTAAAAGTTCACAACCCTGCTGCTCAGACTATGGCCTCAGCTATACTAGCCATTAATCACAGTATAATTGACCCTTCGCTAAGCCACGCCCGAAAACCGCCACTGGCCAATCGTGGCTTAGCAACCGTAACTAGGCGCGGGAGGTCTGTCAAGCTTTCGAGCGAGGGAAACATGCCGACGCGTTGTGCAAATCTGATACCCGGTATCCTAAAAGTTTGGACGGTGGGGTGGCATTTTTTCCCTTCCCGAAACCTAAAAGCCAAAGGGGAGAAATGCCGGGCGTGGATCAAGCAGTGTGGGAGACCCATTCACAACTAAATGTCGACAGGATTAACAACAAAAAAAACCCTATTGCTTGGAAATAATGGCGGTTCTTTGTTCATAATGCATACATTTGAACGTAAAATAAGACGATTAATGGCAAGACTGAGGCTCACTGAAATACTTTAAAATATATTTCAGCATTTTGTTAATCGACGGCCTACCCCTGAGTAGTCTCGCGTAGCCAGATCTTCAGACTGACGGCTGAAGGTCTGGAATTCATAGCAGCTTTCTTTGGCCAAGGCCCGCCCATAAGGCCGTTTGACCGACATGTAAAACAACCAATTACAGTTCGTTTCGTTCAGCGTCACGTTTCGGTGCGTGGAAATGTCCCCACAACAACAGACCTGCGTGCAACAAGTCAGTCAGCATAGAAAATCAAAGAAAGAGAAGAAAACTTCAAGAGTCTTTCCCGTGAACCTCGCATACTTTTGAGAATTCTACGTTTAGCTGATCTTGATAAATGCTCATTGTCACTCATGTAAACACAACAGTTTTTCTTCCGCAATCACACGTCTGCGCTTTGTTTCCCGGCGAACCGAAAATAAACGTGACACTCGCGCCCCCCCGGAAATCCGATAAAATTCAACCAATCAGATGACGACTTCGACATTCCTGAAGTGTTTCCAGTTAAGTGTACCATATGCATCAGACGTTTAGCCAACGTTCCGTGGGCGTGACGTCTGAGGCTGAGACTAACCCCTGAGTAACTTTACCCCAATCCGATCGCGGCTCTCCCGGTGTTAGATTGATGGATAAGCTGTTTGATTTGTAATTATTAGATTATTTTCACATTTCACTTACCCTGCTGTGCATGAACATAGCTGTTCCTTCATTTGTGCGTTTCCCATGTGAATGGTCTGCTAAGGAGGCGGTTGCTGCTTGCGCTGGGACCTAACGTTATAGGCTTTAGCTTCAATTTTGATGAAATTATTCTCTAATCGGTTGCATATTATGTCGTGGATAGGCTATATCCCTCGAATACATACTGCAGTCCCTTTTGTCTTGCTCTCTCAGATATTTCACCTGTTCGCCAAAAATGACTAATTATCTCCTTGGGAATGTCTGACACCGGTGCTTTTACACTGTAATAGATGTGGCAGTCGCGAAAGCTTGACAGGCGTAGCAACAGTAACTAAGGAGGGCGGGACTTAGCGAAGGGTCAATTGAGGAACTGACTCAAACAGATTATAATGACACCATCTGGTAGTCAGACAACCTTACAAAATACATACTTAAATAGCTTTCATGATCATTAGATACAAACAGATTGCATGCTTTTAAAATTATACAAAAAATGTGAATTGTGCTTTTTCAGAAATCTCACTGCCATTAAAATGTGTTGTGAGGGGTGTTTTAAAAAGTTAAAAGTCTGGTCGCTTTTTAAAAGTAACACTCAACAAGCCACACAAATTCAAATATAATTTGAGTCTGTTGCTCCAAAAGTACAGAAAAGTATGCATATATACAGTAAGTTTTCTTAGGACAATGGTTCTCAAACTTTTTGACTTGAGGGCCCCCATTGTCAAACACAATATTCAAAGGCCCCCTATATTGACTAAGATATTTCGGTAACACCTTATTTTACAGTATGCATATTTATAGTGTACTTACCCAAAAAAGCACTGGTAATAAGGTAACTAAAAATTAGGTTTAGGGGTAGGTTTAGGGTTATATTTACCTATTTATAACCCAGTTATTCTGATTGCTAAGTACATAGTATGTGTACATGGGGAACAGGACTGTACCGATAAACTGCTGATATTGTTACATCAAACATCACTAATAAATAGACTAGACAAACAAGATTAGTTGCTTGACTGAACAGTCATCAAAGAGGCATGTCTAGCGGGAGAAAAATGTATAATGAGCAGACTAATGAATCCTAATGGTGTGCAGTGACCCCTAACAGGCAGGCTCTATGAAGGGCTGGACCATCACCGGTCTGAATGAGAACAGGAAGTGGTTTGGCCGCCAAAGCGCCTTTTATATTTCAAACTCACTATTTACATCTCTTTTTGCTCATTCTGGGGGACGTCCGCATCTTTATTGGGTCTTGAGAGTCACAAAGAGAGAGTAAACAGAGCACAGGACTTTCTCTTGCCTCTCTGTGTTTTTTTCCCTCACTCCCATGTTTTCTATTTTCTCACCACATTTATACTTATTTGGCTTTAATGCTTTTTTCTTGAACCATTTTATCGCTTTTGTATTTGCAAGCCAACAAGTTTTGGTAAATTTATTGTATTTTGAAATAGAATTCTTCATTCCTATGATGGCAAAGCTGAATTTTCAGCATCATTACTCCACTCTTCAGTGTCACATGATCCTTCAGAAATCATTCTAATATGCTGATTTGATGCTCAAGAAACATTTCTTATTATTATCAATGCTGAAAACAGATGTGCTGCTTAATATTTGATACTGTGATACATTTTTTCAGGATTATTTTATGAATAGAAAGTTCAAATGAACAGCATTTATTATTTTGTATGGTAAATGTCTTTACTGTTACTTTTGTCCAATTTAATGCATTCAAGCTGAATAGAAGTATTAATGTCTTTTTTTTAAATATCATACTGACCCCAACGGTATGTTTGTCAATCTGACTTTGTGTAGGCAGACTCAAAAAAAAAAACAGGACACACAAGTGGGACAACATGTTCCCAAGTTATAAATGTCAAATAACCAGTTCTGAGAGCTCAATCTTTGTCTCCTGTGTGGACATCATCACAGAGTAAGATGTTGTTAGACAGTCAAACTGCTGTAATTACTCACCTGTCAGCTGCGGGTGAAGCTGCTGTACGGGTCATGGCAAATAACAACAAGGCAATTATTCCAAGACGGCAGTTGTGCTGGCTAAACAATACACGTTGTTGGTTGCAACACCATTCAGGTGCCTTCTTTGATTTGTTGTTTTTAGTTCACTTTTTAATATATATAATAAATGTCTGTTTGAAAGTGAATGTAGTGACATTACATAACATTCATGTTTAGCTTCTAATACAGCTCAACAAATCATGTTAAAACCTGGAAACACTACAATAAGGCACTTAGCCATTATTTCAGGCAGGATTAGTCATTTGTGTGGTTTACATAAAGGAAAACAGAAAAAAGTGTGGGCCCGCAAATTTGGGCAAAATTTAACTAACTTACAGCTCACCCACCAAACGGTGGAATCAACCTCAACATAACAGAACGGAATTGCTTCTAATGTTCACATTTAGATCTCTTTCTATGGTCAAATCATAAATGTCATGCCTTTTATAGTATTTGTTGACTTTCTGACTCTCTGAATAAGATTCCTTAAAAATGTAAATGTATCTGTAATAGGTGACTTCATGATTTTAGGTCCACTCCCCTTCTCTGTACATAACATCTACAAACAAACACACTTTATTTGCAGACTGTGTTCCTGCCAGATATTCTGGTCTTTTTCACCCTCTCTGTTTTTCTTCCTTTTCTTGTTGTCGCTCCTCATCTCATCTCAGAAATGTTTCTGATCTGCACCTCAGGGAATCCAGGCCGTCTAGTAAGACCAGGTAAGCAAGGTGACAATACATACGGTAATAACACAATGAGGCAGGAATATGTAGCTACTGCTCACTTTTTCTTTTCCTTGTTAACTGGGTGCAGTCAGACATAAACTGTAGGTGAGGTGAGCTGGATGGATGGATGTTTACTTGTCATTTTGTGTTGAAGGAAATGATGGATTTGAACTTGAATAATATGTCACATGGTGAGGAAGACAGATTGGAGGAGGATTTATCTGACATGGCTATCCTGTTTTAGCATTAATGTGGAAAAGCTCCCACAGCCAGGAAAATGCTGTAATATGGTGTTCTTTAAAAACAGTCAATAGTTCCTGTGAATAATTGATGTAGTACTGTATAAAGCCATTCAATTTGATTCAGGCATTGTGTGCACAAGCTATTTTCATTAAAGCATTCCGTGCTCTAAATCCTGCCAACAAATTGCCTGACAATTTATTGCTATATTAAAATAAAATATAAGTATTAAAGTTAGTAATTTGTAATCAGTAATTTGTTTATATCGAGCTGATTTTTGAACACCTTGGACTTCTACTGACACATAGCATTGCAAAAAAAAGGTTGTCAGATTGGTTTTGAGTTTTTTTTTATTACAGTAATTTTTATTGACACCTTGATTCCTTTTATTTGTAATCAGTTCAATATCAGTCAGCATTAAAGATAGGCCTACAAGTTACAACATTGCAGTTATTACACTAAATGTGGCCAACTGTAAAAGTCACTATAAAATCAAATTAAACCATTCTTATTTTTGAAGGAATATTGCAGTAGGATATATATATATATATATATATATTATTCATTGTTTTAATTCATGTGCCTTCTCAATCTTTAACAAAAATAATTGTTCTGCAGTTGCTCTCCACCGGCGACTGCGCTGATCAAAAGCATGATGGGAAACGAAACGACTTGCTGACGACACAGCTTAATGCTCATTGGTTTAAACAGCCGTGATGTATTGTTCTCTTTTAAAATGTTTGAATTTAAAACTCTGATATCGTGTTTTTATCTGTATAAATTATGTGTGAGTATTCCCAAACTTTTTCAAAGTGTCCGATAACATGGGCGGCGATAAAGAACATTATTCGGCTGGTCAACTCATGTCTCAAGACGAAAGAGGCCTTCACAACGCACATGGCTGCTAGCCCAACTACAACAATACAACGTTTGTCTCCTTATATGAGTGGAGTCATCTCATATGTGAGTGAACAGAACATGATTTAAAACGTATATTTAAGTACACCAACACACCATGGGATCCAAACTGCGAAATATAGGCATGCTGTAGCAGTAACGTTACACAGACATGGTTGGCATGAAAACCGCATAATCGATCCAAGCACACGACACGACTCACGTCTTCTGAAAAAAATGTTTATTTGTTGTTAAGATCGTGTCTTTTTTATATTTGTATATAGCACCTCCCTAGAAGATAACTTTATGTGATGTTAAAGACTTGCCACACACCGTCTGCTAAATGCCTTAAATATAGATTTAATTGATCACGAAATATGTGTGTGTGTGTGTGTGTCCATTCATTCATTCATTCATTCAATTGTCTAGTCATAAAAAACAAGAGCACAAAAATGTAGGCAGTACACTTGCAGAAACAGTGATGAACCAAATACCTATTTTTTCTTAAGTACTTTAGATATTACAATTTCGAGTGATCTGCTATCAGAGTTGACTGTTTCTAAGATGCTTTTCAGAAATGTATACAAATCACGCAGTTAGCTAACAATGTATTAAAGGCAGAAAACAATGAGCTCATTGAAGTAATGAATAGGCTATATATTGTTAACAAATGATTATGATATAGAAAATTTAGCATTGGTGCATGTTGATTCAGAGTTTGCTTCATCTAAAGCCCTTGTTGGAGTTGAAGTCATCTATTCACTGGTGTACCTCTTCAATGCCTTATTGAGCACTATAGGACTGAATGGGACTAGCAAACCTCCTCCAGTAGGATACCACTCCAACAGGGATCCTATTTTCCATCATGAAAGGCCTGAAACATAATCCCTGTGACCTTTCACATACAGCTTGATCTGATCGTCTTGCTCATGGATTTCTATATGTGGAGACCTTTGTCTTATTCCAAAGATTGTTTGTCACTAAAACAACCCAATTTATCCCTGTGATGAAGATTAAATTGGGCCAGGTCTGTGTTTATGTGGGGAAAAAAGCCATTAGACATGAGATTTACAACCTGTATGTGTTTTCCAAGGGGTGAATCTCACAAATATGGAGGGTTAATGATTACACTGGGTCATGTAGTAGACTATCTGCTTCCTAAATTAATGATTGACCTACAACTTGCGCACTTTGAAATATGTTAAGCAAACAAAATCACATATTTCATAGGGCAAAGATTAAGGCATCTGCAGTGCAGTCTGTTTGTCTGCGACATCAATTGGTGTTGGACAAAATTAGAAAAGAATAAAAAAAATTAAAGGGTTTGTTCACCCAAAAATGAAAGTTTTACTTGCGTCAGAATATGCCAACTTCCTTACTAAATAGTAGGTGAAAAACACTATGTGAGAAGAGTAGTTTTCATAGTATTTACAAAACAGTAGGTGAAAAGAACCCAGGTTATCTACTATGTATGGTGGGATTCTGAAGTGAGCGTATAATGAACACTTTACAATCTCATGAGGCTACAGGAGAAGAGTTGTAAATGGCAATGAAGCTATGCAACTGATGCTGGTTGGTCTAATGACAACATGGGTGATGTAGTAGTCTGAAATTCAGTCAACCCAAATTCATACTATATCAAACATACTTTTTAACAGTTGCAAAGTTGTACCTACTAGACTCATCATTTACTCACCCTCATGTTATTGCAAATCTGTATGACTTTTTTCTCCTGCAAGAAACAAAAAGTAGATATTTTGAAGAATGTTGTAAATCAAACACTTTTGGTGACCAATGACTTCCATTATATGGACAAAAAAGCAGACATTTCTCAAAATATGTTCCACAGAGAAAGAAAGTCAAACAGGTTTGAAATGACACGAGGGTAGTAAATTATGTCAGAATTTACATTTTTGAGGTATCTATTACTTGATTACATGATTTGAAATAATAACACATTATTACAATTATACAATGCTTTTTTCTTTATTTTTTCCCCACTTCTCATTGTTATGATCCAATTAAATTTAAATCCACCACTATTATTCTATGCATAATAACAAGTCACACTACAATCAAAAGTGGTATAACTCCTTCCCGTGTAGAAATAGAGAGGACTCCACCCCAATGCCATTAACCCCACCCTATGAAAGCAGCCCGGCTACAGTTAGGTGGGAGCTGGAGAACGCACACAGGTGAAATGTGGTTCAACGGGTCTGATGGGAAACAAGACTTACGTAGCCAGCTCAGATACTGAAAGACTGACATCTCTCTCTCTCTCTCTCTCTCTCTCTCTCAGTCAGGAGGAGTCTATATGGGACGTTGTCACTCTGGAGTTGTCTGCACACTGGAGGGCTGTGTTTCTACTGACCTCTGCACATTGGAATACTGAGCCTCTTTTTTTCCTCCTGATTCTCTCTCACTCTCTCTGTTCTCATCCGGGGGAAGGAATTCTGGCAAAGCTGTTGAAGGGAACTCCCCCCCCCCCCCCCCCCCCCCCCCCCCATTCTTCCTCTCTTTCACACACACCACGTTTATCCTGTTTTGGTGTGTCGCCTGCAGTGGTGGGCGCAGACGTTGATAGTGTTTGTGTGGATGTGACTTGGGAGAGTGAAAAGGAGATATGCTGCAAAATGGAATGACTGGTGCCATTCGCACCACAACCACCACAGAGCTACCAGACCTCAATGAGGTAGGAAACACTGGTGAATAGTATTTTTAGCTCGCTTACGTTTTCTTGCTCTTTTGAACTTTGTTTCCTTGTGAATGTTCGACTATAACTGATTCTCAATGAGGTGTTTATGTTTGTCTTGGTTTTGTTCATTCTCAGTCCTCTGTGTCTCTCACTCTGCTCTGTACTGTGCCCTAATGGCTTGTCCATATCCAGGCTAATCGTGCGCTGTTGATGTGTGCGTTGTGCTGTTCAGAGAGGGGCCTGTAATAAGAGCCACTGTCCTGGGAGGCAGGGCCCTGTCATGTTTATTTTATCAGGGCCTGGCGCTCAGCCGCTGTTGCTGCGGTCAGCTGCCATTCAGAGACGTTCTTACAGCTAATCAACTGACACCCTCTCAGAGGGTGCTACTGCTAACCAGCGTAGAGGCCATCAAAACGCTGAGAACCACATTTTTGACTGTAGTAATTATTGATTTAAATTGAATAGACAGCCACATCTGAAGTGGTTAATCATTGAAGCATTTATAAGGGCAGTCATATTTGAATACAGTATTGTTATTTTATCAGTCTCAGCAGCCTTTTTCTCCTTTTCATGCGTGACATTTCTCGGATTAGATAAGCGTTATCTTTGACAGGACTTGGAAGTTTTGGTTTTGGTTTCAGCGAAATTGCGTTTAATCTTGTGATGTCAATCATCAGATTGTCTGCCTAATTAAACATAGATTGTGATTAATCATTGTTTGTTTGTCTGTTTTTCCATTTTTGCATCTGTGTATATCTGTGACGAATGTCCACCAGAGGAGAATCAGGCGTCTCAGATTAACCCTCCGGCCCGAGGACAAACCTAAAACCCAGAATGAAACCGGCAGCTCTGTAAGTATCATTTTAGCATCTTTCAGGACAGCCAGACAGATTGGCGCTAGCCATCTCTTCACGTCATAATAATACACTTCCTCTTTTCCCTGACTTTGACATCTTCCATCTGTTTGGCTAGCCCCTCAAATGGCATGATGGCTCGACAACAGGATAAGATCAACAAGATTACAGCAATTACTGATTTCTTCAGTTTATGACACATTATAACTCGGGGTCTGTGGGCCTATTGTGGTCCCGGCATGTTTTCTTCCATTTGCATGACATTCTCAACTATTTTATCTTTTTTGTTTGTTTTTCACATTATATAGAAAACAAGGAATACAAACAAAGCAACAACAGTAGCCAAAAATTAATGTACACTATACCTTTCAAAAGTTTGTGGTCAGTAGGATTTTTTTAAAAGAAATTCATACTTTTATTCAGCAATGATGCATTCATTTGATTAAAAGTGACAGTAAAGACTTTACCATTTTTTTATTTCAAATAAATTATATGTATCATGGTTTCAACACTGATAATAACGAGAAATGTTTCTTGAGCGTATTAGAATATAATCAGCATATTTGAATGATTTCTGAAGAATCATGTGACACTTTTGCTGCTGAAAATTCAGCCTTGCCATCACACTAATTTTAAAATATACTAAAATAATTTTTTTTTATGGTTTTAATATTTCACAATATTACTGTGTTGCAGTACTTTTGATCAAATTCATCCAAAAATGCTTCTAAAATATATAGAAGATACATCATATATATAGATGATTGGCAAAAGGGGAGAAAAATTAACAGAAAATAATTATGGTGTGAAGGATTTACCTTTAGGTTTACCTTTGAAGCGTGTGACAGATTGAATTACAGAAAGGGGACATTTTCAGAAAAAAATTGTCTATGAGTTATCGTTTCAGAGAGATAAATCAGAGACTGTTGCTGCGTCCCAATTCGCCTACTTATACTACGCCCTAAAAGTATGTACTCTTTTTGTGAAGAAAAAGTACATACTTTTGAGTGTGTAGCAAAAGAGTAGGCAAGCTTTGGGACATACTACTTCGTCATCTTTAACGGACAGCTCTGTCGCGTGCATCCTGTCACCGTAAACTGCCGCCCTGTCAATCATCTCGTCACAGTTAAAATCCTCCATTCAATCTAATATAACTTCTTACCATTTCGGAGAGTCGCACGTTCATCTGCCAGTCATGGGGCTTTCATGCCGAGACTCTCCTCATGTGTTTGGAATTTGAATATAATAATGCATTTAAAAGTTAATGGCTAAACGTATCTTTGCAAAAGTTCACAATGCTGCAGATGCAATATAATGTGGACAACATTGAATAAATACATTTTCGTGAGGTTAGATACTGATAATTAATCACTCAAACCCCTTTTTCTAAACCTCTCTACATAACCGCCGGACTCACGCGTCCTCCATGTCTGTAGTTTTTGAACACTTTTCAGTCGTGTTTGTAGTTGTAACCGAATCCTCGTCCAGCGCGCGATGGGTTGTGGGCAATATTAGTCGTTAGAGTGCGCATCGATCTGCACTTCGGATTCTGACCGGTAGTAGACCATCCGGGTCTCTTTGGGACACTCATTTCAACATACTACGATTTGGGACGTACTAATTCTATTTTCGAATACTATTTAGGACGGATAGTATGCGAATTGGGACGCAGCATGTGTCTTTTCTCTAGACCAGTGTTTCCCAACCCTGTTCCTGGAGGCACACCAACACTACACATTTTCCAACTCTTCCTAATCGATCACACCTGAATCAACTCATCAGCTCGTTAGTAGAGACTCCAAGACCAGAAATATATGGGTCAGAAAAGGGAGACATCCAAAATGTGCACTGTTGGTGTGCCTCAAGGAGCAGGGTTGGGAAACACTGCTCTAGACCAATCACTTCCTTTGTGCTTCACAGATCCATACTGCCTTGCCAGTAGCATGACAGGCACCTATCCTGATAAAATCACATGCAGATATGCACACAAGCGCGTGATTTCACACACTATGGCCGACTCCCATTCTTGGAACTATATGTAAAGATTTCATAGTTAAACGTCACTTTACTTACCAAGCCAATATGTTTAGAAACAAGTTAGGCTGATAAATATCCTTGAGCTACCCTCAAAGGTCAGAGTCACAAAGCTCGTGAAATTAAAACACCTATTTACCAAGGGAGGTGAAGTTAATTTTGAGCTTGTTTACAGATACAGGTTAGTCTGTGTGACAAATTAATATGTGTATTTGACAGTACCTGCTATTATATGCCTTCTACTGACAGTGATGTACTGAGAAATAAGTCAAGAGAGGTGTGTCTGCACGTTCATGAGAGTTTTTATCTGTACCTTGGCCTGGAACTTGCACCCTGGAGCTCTTAGTCCTTGAAGTTCAACAGATATCCGCCCTGTTTGGTCTCTGATAGGAGCTGCTTTGGGAACATCAGGCACTTTCGTAGCCCAGACACTAATGAGAAATAGAAATCCAGGAGCTCAGCCAACAAAAAACTGTTGATGGCCTTATCAGTGTCTGCCTCTTGGGAAGGGCCAGTGTCAATACACAAAACCCAGGCCTGCCTGATGAGCTGCCAATGGCCAGTTAGTTTGGGAATTTGGTGATTGCGAATTTCCAGTGAAGGCAAAAGATTTCCCCATGCAGATTTCGCGTTGTGTTCAAGGTGATCACATCGGCCAACAGAAAGCTGCTTCTTCTTTTTTTTTTTTTTGCCTGTGAAATTTTGAAGATATTTTGCTAAAGTGACTGCACCTCTATGCATATAAATTAGCTTTTTTTTTGTTAACATATTGGAGCTTTTATAAGCTTTTATTTATAAGCTATAATATTAAGCTTTTCTTTAGCCTTCGTGTTAATATTAACCAGTTATAAGTATCTAGTAGCCTATCTTGGTGAGGTCAGGTTTCACATGGGGACTTTGCATTGACTTTCAATATAGTTTTTGAAATGTAATTCTTTGCAACATAATTGGTGACATAACTGTAAAGTGAAACAAGGTCAATGGAAGACACAATGAGGAGAGGCAAGAGTACGGTCAGTAATCGGGATAGTTAAGTGTAAAGACTAGAACATTTCATTTAAGTGAGATATTCTATTACTGCCTTAACAAAGAACCAAGACCAGAATCCACTGCAAAATTAAGATGGGTGTGTGTGGTAATCCTATCCTCCATTGGATACTATCTACCTGTGGCCTGGATTGCCCGAGTTACAGCTGTTGGATTACAGGAAGGCTTGAAATTTGCACCGATCCAGGACCAGTATTACAATAAAAACATTTAGCTAAACAACAAAGAATGACAACATAACTGGTCTCAGCAAAGCCGGGGTGCGCAGCTCTATACCAACAATACCCACTGCATGGAAACAGATATAGTGTACTGGAAAATACAGAGACTAGACTTGAGTTTACACCCTCCAGCTAGGGTTGCCACCTGTCCCGGTTTTACCGGGATTGTCCTTCTTTTTAATCACCTGTCCCGGGAAATTTATGCATTCTCCCGGGACACTGAATGTCCCGGTTTTCGAAAGGCTACGTGAATATGTATGTTCAAACTGTAGCGCGCGCACGACAGGGAGGGAGAGAGCGAGAGGCCTTGCGTGTGTGTGCTATGTGTGTCTCAAAAAGCGCATGTAAGAAGCGCATGTAATCGCCTTCCCCCGTTGGGCGGGTCATCGATATGTAAAGAGGCGAATGTAAGATCCCACCGTTGGGCGGGTCATCGATATGTAAAGAGGCGAATGTAAGAACCCCCCCCCCCCCCCCCCCCCCCCCCGTTGGGCGGGTCAACGATATGTCCCGGTTTTTTATCAGACATAGGTGGCAACCCTACCTCCAGCACATCTTTATACAACAACAATAGACCTCCGTGAATAGTGTTCAATTCAATCGGTAAGATTACGTGAGCAGCATAGAATACAAAACAGGGAAAACATGCTAAGATGGCAGATGCTAAGTGCTATATTACTATATTTATATTCTGCACAGAAATATTGTCAAAAAGAGCATGAAAGTTTAATCCAACTGAACTTTATTAATATTGTCTGTAATTGTATTGTTAGATGCTTTTAGTAAAGCATTTCTGTGAAATGTTATTCTGTCTGGAGGATTGTTAATACCAGTAACTGTATTTTCTAGCATAAGTATGGTGCTTAGTGTTTTATTATTACATTTAAATGGATAGTTCATACGAAAATGAAAATCTTTCAATATTTACTCACCATTTGCTCATGTAATTCCGAATCCATAAGACTTTAATTTGTCTATAACACGCAAATGACGATGTCTTTATTTTCCGATGCCTTTGTGAACTTTTTTTATTTTTTTTTATTTTTTTATTTTTTTTTTATTTGAAGCATCAACGTTTTAATGGAATAGACTTTTAATTGGACAGAAATCTGCTTTGATTAAAAATATCTTAATTTGTATTGTAAAGATGAATGAAAGTTTGGAACGACATGAGGGTTGAGGAATTGATGACAATTGTAATTTTAAAGAGAACGATCCCTTTAATACTTTATGAAGTAATCATTTTATTAAAGGAATAAGGCACTCGGGGCTGCACTGTATCAGGAAGGCCACCTTAAAAGACGAATTACTCTGTTAGATTTATTTAGGAAATCCATCAAATGATTCCCAAACGTTTTTGCAAATAACTCATATGACTAATGGATTTTCTATCCTCAAACCTAACTATTTTAGATTTGACTCCCTAAGACTAACTATTCCGCCAATAATACTCACACTAGTCGGCCAAGTTCTACTCTATACCCTCAGCGCATCTACAAATCGACGTCGGCTGGGTGCTAATAATTCTAACTTACTTGTTCTCTGCTGCGCAGCTTTAATGACAGGCAGACTTGAGTAGTTGTCCTTTAAATGTTCTTTATTACGGCCAGGAGTTCTCGAGCATTTCTCAGAGAATCTCCCAAGAATAAACAAGGCCGGAGGATCTCAGACAATTTCCATCGAGAATCCCACCGAAAACACGGAAACAACAGTTTTTATACAATAGGGAGGTATGGCATAATGACGTTAATTTGATTGGTTATTCATTTACAGTCTCTTCTGTTACTGGGTAGAGAAGACTTTGTTTTAACGATTACTTCATTTATCACAAGTTCTAACTTAGTCATCTGTCTAGTCTCATTTCCCATATTTGTTATTTATACACTCAGTCAGGGGTTTGACACACACACAGTTCATCTAAAGTACAGAATGTCATAGAACATTGTTTCAGAGATTTAGCATGTTAAATAAGGTCAAATGTTACAACATGTTTAGCTTAATATTCAGTTTAAATTTTCCACCACACTACACATACGGCCCAAAAAGGAGGTCCTGTGTTCAACTATTTAAATTTCTCTCCCTTCTTTGAGTACCTGAAATTTACTCTCATGGGCTTGTTTTTGTGGATTATCTGTCAAGTTCTATGAAGTCCAGTGCAGAAGGCCATGATAACACTGGCATCATTGTTCTATCTTATCTCCACGCACTCCCACACATCTCTCCCCGTCTGTCAGAATCAGAGGAAAACATTTATCCAGCATTCTCAACGTCTGATCCTTTTTGCTAATGAAGAACTGTTCTCATGTTCACCGTAGCAGAATTCAGTCTCTGTCAGTGAGGAGGCTGAAGCGCTGTGCTTTGTTTTGGAGAGTAGCCCTGAGGAGGTGTGGTCATGACATGAATGAGATTACAGTTCTGAGAAGCTATGTCCTGAGAAGAGCAAAGGGAACGCCACACCCTGATCACAGCTGGAATTCATTAATGTTGTTTCATTACAATGACACATACAACTCAGTACAATGTGAAAACGGCACCATGTAAAAGATGGAATATGGTTTCTTATAAACAGGAAGACTGAGCCTTTTTAGAATTGTTGCACAAAAACATCTAGCAAGGGCAAAACCTGTGATGTCTGAAAACACCTTTTCCTCAACAATTTGTGAACGCAACATTGCTTTTCTAAATATCAACCCAAGCATCATTATGTGTCTTAAAAATTTGATAAACCTATAAAGATACCATGTGTTACATCGCAGGGGGAGAAATTGGTCAATGGTTCCTGGAAAAAGAAAAATGTGCTCATGCAGAGAGAAAGACCGCCTGGGAGAGAATCACCTCAACAAGAAGAAAAGGTATGACAGCTTCCGAGAACACAAACAAACCCAAATGCCTATTACTTTTTATCTATTAAAGATTAATCATATGATTCCTAGTATGATCACCATAAGTTGTTCAAACACTTGGGGTCAGAAAGATTTTTTTATTTTATTTTTTTGGAAAAATTGTATAGCCTTTTATTCAGCAAGGGCACATTAATTTGTGTTGATTTTAAATAAAATATTACACGTTTGCCACAAAAAATATTAAACAGCACAACTGTTTATTAAAATTATTTCTGACGGATCATGTGACACTGAAGACTGGAGTAATGATGCTGAAAATTCAATGATGTATCAGGAATAAATTACATTTAAAAATATATTAAAATAGAAAACGTTTTAAATTGCAGTGATGTTTTACAATATTTCTGTTTTTACTGTATTTTCGATTAAATAAATGCAGCCTTGGTGAGCATAATAGTTGTCTTTTAAAAACATTTAAAACTCTTACCGTTGTAAACATTTTAATGTTAGAAGACAGTATTGTCCACTGGATCCATTATATAACTTTGCTTTTCAAACACAATAGACTACAAAATTATTTCTATATGTTTGAATGTCTTTGTACCACCTGGTAATATTATTTGAGTTATTTTACCTATGATAGTGATGGTGTTTATAGCACAGGTGCTGGTTTCCCAAAAGATATTTGTGTTTGGTGTGTTATTGTTTGCGAAGCAAGCATGAGCAGTGTTATCTGTACAATTTGGCTTCAGGGCATTCTTTGCACAGTAAAATGCTTGTTTACTTCTTAAACATCACAAAAGAGTTTTCTTAAGGCTTGCAAAACATGAAATATGACTCCTTTAGACACTAAATCTTAGAGACATAAACGACCCAGTGTGAAAAGTTCCCAGGACCTAGAATCCTGCAGCAGAATCAGAATGAGTTGCAAGGCCATTGATCGCTAGCACTTTGCCCTTGAGCGAAAGCTTCTCACCTGTAGTTTGCCCAGGGGGAATGCTATTATGACATTTTCCTTTCCCCTTGGCATTGTCATGAAAGAAATATTTTCTCTATGTACTTTCGCTGGATAATGTTAACACAACAGCATTCCAAGTTTCAAGTTCATTTTTATAATGTTGGTGAAACTAGCAGGTAGAAAAAGGCCCTGGGTTTTTAATTCTCGGACTGGGATGCAGAAATATGACACCCTTGCTTAGGACTATTCTGACTGTCTGCATCCCAACCTCATTGTGAACACTCAGCAGCAATGATAAAATATCACAAATATACACCCATAACAGCAAAAGTCTCGCTCTTATATCTTAACCAGGATACTCTAGTAGGCATACATACACAGCTGTGACATTGGTCTTCACGCCTGTGAACACAACAGTGGCACTCTCCTTTTAAACACATCCACAAGGTGAAATCTGACCCCTGTGGTCCTGTTCCCCCAGCAGCCTGTGACCAATGGCATCAGTAGGGAACAGCTCGCTCAGCACGGGCCCAGAATTTATGGTGTGGTGCACAGCACAGGCTCCAACCACCAACAGGAAGTGATGGCACGAGACTGGTCTGCCAGTCACCTGAGGGATGAGATGAGGTACATCAGAGAGGTGAGCGCAGAGGCTTTTCTTTTGGTACCTAGCTAACTGTAAGGTTAACTCGTTATTTGCAGATACTTGATATTCTTCAGGAATGTACATCCAAGCAGTTCATTTATTTATTCTGCCCTCAAAGGTACGTGACTCTTTGGAAAAAGTACGAGAGCGAATGTATGGCCAGTTTGGAGGGATGCAACAATCAGTGCAAAAATTATCTCAGGAATTAAAGGTGAGCTAAATGCTGCATGACAAGGTATTAAGGAATGGATTATAATGTACCAGTAAAATAAACCCCTGATCATCCTGTAATAATGTTACAATGACAGGCTGACTGCACATTATTACACAGCTACTCTGCAAATAAATGAATATTTGTGGGCATTCAATATTTGAGTTTAAATTATTTTATAATTTCAAAAATAAATAATTATATATTATTATGTAATAATAATAATGATTAGAAAAATATATATAATTCTAAAAAAATGAGTCATTTTCAATGTACAAAACATTTGGCCTAGCAATAAGACAAACACTGCAACAATAGTACATTATTATTAATACTGACGCCCTCCCCGGTTCTTTTTTACTACAATCGGTAAAGCTTGGAATAAATTAGATTAGACTCTTTGCACAGATTTTTATCGATGCTGGCTGTCGGAAGTCAGGGTCAGTCTTCCATTTGTCAGATTTGACAGAAAATTGCATAGTGTGTGATGGGCACAAGATAATTTTTTTAGATTTTAGAATGCATATTATTTTTATTTTTTCATGTGTCTCCTAGCAACAAAGTGCACGTTTCTGCATGAGTTTGCTTTCAGAACGACTTGAAAAGTCTGGTAATGTGTGACCCTCTGTCATTTAAGGGATAGTTCACCCTCAAGTTGTTCCAAACCTGTATGAGTTTCTTTCTTCTGTTAAACACAAAAGAAGATATTTTAAAGAATGTTGGTAATCGAACAGTTGATGGGCCCCATTGACTTCCATAGTATATATTTTTTCCTACTATGGAAGTCAATGGCTGTCTGGTTACCAACACTCTTTAAAATATATTCTTTTGTGTTCAGCAGAAGAAAGAAACTCAGGTTTGGAACAGGTTTGGAACAACATGAGGGTGAGTAAATGATGACATATTTTTAATTTTTGGGTGAACTATCCCTTTAAGTGTATGATGAACAGTTATTCTCTGTAACCATTTACAAAGTCGGCAAGTATATTATACCTAGTGTTTTAAAATCAATTTCAAAAGTAGAGTATTCCAGCCACATTCAGTATTCCAGTTAAGTGAAGCAGAAAATGGTTGTAGTTGCGTTTGTATGAATTGAGATCGAGTCGTGATATGAGAGACATGAAAGTAGGTCCTTATTTCAGTTACCCGATGTCACGATTAACCAATCAGTATTCCAGAGAGCTGTGTAATTATACCCAAGAGTATTAACTACCTCAATGCCTTACTATGTCAGACTTTAAAAAAAAAACAATTTATAGTGGTACGACAAGTTCTCAATGTGCTGACTGTGTTTGTACTAGGCGGCCAACTCTCATAAGCGTTTTCTGGAGTCTGAGGTGAGGACGAGAAGTGCAGCTATGGACAGCTTTGACCAGATGAACAGCTCCCTCTTAACAGCAAACATTGATCTGCAGGTACACGATCAATACAGTCATTGCCATTTGACAAAGGTCCGTTCAGAGAAAGCTCTAGATGTTGTTTTTCTAGTCAACCTGCTTAGACTGGTCAACATTTAAATGTCACATTAGAAAAAAACTTTTCTGCCAGCATAAACGCATGCTTTTAGAAACTACCTTTGTATTCATCCATATGATGTGATGTTGATCATGTCTGTTTTAGAAATCATTGCTGGAAAGCTGTCATAACCGTGTGGGGAACAGGGATGAGATGAGATCTCTGCGCAGCTCGTTGGAGAAGACAGAGGAGAAACTCAAGGAAGCAGAGAGACAACTAGCAGCAGCACAGGCTGAAAACCACTCTCTCAAACATCAGGTGCTTGCAAGCACACACAAACCGCTATTATACAATGCTATTATTATCGAACAGACCTTCCATGGTATGAACATCCTTATACCATGGACTTTTCCTCTTTTTTGTTAGTGAAACATTACATCGATTATTGAGAACACCTATAGGCTAGTATGCCAATTTGGGCCCAATTTACAACAGGAATACTTATGAGAAATGTTGATATGAGAAGCGGTGACGGCAGCGTTTCGCAGTGTGCTATATGTTATCTAAAACTCTTCAAAAGATTTTTCAGGTTTTTCATTTTACTTATTATTACATTATAACCGTTTTTTTTTTAAACCTCATATTAATTGGGAGACTTCTGTACATGGAATAATAGTACACTGTGAAAAACATCCAGCTATTTCAACTCAATTGCTGCCTTAAATTTCTCATATATCTTATCTCATACAATTTATAAAGAAAGTTGTAAATGATTAAATTATTTTGATGAGATAATGTAAAAATCATTTTTACAATAGTTAAAACCGTTACATATATACAGTGGGGTCTTTGTATTATCCATTGTACTTGGATGTTTTCATTTTCTGCATCATGTATTTGTTATAATTATAAGTGAATGTCAAAAAGTAAAATTGTACTGTATTGTATGCAGTATTTAGGTTCAAAATAAAAATAAAGTTCCAAAAATAAAAGTTACAAAAAAGAATAATCATTTGTGAGGAATGAAAAGGGTAGATGAAAAAATTTCCATTTTGCTTTAATGGCTCAAAAAATGTTTGTAAAACCTGATGATAATGTTCTACAGCATGATTTGGATGATCCAAAGAGTGTCTCTTGTGCTTCATTGGAAACAAGAACATCTGATATTTTTTAAATGCTTAATGTCACTTTTTTACATGTTAATGTCCATGCTATTTGACAACTAAATTGCTTTTGTTGTGTGTAGGTGGAGACTTCTCAGGAGGCGAAGACTCAAGCATTGAAAGAGTTGAGTGCTAAGCTACAGAGGGAATATGAGGAACAGCTGCAGGAACAGCAGAGGACGTACAGAGAGGAGATAGAGGCTTTGCAGGTACAGATATGACCTAACAAACAGACTCTCACAATGCCTTAATATCCAACTAGTTCAGCAAGAACTGCACTGCATGATAATGCCACAAAAGCATTTGTTTGTTACTTTTTAAAGACTTTGTTATATCTACAGACTCATTGTAAAAGACTACTTTTGTATTATACTTTACAAGCAGGGCATTATGATTCCAATTGCATAACAGGAAAAATCTGTAGATATTCACCAGGGAGGAGAGAAAAATGTCCATTTGTTTTTCTAAGTAAGGGCGTCACCTAGTGTTGATAGTGAAGATTTTCAGAGCGGATGCCGGTAACTGACTGATGAACAGAGGCAAATAAGTGACTGTCGTTCTGAGTGTATAATGAAAGACCTGTTTCTCCACAGGCACGGCTTGATGACTACATGAGGAGACTTGAGGAGGCTGAGAGGAATGCTCAAATAGCTGAGGCAAAGATCGCTGAAAGGGACCTAAGAATTACAGAGGTGGAAAGGCTGCTAAACTGCATGGCTCAGGTAAATAATATCAGTTTGCTCAGTCTTTGCCTGTTACCCCTGAAGAAAACTATTTATAAAACACTTCTCTCTCTTTAACAGGAGAAGGGTGACCTGATAAAAAAACTTGTTGAATGTGAACAACGCTTACGTGGTTTGGACGAAATTGACCACCTAGACAAAGCTGCGGCCAAACAGTAAGACATCTGATGTATTCCTATAATGAGTTTGCAGCTGCTGAGTCCAGTGATGTCATGTTTTCTTCATTCAAGATGGTTTCAGTGGACGGCCTAAGATCTAAAATAAACCGATACCATTACTCTAACAATAATACTTATATTGCAAGTAGGCCTGGGAAAATAATACATTCATTTCAGCAATTAATATTTGCTTCAAATAATTAAAGCAATGCAGTATAGATTACTGACAGAGATGCTATATAAAAGCCACAGCTAAATATGACATTTATTATAATGGGTTTATGTGACTATTATTTAAGGTTTACTTAAATTAAACGTTGTTATAATATATTTAATGTTCTGAAATAGTTAAAGGGTTAGTTCACCCAAAAATGAAAAGTATGTCATTAATGACTGAACCCTCATGTCGTTCCAAGCCCGTAAGACCTCCGTTCATCTTCGGAACACAGTTTAAGATATTTTAGATTTAGTCCGAGAGATTTCTGTCCCTCCATTGAAAATGCATGTACGGTATACTGTCCTTGTCCAGAAAGGAAATACAGACATCATCAAAGTGGCCCATGTGACATCAGTGGGTTAGTTAGAATGTTTTGAAGCATCGAAAATACATTTTGGTCCAAAAATAACAAAAACTACGACTTTATTCAGCATTGTATTCTCTTCCGGTTCTGTTGTCGAGTCGCGTTCAGTGACGCTGCTGACGTAAGCAGAAATAGAAATCTCTCTGACTAAATCTAAAATATCTTAAACTGTGTTCTGAAGATGAACAGAGGTCTTACGGGCTTGGGACGACATGAGGGTTCAGTCATTAATGACATAATTTTCATTTTTGGGTGAACTAACCCTTTTAATAAGCGATTAAATAAAAGCATTCTGATAATTTGCCGTTTAGGCCTGGCCTTCAATTATACTGTTATTATGTGGCTATAATTATTTAGTTTAATCTCTATAATTGAAAAAAAAAACGATCAGTATTGGTATCGCTGACACTTGCTTTCATTCATAGTAGATAGTAAAAAGATGACATGAAACAAATATTTTAAATACTGTCTTTGTTGTTTCTACGTTAATTTGGAGATTCCGTGTGAAAATATATTAGTGATTACAAATTTTTATGTTACTGTTATGTTAATTATGTTAATCGCGATTAATTATAGAAACCTGTGCGATTAATTAGTTATTTTTTATGTAGTCTAAAAATGTCTTAATTTTGCCCTCTCAGAGAGAAAAAAAATGCTACTAATGATTCTGATGGTACAGTTTTATTTCAATATTTTATTGCATGTATTATATCTCTCATTAGCCGCATGTTTCCTCCCAGGTCCGAGCAGCTGAAAGGGGAAGCAGCAGAACTGCGAGAGAGAATAAAGCACCTCAATGACATGGTGTTCTCTCAGCAGAGGAAGGTCAAGGCCATGATAGAGGAGGTAAGGATTTACAGAGACTGTCTTCTGTTAATAAAGGCTATTCCATGCACACAAAATGAACCAGAACCTAAACCAAAAATCATGACACCATTATTGTTTTAATTATAAAACAACCAAGCAAACAATTTTGCAGGTTGAAACCTTGAGAGCAAAAGTTGCACAGAAGGATATGTTCATCGCTGAGCTGCTGGACAGGATTGCCATTGTGGAGTGTGAGGTAAGAGCAACGTTTTCCATGTAGCAAAATGTGATTTCTGCTTGTCCCTCGCCTTTACCAATCCGGAAAGCACAGATTGGTTGGAATTAGCATGTTGAATGTGATTATTCCAGAATCCACCACTATTCTGTCAGCTGTTTGAGTCCCTTTGGTTGTTATTCAAATTTCTCATACATCTTATTTGAATCGGTCTTTGTCCAGTGTCATCTTTATATATCTGTGAAATCAATTCTCTACTCAATTTCCCATTGCCTCTGATCTGACTCTGTCCTTTGCTTTGCTTCCTAGAATAATGAGTTAGAAGACAAGTTGAAGTATTTTATGTCTGTACAGAGAGCATCTGAGACTAAAGTAGTCACCAGGGATGTTGGAGTTGGCTGTGACCTGCCCGTTAGGTAATGAGCACAAGATCACCTTGCCATAAGAAATTGAAAACTGCTTTCGAGGCCACGCCTTCACACACATGCTCTCCCTGTTCTCATAGATCTGAGGAGCCGCTGTATGTCGCTCCTTTCCAACCCAGCCCTGTCTCACCGACCCCAAGATCCTCTAGCAGACTGAGCAATAGTCTACTTAAATACACCCCTGGCCAGTACAGCACAATGCTGCGGTCCAGTGTAGTACATACACAAGAAACAACGAGCAGTACCACACAAACCGCAACTCTATCTTCAAGTTATGGTCAGACAAGCAATGAAGACGGGAAGTCCGAATCTCCAGCGACCTCAGAACAGTCCTCTGCCACCAGCCCTCGAGCGAGAACCAGCCCGTCACAGATCTACACTCCTTTTATGAAGCTGATGGAGATTAGCGCGAAGATGAACATTGATTGAAATGGCAGTGGCCGAAGCTGATGGAACATGAAGTATTTTGTTTTGTTACTGCTCGTGTAACATTGCAGTATATGTAAATTACCTACTGATCTGTGAATAACTTATTTTAGTAGTATATTGATGCACTCTATTTTGCTTTGTTTACAAAAAAAGTGATTTTATGTGATAGCCCTCTATATTTTACAATTACCTATTTATATTTTCATTTTTCTGAGTGTATAACCCATATATTATTTTGTTATATATATATATATATATATATAAAATCTCAATAATAGGCTCTATTTATGAGGGGTTTTTTAGCAAAGAAATAATAGTATCAGCTGTGATCAAAGCTCAATACTTGAGTTCTATAGATGTTTTTCACTTCAGTGTGTAACGTGTGTAATGGTTCCATTTATTTGTACAAAGAGAGTTGTTGACATCAGTGGCCTCGTATTGCACTTTCCCCTTGGAGTTGCTTGATGCACATACTCCAGCTTATTCACCTGATTTTTACAGTTCAGCGAAATTTATTCAGAAGGCCAGTTTAAAGAAAAGGTGTTGGTTAGACCCCATCGTTCTAGACCAGACATCACCCAGACACAGAGTGAAACAGGGCTCTGTGGATTGTTCACAGCGTTAATGTGTTCATGTGGTTCAAAATCTCATCATGATTTATGATGACTGCAAATGAAGGTTTATACAGTACTTTCGAGTCTTGACCTTTCATACAAAACGCTAAAATATATTTGGTATTAAATATTTTTCACTGACTGAGCACTATATTTACACAGAACTGGGTATATTGCTCAATAAATAAAATGTGATGTCCATCCTCCCACTCACTGGACTTTTTAAAAATAAATGGTTATAGGCCTATACTGATCTGTGAGATTTTTTTTTTTTAAAAGAATGCCATGTTTATGTGTTATAAATAAATTATTGACGTATTAATTGACATTAATATATGCAATTAATGTAAAATGTAACTTTTTATGTATAATGCTAGGCACAAGCGTATTTTTTTTATTATTCTTAGATCTGAGTCAGTCTCTATCATAAAACACACACACACACACAAACCAGTTGTTTATCACACTGGAGAAGTCCGCACGCGCCGCCCCACTCCCACTCAGAGCAACCACAGATGTTGTCATGACAACCTTCCAATCCGGAAGAACTCCACATTCGCGTCAGCGGTGAGCGGTTGTGTTAATAATTATATTATTCAGTAATTGATCATTAGATAATTGTTGTGTTACAGTGTGATTATACACTGAGTATTCACAAAAGTAACGTTATCATGTTGACCACCCAAATCAAACTTTTTATTCCCTTTTTTATGGAGGTCTGATCAAGAGGTCCGACAAACACTAGGCTAACAGCTATGTGAAATAGCAAACTAGCAAGCAACTGGCTTTATGCACACAGCTTCACTACTTCCTGAACTTCAGTCAGCCCTTTGTTTCCTGTCTGCCATTATTGGACAAACTGATTAATACAGGTGTGCCTGGCCTCAGTAACAATAATCAGGCACACCTGGATTAATCAGTTTGTCAGGAGACAAAGGGCTGGCTGAAGTTCAGGAAGTAGTGAAGCTGTGCATAAAGCCTACTGTTGCTGTAAAATTTAACGTTTCTTGCTGCTAGAACGAATTATTGTCCTGGTAATTTACTTTTGCAGTAGTAATATAACTTACGCTATTATGGAGGTGCCATGGTATGTAACCTTGGTACACCATGGTACTGTTTGATTATCGTATTTATATTGTAGTTTACTTAGTACTCCTAATAATTATTATTATTATGTATATTATTATGGTACGTTAACTTACATGGCCAAAAACATAATAATACAGTAGTGCCATGTAAAAAAAATCACCATGGTACTTTAAGTGTTTTTTTTTCCCCCTGAAGATATTACTGTGACTATTTGAATGTTTTTCTGTGTCCATTTTATATGACTGATACTTTTTTTTAAGGTATGTTTATGTGTAAATGTGATTCAACAATGTGTGTGTATAAATGTAACGAAAAAGGGGGATTTCAGTTTTTTTTTAAAAATGTTTTCTCCAGAAATAGCACAACATGGCTGTGAATGTTACACCAGCTTTGGAGATCCCAGAGCCATCAGACTACAGCAGCTGTGAAGATGAGGATGATGCTGTGACTTATTTCACAGATCTGCATCAGCCTGATAAAAATCGACCCGAGTCTGCGAGAATGATCGATAAGCTGTTAAATAAACTTGTTGACTGTGCATGGGAAGTTATATCAGAGCAGGAGAAGATCGACAAGGATGCACAAGCAGCAAGGCAAATTCCTGTGCTGAATGCTACTAAAGAAATGAAGGTACTGTTTTACATGTATACAGTACAATTATACAGCCCCATCATATTATTTTGCACATATGCTTTGGGTGGATTTGTCCAAAATGCTCATCTTACACACCTTTTTTTTTTTGGTTCTTAGCTTCCAGCCAGAACTAATTGTATTGTGTGCTCTGAGGATGGACTTTACCTGTTTCTGGGTCACGCTCATGGTCTGTCAGTCATCAGTTCATCCACTCTCACATGTGTAAGAACGTGGAAGAATGAAAGAGTGGAGCTTACCAGCATCTCTTGTGCCTCTCTGGGAAACCTCACACACCTCTTATGCACAGTGGATGACATGGGTAATTTCCTGAGAGTGGGAAATATTTTTAGACAATTTCCATTTAAATTTCCTCTTCAATTTATATTTTCTGTATTTATTTATTCATAATTGTTCTCTGTCTCATAAGGTATTGCGCGGCTTTTTGTGCATCACACAGAGAATATTTATTTAATAAAAATCATCAATGAATCTGTGAGTTCATAATAGTGTTTTACGAGCTTGTTTGTATGTTTGCTGCTGGTTTTAAAAGGCTTAAAAAGTACATTGTGTTATATTTCTCACAGGAAGATATAAACCAAAGAAACATCTGTGCAAAATTTGAAATGTCTATCAGAGGGGACTTTGGAGCTGCAGTCATGATGTGTAAGTTTTGAATTGAAATATATTGGTATATAATATAAAACTGAAACCAGTGATTTATTAATGCCATTGTTATATATTGTCAATGTCATTGAAGCCAGTGGTTCTGTTTGGTTGGATGTCTATCGCTTCCCACAGGATGTGTGGCTCAAAGAGCTGGAAGCAAAACAGGTAACTGTTATAGTCATTGGAAAGTTACCTGGAAAACCATCTATTCTTGTTTACTGTATTTACATTTAAAAACGAAATTTCTTGGTCATTTGTTGATGTCAATTCAAAATGCACAACAACGTTTCCTTGGAGGAACAACTGTTATGCATTTATTTCAGAATAAAATATATTGTTTTTTTTTTCCTATGTATAAGTTTACTTTTTCTGGCAGTTTTTGCAAAACTTCTCTAATGAGCTGATCATTTTCTGCCCTGTCTCTTCTGTAGGCTACACAATCTTCTTTGGCCACAGAAGCCAAGTGGTCTCCAATAGTCTTACTCATGAAGATCAAACCTCCAGAAATCCCTGCAGGTATCCAGTTTAAAGCATTGCTGCAAATATGTTTCTTTTAGAGGTCTGTTATGTATTTCTTTCACAAAGTGTTCATGTCTTTTAGGAACCTCTCTAAAAAGTCTATCTGAGGTCCTGCAGAAGACAGAGGAAGGCACTATAATAGGCTCAGGCCAAAATCACCTCATTAGTAGTCATCAGTGGGAAAACCAGGATGCGGCATTTAGGAAAATGTTCATGAAGTATCTCAGCTCCAGCTCAATGAGACCACCACAGCAGAAAGCAGAAGGTCCCAGGTAGGCTTGATTAAAGAGTTTTTGAAGCCACATTTTGCTTGATTTAGAAGATATATAGAGCCACCCCAAAAAGTACTGTATTTTGACACTTTAGCCACACTTATATGTATATAGCAGCTTTTATATATATATATATATATATATATATATATATATATATATATATATATATATATATATATATATATATATATATATATATATATATATATATATATATATATATATATATATATATAAAAAGATACACAAACGAACACAGTTTCATTCAAAATATTTTACTCAAGAAATTTGCTATAGGTTTATAGACTTGTTGTTCAAACATTTTTGTATATAAATTGTATGTGAAATAAAAGTGGACTTGAATTTAATGCAAAGAATGTTAAATGTGAGCATATTTAGCTTACAGGACATTTATGCAGAAAATTATGTATCTGCATGGCCATAAAACTCAAACCCTCACTACAAATCTTGTTCTTGGGCAATTGATTAAAACCAGTAGAGAGTGTCGGCAATAGCTCAAAGAATATATCTCAAAGTGATATTTCACCCCTTATAAAATCATTAACAAAAAAAGGTAACAATTTACAAGAAGGTTTCATTAGTTAACATTAGTTAACTATTTTAGTTAATACTTCTAAAGCATTTATTAATCTTAGTTAATGATCATTTCAACATTTGCTAATACATTATTAAAATCAAATGTTGTATTTGTTAACATTAGTTAATGCAATGGGAACTAATAAGGTTATGATAAAAAATGTTTTTCCAGAATGTCAAATGAGCTCTTTTCCATACAGTGAGATTTATACCTACAACTTGCAAATCAACAAAATGTTTGTCAAAAAGACAGACAAAGCTGAAGATAAATTCCTTATTGCTGAAGATAAATTCCTAAGATCATGGTAACCCACTGGTAATGACTCAAGTATTACCAAATCAAGGTAGGAATTGCTGATTATTTGGATCAGTATTCTAAAGTGAAAAGCATGATAACTCTCTAAAATTGACTGAAGTCATTGTAAGCTTTTAATGTTTTTGTAAAGTTTTGGATAGTAATGACTCAAGTGTTACTTCATCCGTCAGAAGGGTCAGTATTCTAGAGTGAATATCATGGTAACCCTCTAGAAATAACTCGTGTTATCAAATCCATCGGGAGAAATTACTATCCGAAACCTTTCAAAAACGTACAGAAACCTCAAAAGCTTACAATGTCTTCAGTCATTACTAGAGAGTTATCATGCTCTTTAGAATACTGATCCAAATAATTAGTAGTTCCTAGTTCTAAAGTGTTATCATTTATTCCCTTGTTTTAGGTATATCATCGTGGCCACGTTGTACTAATTCATTCACTCATTTTAAGTTAGTTAACTGTGTGGTGAGTCACTTTAGAACCTCTAGAGATTATGAAAGTTGTCAAGAAGGTGTCAAGGTTATTTTTCACATTACAACATTTGTTACAGTTTGTCAGTCTTTTTTCATTAAAGCAACTGCACTTGTCACTTCTTACTGCGTGAGGGGTTTTATTCAATGCCTGGGGAAACGAAGGCAGCTAGAGGTGAGTTATGGACTCAAGAGATTATTTCACGTGTACGTTTTTCAGTAATAGATATAAGCCTTCTTTCAGAATGTGCATTTCTGATTTCTGATTTCTTCGGATTATATTTGAAGATATTCCCATTTCCATGTGCCTGTGGTGGAGTGGCAGTCATAATCTCTTACACTATCATCTGTTGAAGAAAGAGAAAGGTACTCCAGCCTCTAACTCATACATTTATAATGCATGGATTAGAAAGAAAATACAGTATATTCATATTACATGGACACATTTGTTCATGTTTATAAATTATGTTTGAATCTGTTCCTGAATCAGACAGTGAACCCAGACCGGATGTTTTGTGGCCCAATTCTCAGGAAATCCTTTGCTCTGCTGTCAGTGCCTGCACACGGTTCATTGTTCTAGGGCTTGATGGTCAGCTGGTTACTATATGGGACAGACGATTTGGTAAGTTTCCTTCAGTGTCTAGTCATTTCAGATATTGTTTATGATAGCAACTGTGTGGTCCTCAATGATAAAATGATATAATTGCACAATACTGATATCATACTGACATAAATAATCTTACCCCTGATTGTCTTCTGGTGGTGCAGAGTGTCCATATGCCAATATTGTGATCCCAGGAGACAGCCCCATTTGCAGGATGAAGCTCCTTTTGCAGAGTCAACTACCGGTCACTCAGGGTCCAGTTTTAACCACACTCCAGTTAGTGCTCGCCTGCAGAAGTGGAGAGTGCTACAGTGTGACAGCGAGCAAAGGAGGAGACACATGCACTGTTCCACTTATGGAGAGGTACTAAACACCCACAGTTATTATAAAGGGTTTAGAAATACTGAACGTGGTGTATAAATAAATAAAATGACTATCTCCCATCAGACCCGCAGACCCAAGCAGTTCTGTCTCTGTTGCTGTACCTGTGCCCTTCCTGAAGTGTCTGGTATAGTACAACTTGGCAGCAGCATAATTCTGTGTTAAGGCTCGGTCACGCCAATGACGATAACGATAACTATAAAAATAGGGAATAGGGAAGTCCACACCATAATGCTATCTACACATGTTAGATTCTGGATTAAATTATTTCAGATCGCTTGTTTAAAAAAAAATAGCTCTGTAAAGTGACTATATTGTAATTCCTGAAGTTGTTTACAGGTTTTGTTGATGCAGAGAAATGGGCAAGTATCTATAAGGGAAATGGAGGATGGCACACCAATGTTCATCTTAAACCTGCCTCCCACTCATGTGCTCGGCTCACTCAGAGAACCTGTGTATGTGCTCGAGCCAGTCCAACAAAATCTGTATATTACAGGTAAACTGAAAATTATTTGATTGACACTTGCATTCCACTGCACTGCTTTTCCATTGTTTTTCTATGTAAATTGACGAACGTGTTTGACTGTGTTACTTCTTGTGTCTTGGGTCTTTTGCAGTGTATCACGTATGACACGGCATTCTAAAAATGCAAAGGTCACGTTTAAAAAGTCTCTTTTTCTATCTCTCTCTCTCTCTCTCTCTCTCTCTCTATAACTGCATTAGACTGCTGCTATCAATGGCTCAAGCCTCCGTTGTAGCTCTAAAATTACGTTTTGGAATTAGCAACAGAGGCTTGGGATTAGATGCGTAAGAAAATAGTCCTGCACACAATAGTATTTTAAGAACAAAAACCTGACAAATGTATTGAAGTACATCATCTGAACAATGTTTTGAGGTCTGGTAACCATAGGATTAGTGGAATAAATGATGTTTTATTTACAAAGTTCGTGAGGAGCACGTTCAGTTAATTAACACAAGTGGAGTGCACTCAGCAATCAATGATAAGAGGTCACTCCATTGATAGTTTAGCAGCATCCCTCCACCACCCCTTCTCCACACTTCTAGGCCTAAACACTTACATAGGGGGGAGTACTCTGGATTCGGGCCAAACTCCGAGCTCGGAGCCCTCCCCCCAGACAGCACGCCAAATACGCATTAAACCTTATCCACTCTAATTGTATGTAAGTGTGAACTCGTGAATTGACTCCGGGCCGTTGAATTATTACAAAATAATGCACACCTGTGGGGTAACGTGTGCATTATTTTTCTAATAATTCAACGGCCCATCGTCAATTACTCTTACTTAATGCACAGCTAGCCGTGGATTATCCATAACAAAAAAAAACCCTGCGTCTCTTTTATTCCATTGTCCTGCATCTCACGTTTCAACACAAAAACGTGTTCTGTGTGAATGCCGTCTTATACTGTTTAAGTTGTGATGCAATGTGTCGAAGGTGTCACATATGGTTATTTATTCAGGGTCAATTACAGGATTGTGTTCCTGGTGACACACCAGCTGATTTGTGTTTTTTAGGTAACAGAAAAACACCTTTAGTGAAGGTGACCGAAAGGGAAGAGGATGAGAGCTCTCTCTTCAGCTTCAGCTTTTCAGAATGTTCATTGATGGATCTGTACCGTGTCACAAGGCCAGATGTAACTGGAAAAGAGACCAGAGCCACACTTTCAGGTTTGGAGGAGGCCTGCAACCTTTACTTTCAGGAAAGGTTTGTGAACTGTTGTTCAGTATTACATAATTGATCTAAGAACATATTTATGTGTACGCAACTGAAAGAAATGTTCTCTTAGAACATTTTCACCACATGAAGGTAAGAACACTCTTGTTAGTGGATGAGACCCAATGTGAGACTGCACTGCAATCTGTTCATCAAATGTAAAATTATTATACAAAATTACTACTATGGTATAGTAACAGATCATGCAAATACAAGACAACAAACCAAGAGCAAGAATTATCATAATAATTATATTAGCATCTATGGCGTGCTTCACTTATGGTCATAACTGCAGCATGTGCTTTAAACAGTGCCGATTTCTTTAAGACTGCAAGGGAAGCTCAGCTTCCCCTATAATGTCAAAAAATGAATGTACTATTGTGTTATTTTATTGACTAAAAATGCGTTAGAACACGTTCATCTCGAAGACGAGTTCGTTCAGAATCAGCACATATAGCAGGTCGGCTGACTCGATCTCACATTCCCGTAGCGTCACAGTGCATTTCCCTATGGCATTTCCCCGTTGAAGCTCAGCGTCCATTGACTTCAAAGGAGCTACTTTGAACAGTGGCACGTTCAAGATCACAACGGTGCGCAACGTTTTGCTACGGTTTCCGGGTTGAACGTCATGTTTCCTGGAAACGGCGTGCACCGGTTTGCAACGGGGTTTGAGATGCGTTTTCTCTTGTTTGGTGGGCGTGTCAGAACTGCAGTCCAATCAGCAGCAACATGTATATAAAGCATGCGGTATTAAAGTGAACTCGCACAATGGAAGTAATTTACAAATGTGTTCGATACGCAACAACTGAGGATATTAGAAGACATGTTTGTCGTAAGTATTATTGTAAAAATATAGGATATCAACATAATGATGTAGTTTTTAGTTTCATTGCAAGTGTGTGACATTTGGCATAGAAATAAACAATGCATGTAAAGTGCTTTTTTTCTAAAAATGAGAAAGAAAATACAGGGTATTAATAAAACAGTATGAACCACAAATAAAGTCAGTAGGCCTATGTGAGGCTAAATAGATGTGTTTTAGTCTTTATTAGGTAAGATGTGCTTCCATTTCAGTTTCCACAAATCCCTTCACTCGATTGGGATGTTCTCTTGTGTTCTGGGCGGCAAGTGCAGTAACTGTAACATCGGGCATATTTTGTAGTATTAAACATATTTATACCGACTTCATCAGGCTCCGAAAATTTTTCACAAAGAACACAAAAAGCCTTCTCAGCTGCCGTAGTTGCAACTCTTGCGTCATGACAGCAGTGCGTTCAACGCGTCACCGTTTCTGTTTAAAAAACGTTCAGCAAAGTTTTTTCAGTGCTTCGAAACTAGACGGTCATTGGATAAATGCTGCGATTATGTCCCGCCCACGGACGCTCAGCGTCTCTGGGGTGTATAGCGAAGTGGGCTGGCCTGGAGTCCGGGCGTCTGCGTGCTGATTGGGGGACTGCATCTCCTTTTGATTGACAGCGATGTCGCACAATAAGAAGTCACTGACGCGGAAGCTATTCGAGATTTCGAGCTCAGTCTCATCGCGGATTTTAAAATGTACTCGAAAGACCAACTCCTGTAACATTTTTTGTTATTTGCAATTTTCATCATACATTTCACAGTTTAACCTAATTCCCACATTTCCTCCGTCGATGTCAGGTGCCACTGCCTTGTTACATGTGTGGACGTGGTGTTTGAATCACGGCACATCTGTCTAGTTTGGTTTCGGTTTTGTGTCGGGATTCGGTCATGCATGCTCTGCGTGTTTGTTTTCTGTTGTGAATGCACAGGATGAGCTTTCACTCGTTCTCGTGCATAAAGTTCTGTTTTGTCATGTTCGCGTGCGGTTTCGTGTTCGCTCTGTTCAGTGTGTTGTTTTTGTGTGTAGCACGCGGTTCGTGTTTACATCGGTGGTGCTTTCATGTCATGTTTTGTCTTGTGCCAGATCCGTGTTTTACAGATAGTGTTTTACACTAGGCTAGCTGTGTGCTTTCATGTTGTCATGTTCTGTGTGAACACGTGGCTTATGAGTGTTCTTCTCATTGTTCAAGTCTCATTTTGTGTGAGCACAATTGCTTGTAATTTGTTTTACTGGCCATGTGTTTGTTTTTGTCATGTTTGGTGTGAGCACATGGCTTGTCACGTGTTTTCCTTGTGCCATGTGCTCTCCTGTCGACTCCCATCTTGTTTCCTGATTATTAGTTATTTTGCCCCACCTGTCCTCCCTCATTACCTGCCTTTTTGCTCCCTATTTATTCTCCTTGTCCTGTGCTGGTTCGTAGTTTTTGTTTGTATTTTTTATTTTATTATTAAAATAAAGCCCATCAACTCAGTCGCTTAAAAAAAAAAAAAAAAAAAAGAGCTTCCCCTCTTTGAAAGACCAGCAGCCGCCACTGGCTTTAAAATAGGAATTTTGGCTGTCAATGTTTTTTTTTTTAATCATTTATCAGCTAAAAAAAGTGATTCCTACAATATCGTTCCTCTGTGTAGTTATTGTTACAGTTGTGGTATGGATTCTGCTATTCCTTTAGATTTAAAACGTTTTTTTTTTTTTTTTTACTTGATGTTCATAGTTATTGTTCTAGAAATCATTCTTAGTGTGAATGGGCCTTAAAGTCACCATGAAATCAAAATGGACAATTATTGTTTTTTTTTAATGGAATATATTGCAGTGTTTATTATAAATGATTTATCTGTGCACATCATTATTTAAAAAAAAAAAGTTATGTGGTCTCATAATCTCTAATCAAAATAACTTTGGCCTCTAACCTAAAATACAGAATATACTGTATATGTGTAATGTATTTGTGTGTGTAGAGCTGACTCTTGGAAAGAGAGGAACAGAAATATGGCTTTCCAGTGGGAGCAGTTCCTGAAGCGTGCTATTAAATGAAACGTCACACAATAAGAAGAGAACCAGACACCACATGCTGAAAGACAAAGAGTGCATTTTCTTATGTATTTATGTGGATCAAATACATCTATGCATTCATTCATCTTTGGTGATGTTGATGCCATCAAAAAAAATGTTAAACATCGAATTCAGTTAATTTGACAAACTTCTGTAATGAAAGTTCATTTCAGGTCGGGGTTGTGAGGAGGGTACATGTCAGTTCTCACAAGAAGCTCTTCTACATCTTGCAAATGTGTTTATATCTGCTTGAGTAATCTGTGAATTTGATTACGTTTATTCTGACTTGATCCCAGCATTTTTCCTACATTTAGTTGTCTACTTAACAAAAGGTCAAGTAAATAAAATTTAGTATATTTGTTGGCTGGGCAGTGCACAGATTCAGAGTCCATAGCAATCTCATGGCCTGTTCTGAAGAAATTGTACATAGCTTCAGAGCTAATGATATCTCCCACGCATTATTATACTGAATGTCAACACCAATTTCCTGGTTGTATTGTTCTTATTCATTTCATATGACAGGCCATAGGCACTGGTTTTCAGCTTTGCTCCACTTAAGTCTTTTCCGGCAAGCAAATCTTTTCACAATTAGTGCCATTTGTACTGAACATCAATTTAATTGAACTTGAGCCTCAATATTAATCAGTGTAGCTAATTTTTAGCCCCCTCTGGCTTATTAAAAACGACTAATTGAAATTGAAAAAGTTATTCATGTCATTTTGTTTATTCAGAATTTTGTGTCACATTTTTACTTGTTCATCTTTAATTGGACCGGCCGTGGGCAGTTGACAGGCTGTAGCATGGTTTTATGAGGTTATGGAACTTAACATGATCTGAGTCTGAACCCATAACCACATCGAGTTGCATTCATTTAATGATCTGTGCAAAACACCTCAAGCCATTGATTTCCAATTAATTTTATTGTGATTTCAACATCAACCCTTATAGTTATCATTTTAATTTCACTGTATACATAAAAAAGATCTATGCTCTTTTTTCGGCTGCCAGGAAAAAAAAGCATGTGATGTGTGTTAAAATATCTGTAAAGCCTTAGTTCACAAAATGCATGAAGAGCCTTTCAAAGGACAGTGTGAAAAAGAGGGCTTTGAGAACCCCCAAAAATAAACAAGTAGATGATACAGTATTCCTTTTTTCCAAAGAAGTCTCTTTGATTACAATAAAAAAAGTAATATTGTGAAATTTTTTTCCAATTTAAAATAACTGTTTTCTATATAAAAATATAATTGATTCCTGTGATGACAAAGCTGAATTTTCAGCATCATTACTCCAGTCTTCAGTGTCACATCCTTCAGAAATCATTCTAATATGCTGATTTGCTGCTCAAGAAACATTTCATTTCAAAAGTTGTGTTACTTATGTGTATGTAAATAACACATTTTTAAAATTATTTGTAAGCCATAACGCTTTAATGGTAATTAAATGCAAAGCTATTGTACATATATATATATAGACAACTCGTGTTTTGGCCTTTAATCTCTACAGGTGGAATAATTTGCAAAAGCGACACTATTCTTTGGCCCATCATCTCCAATCCTGTGCACATACTCTCCATCCCATTCTAGCTTTTCTCTAGAAGTCTGCTGCTGAACTGTCAGTCTCTTTAAAGTGAGAGAGGAGGTGGAAGTTCTGATGGAAGTCATCAAAGAGTTATTAGTGTTCTCCAGCTCAAAAGCTAAAACGTTATGTTCACGTGGTCGGTGCCTCATGTCTCTACACAGTGGAATGGTGAAGAGACCGTAGATGAGGGGGTCCAAACAAGCATTTAATAGGCCAAAGATAAAAAGGATGTGCGAGAGGGAATGGGACACTGTTTCCTCCAGGCCAGCGGGACAGAACCAGTACCATAGGCCAAGCATGTAGTAGGGTGTCCAACACACCATGAATGACAGGACGATGACCACAGTCATCTTCAGTGTGCGCATGCGTGCCTTAGGGATGTTGTTTTTTGACCTGCGCAGCTGCACTTTGTTGGACAGCACTGGATGTGACATAGATCACAACAAAAGCAAGACGTTAGCTTGACAGTTAAAGCAAAGACACCTCAGGGTAATGTCACATGCAAACTGATCAGGAAGCTCTACTGTTGATTCAATAATGGAGCTTCGTTTAAAAAAAAAAAAACTTACAGCTGTCTTCAGTCATTTTCTTGGAGATCTCAAACAGTATCCTGGTGTAGCATGAGATCATGATGAAGAGTGGTAAGAGGAAGAGGAAGGTGAAGGTAAGCATGTTGTAAAGTGTCTCCTGCCAGCGTGAGCTAAAGCTGCCGTAAGTCGTACACTGGATAAACCTCTTGGGGGAATCAATCACCACAACATGGAAAACAAACACCTGCACAAAGAAGATATCACAGATATTCTGTTGCAAGCTTACTTTTCGTTTTGAAATATGAAAATAGTTCAATATTGGTAAGATTTTTTAAATGTTTTTGAAATAAGCCTCTTGTTTCTATTTGAAATAACTGTTTTCTAATTTAATATATTTTAAAATGTAATTTATTCCTGTGATGGAAAAGCTGAATTTTCAGCATCATTACACCAGTCTTCAGTGTCACATGATCCTTCAGAAATCATTCTAATATGCTGATTTGCCTCTCAAGAAACATTTTTTAGTATCGTCAATGTTGTAAACAGTTGTGCTGCTTAATTTTTTTTTTTTGTTGAACCCACGATACTTTTTTCAGGAACCTTTGATAAATAAAAAGTTAACAGAAAGAACAGCATCAATTTGATATAAATATTTTGTAAAATTATACATTTCTTCACTGTCATTTTTGATCAATTTAATGCATTCTTGCTGAGTTAAATTATTAACAAAAAAAATATAGACCCCAAACCTTTGAATGGTAGTACTGAACCTTTGAATGGTAGTATGGTAGTCGATTTGTATAAATCTAAATAAAGAGGGGGGGGGAATAATCTTACTTCTTACCTTGTCTTAACATTCCTTCCCCGTACACGTCACTTACCTGTGGTATGGATAACACGACACTCGTGGTCCACGCTACACTCAGCATAACTTTATTTCTCCTCTTCGCTTTGTTGATAGACAGAGGTTTGAGAATGGCAGCCTGTCGGTCCAAACTAATCACCACGGTCACGAAAGCGCACGAGTACATGGCCACGAGTTTGAGAAACATCAGCGTCCGGCACGCGAGATCCCCCGCGAGCCACTGCACCGTTATATTCCACACCGCGTCCAGCGGCATGACGATGAACGTCACCAGTAAATCCGCCACAGCCAGATTGGTGATGATCAACCGAACGTGGGAGCGTTTTCTGTGGTTGTGGTTGGCTAAATAAAGCACGGCGAGATTGCAGCAGGCGGACAGCGCGCACAGGATGAGCGTGAGCGTCACTCGGACCTGAGCCGCGGTGGTGAAGCGCGGAAGATGAGGAGGATGAGGAAGATCTTCTGTGCTGTTCGAGTTAAAGTTTTTGGCATCATACTTACTGGTGGAGTTCTTCTGAAAAAGATCCTCGATGTGATGAGTTGAGTTCATGCTTCTTTTGAGCTTTAATGGCCAGATCAGTAGATCAGATCAGTAATGTAAGGTGGTTGTTCAGAGTCAGACCCAGTCAGTTAAACACGTGGAAGCTGGAAAAGAATCCCAAGAGGTGTCATTCCAGAAACTGTATACTTACTTTAAATGACAGTCCATAAAATATACAAGGCTACAAGAAACGTAAACAAATAATTAGCCTACTTTAACGTTGCCCCCTTGTTTAGATGGCCATGGCTCGTTTGTGACCCCAGAGTTCTGTGGTCATCTGGATGAGCTGACCATCAGTTGTGTAAGTGTCCAAATGAATCGCAGCATCACCGGGGGCGTGATTATTTAACATATTGAGGGTATGCATTGACGTAATTTTCCCGCCGGAAAACGCCCCCCTCATCCGGACTGAGTGGCAAAAGAGCTGCTGCATGACTGGATTTCAGGCACGTGCAGAGGGAGAGGGGCTTTGGGTGCCCCTGCCCTATTTCAAAATTAATCAAAAGTGCCCTTCTCAAACAAATATCAATGATAATATCGTGGTCAATAAAACAAAATGCATTTGATTATAATTAACATGACAATGTGTACAAAACTGTTTTTTATTTACAGTCTATGGGACAGACGAATTTACATTTATGAAGCGATCTGAATCCACGTCGTTGAACTTGATAAGTGACTACAAAGCACTGCACAAAACCAGCATTAATGGTAAGTATAGTATTCAAGTCACTTGTATTTATTGATACACCGTTTACCATTTGATGAAACTATCAGTTTGATAAATGAAGCCCAGGCCCACAGGCCTGTTATGTGAAGTGTAGGCAGACAACAAGCGAAATGGTGACTATCATTTTAACATTTTTGATAATTTTGCAGCAATAGTATTATAGTACAGTACTACTGGTCAAAAATCTGCACACACATTACTATTCTTTTTTTTTTTTTTTAAGTCCCTTATGCACATCAAGCCTGCATTTATTGGATCAAAAACACAGAAAAAAAAATTACAATTTAAAATAATGGTTTTCTATTTTAATATACTTTCTATTTGACTTTTTTATTTTATCTTAGAAAATATAATTTAGTTCTGTTATGCAAACCGTATACTGTATATCCAGCTTTTTATGCCCCTTTTTACATTTGAGCCCCTGCCTACGGTGGCCCAGTAGTGCACAACACAACGACATTTAAAAAGCAAACATAAGTTCACAACACAACGGAATTAAGCCACAACACAACGGAAAATGAGCCACAACACAACGGAAAATCTACAACACAACGGAATTAAGCCACAACACAACGGAAAATCTACAACACAACGGAAAATCTACAACACAACGAAATAAAGCCACAACACAACGGAAATGGTCCAGACCACTAGAGGGCTCTCGGGCGCGATAAAGTTAGTTTTCCTTGCCATTGTTAGGTCAGCAGTTAGGTCAGTCAGCAGTCTAAATCAATAACACGGTTAGTTTTAAGTGTAACCATTGTATATCGATATCAAATATTACTTCAAAATAACCTACATGAATTATATCTGCGTATTTATACACGAGAATGATTGGACGCGCTACCACAGCGCATCCCTAAGGGAACGTTTGCCAATTCCACCAAGTGGTTAAAACGTATAATTTATTATAATATTATTTGATAAATAAAAATAAAAACCATTTGGCGAATTGCAGAATTACAGGAAAATAATGGCACAATTCCACCTGTAATAAGATAGTCTGGCCACAATAGGAACCACACGCTTTGTGACATTTAAATTTTAAATTTTTTATTTACAGCAGGCCTAATGTTTTTATATATATATATATAAATATTGTACTGTGCATACAGGACGCTATTGGCACAATTTCACCTGTTGTAAGTCAGTCTGGTTAATAGGAACTACAACCGTTAAAACATGAAAAAAAGAAAAAAAACTTTTACCAAAATCTCCTAAAAAATAATTGTTTACTGTAAATACATGAAGGGTATTGGTAATTTTAATTAATACAAATGATATGTTTTAACAACATGGAGGAATTGACAGACGTTCCCTTAGGGATCATGCGCTGTGGTAGCGCGTCAAAGCGTTCTATAAATATAAAAAATATAAATATGCAGCTATAATGCACGTAGGTGATTTTGAGTGATGGTTAGCTATACATACTGTTAAAACTAATCGTGGTGTTGATATATTTTATAGACTGCTGACTCTATTGAACAATGGCAAGAAAAACTAACTTTATCGCGCCCGAGAGCCCTCTAGTGGTCGGGAGCATTTCCGTTGTGTTGTAGATTTTCCGTTGTGTTGTGGCTTTTCCGTTGTGTTGTGAATTCATTTCGTTGTGTTGTGGCTTAATTCCGTTGTGTTGTGAACTTATGTTTGCTTTTTAAATGTCGTTGTGTTGTGCACTACTGGGCCACCGTACCTGCCCCTGAGGAACTCTCTGCATGTCCCTACTGGATTTAATAGGGGAAACTGCGAAAACACAAGTAAAGCAAACAATTTTCAGTTTAAACTAAAGTGTTATGATGCAAGGAGATGAACCCAAATGCAGACAGTGTACAATGAACACAAGGTTTATTGGTACAAAAACAGGAAAACAAAACCCACGAGGGGCCGAAACACGGATGGAACAAGGAATCTTAGGCTGACAAGACTAAACTATGACTGCACAATAAACAAACAATACTTCTAATAATTACTCACAATGACAAGACTTTCCACAAGGTACTCACAGGTATGATTAGCAATGAACCGACACAGGATAGCAAACACAAGGGGATTAAGTAGGGAGACTAATGATAACATAACAGGTGACACAGGTAAAGCAATAATGACAAAACGAGGATAACAAGGGGGCGGGTTAAGTAACGAGACAACACAAGCACATGGCCCAAACAACAGACAATGCGCTTGTACACAAAACATGGGTCTGTCATGGTCCTGCCACAAGAGCAGTGCATAGAGCAGATTCGGTTGAGCTTCTTTTTATGTTCGCTGATCAATGTTTATATGTTTATATAAAACGATTGTGTCTCTTCAGAAAATTTAGACTAAACCACTGTATTCATATGCATTATTTTTACGATCTCTTTATGAACTTTTTTAAGCATCAAAGTTGGCGTAGCTGCCAACGGAGGGACAGAACAGAAATCTCTCGGATATCATCAAAAAGATCTTCAGTTGTGTTTAGAAAATTAACTAAAGTCTTACGAGTTTGAAGCGACATGAGGGTGAGTAATTAATGGGTGAACTATATCCCTTAGTTTGCTAATGCATTTTAAAGAAGGGATTGCGATAAGATAAAAGGGTGTCATTTAAAGGTCTATAAACTGCAAAAAAAGCATGATAAAGATTCAATTGAGCTGTTTTGGTAGTTTGATACTTCTCTAAAAAATGTGGAGGTTACTTTTAGTCACTTGTATCATAAAGTCTTTCTGTGTGTGTGTATGATTTTGTTTTTGGTTTGCGATGTGCTTAGTAATATCATGCTCAGAGGCAATAGAGAGACACATGTGATGTGAAAGAGTGTTGTCAGGAAGGTCAATGTGTCCCACAGCAGGACAAACGCTGAGCTCAGAAGTGCTAGTGATTCCACTGAAAGCCTCGCAGCCTTAAAACGGTGTCAGTTTCAGGGACGAGAACATTGAGCATCTTTAGGAAATCGTCCTTTGCTTTTATCCATATGTTCCAACACTGCTTTTGTCATGTCTGATTTTGTCATCTTTATTAAATGATTTACTTTAAATATGAAATGAATTTAAAAAAAGTTTAAAGTTTGTTTAAAAAGACCTCCATTAACAAATTTCCTTTTCATACATTAATAACAAGGTCTGAAGTATTTATGAATGTTAATTTAAAAACATTTACTGACAATTTAACAATTTAACTTTTTGAACCTATTTCCCAAAAATCGAATTACCTGCAACAGTCTGAAAATATGAATACTTTTAGGAAAACAAATGCACTTTCACATTTAAAAAAAATGATTAGTTTAAAATTGATTTGTTGCAGTCATGCAGTTTCTTAAAGGCCCCCTGAAATCAAAATGTAAGTTTTTTAGTATGAATATGTTAGCCTTAAGGTTGTGATGAATAAGCCGGTGTGTTCCAAAACAATGACAAAATTCGCATTTAGGAGATATAAGCAACTTACAGTCTTTCACTTCCGCTCAAATGAATCACAGATTTTTCAGCTTCTCATCACATCTTCTGCCCAATCAAATGCTCTCTAGAATCTAAAGCGTCCTGCCCACTATGATATACCACCTGGCCAAAGCGACCGTTGACACGTCACAGAGAAATATGGGTTGGATGTGTGTTTGGTTGCTAAAAACGCTTGTGTTTTATTCCGTTTTCCAACTGTACGTTGAATGAAATGGCTAGAATTTATTCCCACCTCTACTATTGAAGCCAATGTATCATCAGTATGAGGTAAACTAAACGCTATTGGCTATTTGAAAAGGGGGAGGAGTCATTCAATATGTCCTGCCTTAGCTTCCTGTTTCAGTGGAAATTGTCAACGCATTATACAAAGCTGCACGTTCCAAGGCACTTCAGTGGGCCTTTAAACATTTGAAATATTTTTTTAATTAACGTTTTTATTTGATTTTGAATCATTTCTGTTAAAAACTCACTGCTCTGAGACTTTATGAGCCATCCAAGTGCAGCATTAAGGACAATCCATAAGAGCAGTCAAAAACAGGCAAATGGTCAAATACACTCAGCAAGTCAAACTAGGCATAATCCAAGGACACATGCAGAGAACATGAAACATGAATACAGGTGCTCAGAAATGCAGTGGTAACACCAACGAGACTACACAACAAAAGCAAACGAGAACACAGCTTAAATAGGCAAACACCAACAAGGCTAATGAACCACAGGTGAAAACAATTAGGCTTGATGAGTCCAGGAAGAGAGTTATGGGAAGTGTAGTCTAGAATGACAATGAACTCTGGTGGACGTCCAGGGCAATCCAGCTGGTGATCGTGACACTTTCTCGTATAACACCTTTCACAATTTAGAATCTATTTGAACCCTAACATATTTTCAGAATCATGTGGCAAACCTAAAAGAAGATGGATTCTGCACATGCATTTAAAAGCAAACTACTGTAGTGTATCTGGACTGTGTCAGTCTGGACTCATTCAATTCTACATGTAAAAGGGCTTTTAACCCTTTGACTGTCATCCGTAACTCTCTCTTCTGGCACCACAGAGTCTGCGTTAAAATTGCCATTGGCACCTTTACGGCATGCAAATGTTGGTAACGCTTCCTTTTACAGTACAGTACTTACGTGTACTTACAGTCAGTGTTGTATAAAGTACTAGAAATCAATACTTGAGTAAAAGTACAAGTATCGTCCTAGAAAAAGACTTTGGTAGAAGTGAAAGTTACCCTTTACAATATTACTTAAGTAAAAGTCTTAAAGTATCTGATATATACTGTACTTAAGTATCAAAAGTAATTTTCTGATATTTAATGTACTTAAGTATTTGAAGTAAAAGTAAAAAAGTTTTTTTTTTTTTAAAGCAAGCAGTTGGAACTTTGATTGTGAACTTTATTGTGGCCGTTCGAAAGGAGAGAGGGAACGAGTATTGCGTAGCCGGCCGCACTATAGTAACCTGGCAAGTTGTCGCTTCAGTCGTTAAACCCATAGGTTAAACCTGCTATAATGGCAAATTCAGGGGACTATTATAGGCTAAGGCCACGCCCCCTTGGCAGGCTCTGACGTGTAATGACGTGGGGCTAGCTCATTGGTCGCACGTCAGAGGCGCCCTCGCCATTGGATAAACAGTTGCCGCAGCACAGCCGATCAGCGAGCTAGAAGCTCAATGTGCTAGCTGTGCAGCTGCAAATGCGTTTTACACATAGGCTTCAGTAAATCAAGGAAAAGGAGTTTCCCCCCGGTCCTCCAGTAGGTGCTTCCATGGCGGTTTCAGTTGTGCTTCCTCCTACTTTGGCAACAAACAAGCATTATGCTGAAATAGAGCGTGCAGAGCGTGCGTAATGCAATCTAGGAGCAGTGATTCGCCAAACCTCCCTTATTGCAGTCGCACATATTTCTTCTGAATTTATTTTGTAGTAACGAGTAACGAAGATTCTTCGTGGAAATATAACGGAGTAAAAGTATACATTTTATCTAGGAAATGTAGTGGAGTAAAAGTGAAAGTTGACACAAATTTAAATAGCGAAGTAAAGTACAGATACGTGAAATTTCTACTTAAGTACAGTAACGAAAGAATTTTGTACTCCGTTACATTACAACACTGCTTACAGTGTACTTACCTAGAAAGTACTGGCTAATATAAGGTAAGTACATGGGTTAGGGGTAGGTTCAGGGTTAGTACCTAGTTATTACCCAGTAATTGTAATTACTATAATAAGTACATAGTAAGTACATGGGTAACAGGACTGTAAAAGGAAGCGTTACCCAAATGTTTAGACACAGCCATGGGTTCGAGCCTCAAAGAGATCAGTATCTCCTCAGAGCCATGCCAGGTGGCCAAGAAAAGCTCACTCCAAAAACGCACACACACAAACAGACATTCCTTCATTGAAATCTATAAAGTAACAATTCTGGAAAAGGTACAATACATCCCATACCAATGTGTTCTAATTTCATTTTAGTATAATTATGACTTTCTAGTTGCGTTAGTTGAACTCTAAATGCCTATATTCAAGCTATAGGAATAAATCTGTGTTGTTGTATGTGCCAAACACATCTTTCTTGGTATCGATGTAAACCTCTCGGTTTGTCTTAGCTGAATCTATGTAGTGATTGTGATAAAATGTATTTTACTATGTTTTACCATCTCTGTAGGGAGACTGGCCACGTTTTTGTCACTGCCATAAACTATGTAGATGAGCTGCGGTGACAGGACAAAGAAAAAGTTTCCCTCTCGAAATCCTCAAAGGAGATTGGCCGTTCCCCCCAAAAGAGGTGTAAACTCCGGTTTCCTCAAAAGGATGGAACGCCAGTTCCTCCTGGTCTTCAGTCTTCAGTCCTTTTCACCTTCTTCAAGATCTTCTCTTCAGTCCGTTAGTTTTTGTTTTCTTTTGTTAAGTTTTGTTTTTCCTTTTCGTATTCTACTTTGTTCATTTCCACAGACGAGTAATGAACTTAGCCTGAATTGTTTCTTTGGTAACTTTACGTCAAGGACATATAAACCTTCGTTGGAATGTGCGCTCCGGACCCATCCGCAGACCACGTGACGCTCCGACGAGGACGCTCACTCACGCAGCCTTGTTCAGCAACACAAGAGAACCATAGATGCAAGTATTCGTGTTATCGAGCTTTAATGCGTTTATGATTCGATATTTTGGTGTCTCTCTGTCTCAAGGTTCCTATCTCTGTGAATTTGCCATACTATTGACCACTTCCTGTTTCTTTCACTTTCATTTTCTTTCAGTGTTTTGTTGTTTTAGTCTGTTGACACAAAAAGATATTGTTATAGAACAGGAAAGTTAATCCTCGTGGCCAGAGGAATAGCTTCTCTTGAAAGTCTATAAAGGAGGATAATTTTGTGAGGTTTGATGGAGATCGAATGATCAGTTTTGCTGGACAAGCAGATGATTCGATAATAAATTAATCCCCTTAAAGATTATCCTGACAATCGATCTATTTTAGACAATTGACATATTCATATTTAATTATAATCATTGTGATTGATTATTGATAGTTCAATTGTTCGTTGCCTTCAGTCGTTCATACAGAACATTGGCAACTTATTCCCTTACGGGTAATTTTATCATTTGGTGATTCCCGATCATGTTTCATGATTCGTTATTAAAATCATATTCCCTGTATCTGAGCTAATAGGAATAATCCCGAGTATCACTACTATTTTTCATTTATTAAACTAACATTCAATGAACACCTGTTGCAGTAATTATACATAGGATACGGAATTGATGATTTCATACAAGTAGGCTATAAGACTGAAGTGTGGTTAAAAACATTTAATTTAATGCACAAAATAAATGTGATAATATTTGCACAATCATGGATTTAAGTTCAATATGTTTTACACAATACTTTAAAAAACTGAGAATACATAATTCCTTATCTACAGTATATCCGTATGTATATATACACCTGGTTGGTTCTATATCCAATTACACAACTTTTTTATAACTTTTTATAGAACGTGTTGCTTAGTTCCTATGGATTATATGCTGTTACTGTCTGTAAACAGGGTGTTGGTGTGGGTGCAATGAACAAGGAGACTTTTCAGTGAATTTTTCTGCAGGTTACGTTATTCTATTGACAACCAGTTCCTTATCGATGCAGTTCACTCATACTGCGATGTTAGACGCATTGGGAACACTCCTTTTTCTCTGATTTACTGAAGCTTATAGAATCACGGAGTGTAACTTCATGAGCCAATGGTCGTGATGCGGAGTTGGATGAACCAATGGCCCGCCAGAGCCCACCAAGATGGGCGGGGATACCCCTCTATAAAATGCGGGCATTCTGGCATAGGAACCCAGATTAATTCTCCTTCAGCGACGAACAAGAAGTCTTTTCGCCGCCGAAGAGCCTCGCAGCGGATCAAGCTGACTCAGAGCAAGCGGATTGACGTGCTGCATGCAAGATGATTCAGCAATCTCCCTTGCGGCTATCTGGAGTTTCTAAAAGAGCAAATTCTGAGCAAATTTCACGTGGTGTTGTTTCAAATGCCGCGCCACAAGTGTGGCATGTGTAGGGCATCCCTGCACACTTCTGATGAGCACCCTTCCGCTGGATGACCCCAGCCCCTGCCGTCTAAAGATTTGAGCGAAGCTAGAGCTGGGATGTATGCCGAGTTAATTGGATTGAAGGCTAAAGTGCTTCAGCACTCTTCAGCCCTCGCTGGTCGAGCCTACACCCTTGGCTGAACAAACGGTCTCTGTCCTTTACAATATGGCGGTCCTGCAGGTCTTTTAGGCTTAATTCTTCTGTGCCATGATCGAGTCCGGCCCAACCCTGCCGTGTTTAAAGAGCTGCACACCACTTAAACTACAGCCCAGGCTATCGGCAGAACTATGGCCAGCTTAGTGGTGTTGGAACACCACTTATGGCTCAACCTAATGGAGATCAAGGACGCAGACCAGGCTGCCTTCCTCGACTTCCAGTCTCCCCCACAGGCCTCTTCGGCACCGCGGTGGAATGTTTCGCCAAACTCTTCACCGCTGCACAGAAGTCATCGCAGTCGATGCGGCACTTCCTGCCAAAGCTTCCAGTCGCCAAAAGAGTATGCCGACTCAGCAACCTGTGAAGCCTAAGCCAGAGTCTGAGCCTCGACAGCGCTACCTCTCCACCAAGCGCTAGCCCTTTCCGAAGCACCAAGGTCCCCGGCCTAAGATAACGCTGGATCCTGCGCCTCAGAAGCTGTCCTGATCCTTCAGGAAGGAAGAGGAGGGTGCTAAGTCTCCGCTTTGTCTTCCGATCCTGCGTACAGTTCTGGGTGTTGGTAGCGATGCGTTTGTTGCAAGCATTAGGCCCGTTCAAGTTGTAGCGTACAAAATAAAAAACAAACATTCTCAAAAAGAGAGCAGATTTCTTCTTCCAGTTATCTCGAGTGCCAGTCTCCTGCACATCGGCCTATCGCTTGAACCACTTCAACCCTTAGCCACCTGGGCCAAGGCTTGAGAACCCATCCCCGGAGTGTCGAGATGGGTTTAAGGGGGTCATATAATGCCATTTTATGCCATTTTCATATAATGCCAAGTTAATTTGATTCTTTAGGGTCTAAATGAAAAGTTTGTAATATACTTTAATTAAACATTCTCATTAGTATTGTAAGAAAACACTAATTATACCTTATAAAACAGCTTAAAAACAGCTTAAAAACAGGTTAAAAACAGCTCTGTTTTCAGCACGCCATTTAACCCTCCTATTATCCTTGGGGTCAATTTGACCCCATTCAATGTATAACGTCTGTAAATACATCATTTTTTTTTTTTTTTTTTTTGCTTTAGATTTAATGACTTTTCCTAATTTAATGGGGACAACTCTGTAAACATAAAATTAACCTGCTAATATTTTTTCAAAGTCATGTACACATTTTGTAGCATCGGTGTTCCTTGGGGTCAATTTGACCCCAGGCTCTTTTAGTTGTATAATAAAACAGAAGAAATATTAAAATTTCACACACATTTATTTTGGTTGTTTTATTGCGGTCACTATAACATGTTATAATTTGAATTTATAGTGTTCATTGTAATTTTACTTATTCAATATCATATTCAAAAAACTTCCCTCTGTTTTAGGGCTCTAACCAAACATAACCAGATCTGTAGTATTGCGAGAACCACTAGTAGTTCACATGACATGTGACATAATTCTCATGAGAACTAATAATTCTTTCCTGTGCCATGGGGAGTGGAAAACATCATTTTTGCGAGAACTTTGATGTTTCCCGTGCCATGGGGGAGGGGAAAACATAATTTTTGCAAGAACTTTGATGTTTCCCGTGCCATGGGGGAGGGGAAAACATCATTTTTGCAAGAACTTTGATGTTTCCCGTGCCATGGGGGAGGGGAAAACATCATTTTTGCGAGAACTTTGATGTTTCCCGTGCCATGGGGGAGGGGAAAACATCATTTTTGCGAGATTGACCCCAAGCATAACTCGTGTTACTATCCTTGATAAAATAAATAGTTTTTCTTTCCAAATGTTATAGATTACAAAAATCTATACTTAGAAATATTATAAAACAAATAAAACACCAAATATATTTATACGTTTCCAATTTTAGGTCAATCAGTAAGATTTTATGTTGATTTGTAAATTTGTCCATAGTTGTGGAATGGGTATTCTGGATGTATAAGAGGTTAGGTGGTGTCGGGAGGGGGGTGGTGGGTGGATGTCAACTGAAAAGGTTACTTAAGTAGTCAACAAAGACAAATTAACTGAGACAAACCTTTGTAAAAAAAAAAAAAAAAAATCATATTGTGGAGGTTTAAATTACTGGGGTCAAATTGACCCCAGTAGGTAAAGATTTTTTATCAGATTTGAGGGTAACAGGAGGGTTGAGTGCATGTGTCTTTAAATAATAATGAGCTTTGCTCACACCGCCCCTCTGTTCTGTGGGGTGTTTTGACCATAGACAGTACACAACACACGTGGAGTGTTGCCTTGACAACAGTTGAGGGTATATTTTGGAGAAAGAATGGCAGCGGGAGTCTCTGAGGACACATCTGTGCAACCGTATCAATTTGAACCGGAGTCGGACCCGGAACAAGATGACGGCCCCGAAGAAGTTCGACAATTAAGGCTCGAACAGGACGTTTCTGAATGGTTGGTTAACGTAATGTCACTTTGATCTATCTTTGTATGCACTGGCAGGGTAACATAGAGTAGTGAGATACCAATGCTATGTGTTTACTGATATACGGTAAGCCCGATTTATACTTCTGCGTCGACCTCCCGCCGTAGCTACATAGGCTGTGTGTAGCGCGCGTACCCTTCGGCGTACCCTGACGTGCACCTCTCCAAAAATGTAACAACGCGTCAATTCTACGCGGACGCAAGCGCTGTGATTGGTCTGCTGGAACCGCTCCCTCGGGTTTAACATGTTCCCTCTGCGTACAACGACGCAGAAATTAAAACCAACGCGAAGTCTACAGCGTAGAGGCTCCGGCGTAGGTCCGACGCAGAAGTATAAATCAACCTTTAGTTCATTGACAGATTGATGTTACAGCTAATGGTCATGAAAAACTTTTTTTCTGTAAATGTACGCTTGTCAGTGATGCGTAATGTTATCTATGCAGTGTTAGGTACAACTGTCAGGGCTGAAGCACTGAAGGTCACGGCCGGAATGTTTAGGCAGTAGTTAAAGGACACCTAAGAATTTGTTATAATGTATGTTAATGTCCAGTGGAGTATGAAAATGTTTTAAGAAAACATTCAAGTACATCTATAGTATTGTAATTACATGATATTCCTGTTCCAGGTGTCTTTGTGGATTTTGTGGGCAAATGCCTACAGAGGCTGCGAAAATTTGCTGCAGGGAGATACCACAGGTACAGTACTTTTCCTAAACTGTATTGCTATTATGCAATCATCTTGTAAAAATCTTAGGGCAGTTACCATATTCATAATTTGTAGGTTTTAAGAAGGTTACAGCAGCTGGAAAATCCACCTCAATGTATGGTTGATCATCCAGGCCTGGAACCTGTTTGTTTAAATCTGTTCTCGCTTCAGAATACATTAAACATCTACTGAGCAGACTATGGGCCTTTAGGTTTAAGGGAAATTGAAGGGTAAATTGTGTTTTGATTCATTTCAGTCATAATTTTCTATTATAACAAGCAACTGCAGTGCAAAGCAAAAAGTTCATTATGGGTAACTGATCAACTAGTGTAATTTTTAATAGCATACCATTTTTAATAGCATACCATTCAGCATGAAAGACCAAATAATGAATAGACACAAAACTGTTTGGACTAACAAGCGTAAATGGGTGAAGCATAGTTTACTGTAAAGCTACGTCTTAGTGTTGCTTATCTTGGCGAAAGCCGAGTACAAATCAGCATGAAGTTTTAACATCTACTCTCGTGTAATGGAAATCATTATTGACAGAAATACTGTTTTACTGAATTCCACAGAGGTATGTAATAAGTTATTAACACACACAAAAAATAACAGCAGAAATAATTGTCAAAAAACAAACAGCATTAAATAAATGAAATTATGACATTAAATAGGATTTATTTTCACAGCAAAAAATGGTTTAATTTTCTCAGCCATTACAGGTTTTTAGCATGCAGAAGTTTCGTCAGCTGGTGTTGGGGCATTATGGGCTGGAGAATCAGGGTTGTGCTGCCCTCCTGTGTGGTGCGACGAATAAGGGCAAAATTCCCTAATGTTCATGGACAATATGTAGGGTTCAGACCTGCCCTTGATTAAACCTAGACACATAGCTGTCTATCACTTCCTGTTTGTCTGGTTTGTCAAACTGGGACGTGAGATCCTCAGGTATGGAGATCTTCAGGATATCGTCCATATAAGGGGTTGGGTCCACAACAACGTTCTCAAAGATAAGTTCCAACAGGTTGTCCACGTACTCTGTACAAATAAAACAAATAATAATTTGTTGTTATTTTCATTTTACTCTGAAGTTGTGTTGCTCACTTAGGTGTTGTGGCTACATAGTTTTGTATATAAAATTGTCTATAAGGGTTAGGGTTAGTTGTCATTAAAAAAAAAAAAATGTAAACAAAATTTATGTTCAGCTTCTGATATTATGTCTGTACATACAACAACTATTTTGCATTTAAATAAAAGTTGTTACACTCACGGAAGGTTGGTTCTATTTTCACTGGCTTTGCAGAATATTGTCCTTTCTTGTATTTTGGGAAAACCACCTTAAATAGTGGCTCTCCAGCTGCTGTCGTGGCTTGGGGACGCCCAGCATTCTCATTAAAATGTAGGGCTGCCAGGTAGAGTCTATAGAGAATACATAATGGTTAAACATTACTTAGTTCACACTTGCGTGTTTGAAAATGTGTATACACTACCAATTATATTGAGTTACCTGCATAACATTCCCAGGAAAGAAAAGACAACATTCTTTGGAGCAAAGTGCAGAATTACGCTGTGGAACGCCTCCAGTGATGAGGTCTGATGGTGAGGGCTCAGTTTTTCAACATCCTTCAGAATCCTCTTGTTTCTGAGGATCTTCTCTAATCGAGAGAAGGCAGTTGTTCCTGGTGGGAAAGGTGAAAGTATTTAAAAACAAGTAAAAATAAAAAAAATACAATTTAATTTAAGAGAAAAAAAAAATCATGTCTGTCTTATACACATGCACATCAGTTATATTGACACTGCTAATAGGGTAAACACCTGCTCTCAACCACTTGCTCTTGTCCGTTGTATTGCTTTGCGTATGCAAACACTGTGGGAAAACAGGATCATCATGTGTGTGCACGTCTTGGATATGATTAAGAATTGATGTCCACTTTGCCACTCGCTCTGTCCCTGATGAAGAAGAAGCCGCTGTCCAATATATGTGGTTTTGTATACTGCGATGCCACTTCTGCAGTTTTGCACTGTCTTTGTTCTGAGCAATCTTCAGCAGTTTCTTTGACACTCCTAATATTATAAACAAACAAACAAACAAACAAACTTTAACTCAGCCATGCAGAAAGATACAGTGTGTTTATTGAACACAATATAATAAAAAGGAAGTTCTGGTCAAAGGTATGGTTTTGTATCAATGTTTTCTGTAATAAAATTTTACTGATCTTTTTAAAAGATAACCAGTCTGTGAGACTATGGCAGTCATTAGGCACATAAACAACACATACTCAGACAGGAGCTAATACCTTTTTCAATGTGCCACACATTGTAATACTGTGTGATGTTGGCCTCCCGCAGGTGTTTTTGTATTTGAGGGTGCCGGTCTGTAACAATGCTGTCAAAAGTCACACCATGTGCCCTGAAGAGATCAAGGCTCCTCCTCAGACCCTCTTTCTCCATGTTGTTGCTCCCTCCAACTTCATTACTCTGATTACAAAATAAAGGGCATATACATGACAATTGTTGACAATGCCTGTTATGTTAGCGAATAGCTAACCTTTTTTTCTGTACATTTACTTTGTTACATTGCATATGCATTACATCTTGAATAAGTCTGTAATTTTAGACTCACCTGAACTAGTTGCAGATCAATAATAGTGCTGGTCCTTAGGTCCATCAGTGAGTAACTTCCAAACTTGGCTGAATGACCTTTACGTAGAAAATTAATGTTTACTTTGCATTACATTCGGTATTTATTATTAAATGGACTGCTTTCACAGTAATGTGTAAACTGAGACAGTTGTTCAGCATTTAGTACCTGGTGAATCTGCCCTCATGTCTCCGCCCAGGACAATGTTCTGCTGCTGTCTGAGCTGCTGCAACATGCCATCCTGTGCTGTCTTCCAGCTATGTACAATTGCAGGCTGTATGTACCTCCGGGCATGAATTCGAAAGGTGGTGTAGTGGATCATTTTCAGTTTCATTGCCTGGAATATCTATGGTCAAAAAAGAGGATTCCTTCATTTAGCATGACCTACTTTTGTTAAGGGTTGATCTTTGTGATATTACTTGCAATAGTAAATAATATAGGCTAGACAGTAAAATCCTCCCCAACCTACCTTTTTAACTTTGAAGAAAGAGGCACCATTGGCATACACTGCAACAGAAAGCTGGAGGTTCCCTGCAGGAGTGCTTTGTATAATTGGCTGACTATTCCATTTTCTGAAGAAGTCACAATGTGGGCAGCGTTGTTGCACAGAGAGGAATGTGCCAAATACTTTTCTCTGTACATTGGTAATACGTTGACACACAGGGCACTGCTCAAAAAGCTGCAGCAGGCAGTTTTCATAAACAATGTAAGTCGCTGTCTTGTGAACCGGCTTTGAAGACTCAAATCTATTAGAATAATAAAGAGTTACTTCAAAATTAATAAAATCGAACTGATTGCAATATTTTACAAAAAAATAGTCTTGTCACTTACATAAAATCTGTTGGCTCACTCAAGTTTGTGACAGAGTCAGCTGGATCATATGTGGAATCCAAAGGCTCTTCCACATTCATACTTGAGCTGGTTCCAAAAGGGTCCTCCTCTTCCTCCTCCAGCTCCAAGCGAGATCTCTTATTTGGCCTCTTTATTGGTGTTGTTGATGATAGCAGTGGAATTGACTGGCCAACACCAATATCTGGGTATAACATAGTTGTCTGTGTGCCTGTTACATAATAGTTGAAATTTTAATACCGTGGAGTAATATAAAATGAAAAATCAATAAATATTATTACTGACAATACCACAAAACTATATAAGATCTGGATCAGCAAACCTGTGCTTTTGTAGTGCGGACATAAAGTTTCAATTGAGAGCTGGGTGCCAACTGTGCACATTTTCTTTTGGCTGGCCACATGTTGCACCATGTCCAATTCTTCAGATGTGCTTGCCTATATAAAAGCAAATAGGCTAAGTGATCAGATAGCATAACTTATTTCAGTGTAATATTGAAAATCATCAATTAGAGTATTTATAGTCTTGAATCATATGCATTTGCAGGATGTGTTGTTCCCATTCATCTTCATGCAGCTACAACTGTTTTTTTTTTTACATTAACGTTACTTCTTAATCAGTAACAGACACCGATAAACCATCTACAAAAGTAAGCTTAGTGTAGTGTTACCACGTTAACTTTAACACCTGCATACACAGTTTGTAATAACACAATAATCATAACGCGTTGTTCATTATAAACTTGGGATTATGAATTATATTGAGAACGTCGTACATAGAAAACATAATGTACCCTGAGTGTAAACCTTAGCCGCATTCATCGTGAAGCGTGCAAGTGATTTGCAAAGGTTAATAAAATTGTACACTCACTTTCTCTGGAGGTTCAGCAGGAACACGAATAGTTGGTACCGATTGTTTTTTCAGGAGCAGCTTCTTAGCAAAACCAGCTTTATACTGACCCTCGTTTATAAAGCAGTCTGAGGAGAAATGATTCGCGCAAACATGAAAGTATTGACGTTGAAGGGGGGGAATATTCCCTTTGAAAACAAAACTCAGCCACTGCGTCTTCAGCGGTTCAGATTTTGGAACATCAAAATGACTGATGTGTTCCTTATTGCACCCAAGAACAGAACACCACAATCGCTTAGACGCCATTCTGCTCCAGTGTATCAACAATGGCGGACTATAATGATAGCTAGCTCAGGGCGGGTCTGTGTTGAAACGCTGCTGTCAATCAACAATCGTGGGAGGGGCGTCCGACCGTGTTGCGTCAAACGGTCAGACAGACGCCAGACGGCTCGATTTGAGACAGGGGGAAACATAAGGAGATTTCAAAAAAACACTATGGATTTTTATCATTATATGATTGTTGTGTACAGGCACTGCCAACACACATTTCAGTACAATCAACTTGTAAATGTGCATGTACCATTATATGACCCCTTAGTAAAGATAGAAGGCTGTTTTAATTTTACGTCATCTTATCTGAGTGTTCCTGGTTTGGTTAGAGTCTGTGAGATTACGTAAAAGACGAGACCAGACAAGGAAGTGAAGGGGAAGTGTCTATTTCTTGCTAAAGCAGATCAATAAAGTCAATCAGTAAACCTGTGATTACCTGCGGCCAGATTTGTGTTGATATTCAAAAAAGCTCTGTTGACAAGCTCAACCTCGGCTGTGATGTTTCCTCCTGAGTGGAATGATCTATCTATGGCAAGCTTTTAATGTTCTTAGCGTTACTTGTCGTAATTGCATTTTTACTAGTAACAATTGATTTAAAGAGCTCTTTAGTTAAATTCTTACCAGTAAAAATTACAATTAGAGAGATCTTTAAATCAATTCTTATTAAAAATTCTTATTATTAACTTCCTACAATGTATTAACTATATCCAGATTGTATGTGAGTCTAAAGTGAAACTGAGTCTATGTAATACTGATATACTGATAAAAGCTCCAAAAGTGAAACTGATCAAATATAATGATCCATATAATCTAAAATATGTGAAAGCTTACATCTTTGAAAGCTAAGTGATTAAGTGAACATAACTCAAAGAGCTGTACAATATGAATGAACTAGATTATCAAACAATGTCACATTTATAGAATTCTCCTGTTGTCAACTTTGTGATGTTTGCTTTCGTTCACTAAATGCAATGCACTACACCACTGGACCACTAGATGTCCCCCTGCACTGTAGATCTCACATAGGTGAACGTGATTTCAAAGAGTACAACATGTTCCTGGATCCAGAGCCGTCGCAATGGGGTAGGCAAAGTAGGCAGCTGCCTAGGGCCCCCAGCTGAAGGGGGCCCCCCGATGGCCGCACGGTCGTTTGGGTTGTGTATCTGCCCTTGTCAAAAAGTATCAGCCACTGACAGTAAACAAACCACCACAGTGAGACAGCGCTATCACTCTCCAGTACTGCTCCGTGCGTGAGAGGGGCCCCCCAAACTAGAGGGATTCCCCCTATTCAACGACAAACACTATGAGAGCCCAAATCACTGTAATGTTGAAGTGACATCCACCGTCGCGCACCCCCCATCAGGTCCCCCACTAGCTGTCAGTGGAAGAGAAACTGTCGTTCCCACACTCAGCGCTACGCGGGCATTTAAATTTAAAAATGCCATCATGATGAAGCGCTCATATCCTTCAGGATTTTCCAAAAGACAGAGAAAGAAAGAAGAAGAGGAAAACGCCAAAGACAGCGATAAGTAAACCATTATTATCTCCAAATACAACTGTCTGACGTTTTTTCACATCTCTGCGAACATAAACCTTGACATCACTGACCAAACACAACGGTAGATGTGAGCGTTGTTAGAGGGTGAAAAAGTTCATCTAATTAATAGTCATACAAGTTTGTTGTTTGACTATTAATTTGTTTAGAATTTGTTTGCAGAATTTAAGCATAAAATACACACTAGACAACTTCTCGCCCCTTCTCTGTTGTAGCTACAGCGTTCGAAAACTTCCTTTGAGCTATAAATCCTCTTGATGCACGAGCCCAGATTACATCGAATGAGATTTTTTGCCATGCTAATGATAATAGATTAATAATAATATTATGAATAATTATACATTTTTACCTTGTTTTTGCCTTGTTTACAAAAATAAACATTAATCAGAATGTGTCATTCCCATCAACAATGCCTCATTGAAGACACTGTGACCTTTATAGTGGCCACTTTGTGTAGCGTACTACAGAGTAATTCATGACTCTTAAAATGCACCAGAATACAAGAAATCCTATCTGAATTAAAAAAAAAAATCCAGAGGGAGGACTTGGGACCTCACTTTACTCTTTTGCCTAGGGCCCCCAAATATCTTGAAACGGCCCTGCCTGGATCAAACATCTTTGTTGATTCTGGAACAACATTCCAATCCACCAATCAGATTTGAGGGACAAATGTATAGTCTATGTCAAGTTTAGGCTTACAAACCAGGTTTAGGTGCTTCTGCATCAGTGTTATTCAGCTATCAATTTTTGGGATAATGTATGGGTATTGGGTAGGGATAAGGTTAGGACTACATTTTTGGACAGGAATGTTGTTTTTAGGATCTACAAAATATGTTGATCCATGAACATGTCTTACTTGCCAAAATCACAGTGACTATTCTCCATACAGAGAGCATGCACATTTCCACTCAGTAATAACATGAAGTGTACCAGGTTGCCTTTTATTGCCCTTTAATGAACACATCATGACAATTTGGAGTTTACTGTCTATATAGCCAATTCATTGAATATCTGGAGTTTTAAAATGTAAATGCAAACTTGCACAAAAGCAGCAGTGTTTAGAGTGTATAGCCACAGTCAAGACCACAGTTAAGACCACAGGGTTCGATGGGAGAGACAAGACCAAGACCAGTGAATGGCCATTACATCAATACTTTACAGTGATCAATAAAACTTGTGTATAAAACAGTTTCTTACTAAAGAAACAGTATAACCTTTTTTTTTTGTGGGATAGTTGTTCCATGCTTGAATTTTGTCCATTGAAAAATTAGTTGTTGTTTAAAGGGTCATTTTAGGAGACCCATAAGTACACCACTGTGGAGTGCTCTTGGGTCTCTTTATGTACAATACAACCTGTCTGTTTTATTGACATTCATTGTCAGACTGTTAACACTTTCATATTCACTGCCTGATGCCTTTTGACATCATTGTGATGAATCAGCCCACTACAACAAATTAATTATGGATTACATATTATCAACTGATGAATATTAGGTTTTGGTAGTATTTAAAACTGAGACATCAAGCAAAAAAACAAAGCATATAGTTTAATTAAGAATATGGCAGAGATCAAACTTTTACAAAACTGAATTGTAACCAAACAACACCATATACAACTGTTGCATTTACGTACTAGCCAAACTGTTTACAGTAATTTAATTGTAAAAGACAAGAAGATGGTGGGATGATGCAAGTGCTGGAAAAAGAGAGGGGTCTATGATGCTATAATTGAGAACAGTGCTGTTTGGCTCAATATGAATCACTGTAAAGAGCCCAGCAGAGCCATAGACAGATGGGAAAACACAAGGAGTGGTGAGTCTTGCTCTGTAGGATGGATTAAAAAAAAGAAAAACCAACCAGTCAATATTGTGTGTGTGTGTGTGTGTGCGTGTGTGTGCGTGTGTGCGTGTGTGTGTGTGTGAGTAAATCAACCCTGCCTCCAAAGACAGTCTGAGATATACTGTTATGCTATTGCTGAGTCCATTCTCCAGGCAGCAGTAAATTGTCTTTGCCTCAGAGTATTGAAGCACAGAGACCTTCAGCGCAAAACCAGTGATTACCTACAATCACACTTGCTGTGAATATAGCCACACTAAATGACTGCTGCATGACGCAGTCAACAGTATTGTCTTTTATCAGAAAGACTGAAAGAATTATTGTGTGTATTTGGACTATTTTACTCATTAAAAATATTTAGAAAGCAAGAACATATTAATTATAGAACTACAGTGGAGTGGCTTAAACTGACAGCGATTCCGTAGTCCGTACTGATACATAATTAATATTTAACCTTGATTTTTATAGGGGAGATAAAGAAGAATGTTTTTGATCATTTTGTCCTGAGAGTGAAAGAGAATGACTGCACAGAATAAAGTCATACGAGGTTTGGAACAACATGTAAATGATAACAGAAGGTTTATTTTGGGGTGAACAGTACCTTTAATACAGGCCTGTGTGATCATTTGGTCAGCAGCTCATACATCCCTAGTTTGGCACATTGCTCTCAGGGGACACATACTGAGGGTTATTTTTAGTCTGGGAATAAAATTCACTTTGACAATTCAGAAACAACTGCACTAAGTCCGACACAAAAATCTATTTTTTCTCTTGATTGAGCCCTTTTATTATTGATAAAATTATTAATAAATCAGTCCATGCATCATCTTGAGGTCTATCTATCTATCTATCTATCTATCTATCTATCTATCTATCTATCTATACAGTACCTACCTAACTACTTAGCTACCTACCTACCTAATAGATGTGTTTGTGGGAGGAGGAGGAAATAAAGAGAGCCAGTAGAAATGAAAAGGAGAGAGGTCATCATTTGGTGCAGGCTGTGGTGTAGATGGGGACACGCATGAGCTGAGTCCTCCACACCGGCAAACTCTCCTCACGGAAGAACAGCGGACTCACTGTAACCGCCTCACGTAATACTGTATCGCAGTTTCCGCGTGTCGCTGATGTTCATGGTTATTAATAGGCTGCATTGGTCTTCCGTCGGTTTCTTTGGACCATTCAGCTCAACGGATCAGATGCGAGTGCGCAGTGTTTGAGGTGACAGTACTAAGAACGCTCAAGATTCATTTCATAAGACTCGATTTGAAAGCGGACCGGAACCGGAGGAGATATTGATGGAGCCGTGCACGTCTTGTTGAGGATCCATCTGCACTCGTCCTCAATGGTCACCTTCTGTCCGAGCCTGTCTTTCTGCTTGCTGCAGTCCGCATCAGAGGATGTACGCTGAGGGAAGCACGCCAGACACTGAGCCAGACGCGTGCCAGAAGAAGACATCATGCTTCTCCAACATAAAAATATTCCTCATATCAGAATGTGCCTTAATGTTGGCACAGGGCACTGTAGGAGCCTATCTGGTAAGTCGAGCCGAAAACACAGGCAGCTCATACGCACTGTATGTGGATGACATTGAATGTTGTCCGGTACGCATCGCTTACCTTTACCCTAAAAAGCAAGATAAATAAACCACATCATGAGGTAGGCTATAGCTGGGGTTTTGCGTGCGGTACTGCGACTGCTTTATTTCTACATGATTTAGAGGCGCTATAATGGAAGATGATCATCAGTCTAGTGAGTGGCCCAGTGGTCGATTACCTTATTTTGTCTTTCAGCCACGGATGCACTTATGGTTGGAAACAAAAATATGTTTGAATGATCAGACCTTCAATGGAAAGATGTTTATTCCTTTAAAAAAAAATTTTTTTTTAGTAGGCTAATACTATTTTTATGTTATAGGCTAGTAGTACTAAAAGTTATCTAACAGTGACTAGTACTTTCATCAATTTCACTGTTAACTTTTAAATAAATGCTAAGTAAATGCTATTAATTTGATGCTAGTATGCTATTCCAGTATTTACTAGTAGGCATATGTTTACTAGTAGCCTACTCATTTATGAGATAGTAGCCTAGTAATTCATTACGACTGTTTTGTACATAGAAATAAGGAACTATTCCGTATTTACTCTACCGTTTTTACATGCTAAATTAATACATAATTTTAAAACAAAATACTTAAAAAACAAGTTTAATAATTTTGTCATTTTAATTTTATATTTTGTTTTTTGGGTGACTCTGTAACAGTATCTGCAAGGATGATGAAAAAGGTCTGGCTAACTCTGGCGCATTTACAGTAGTATTACTGTATTAGTTGTATTAATGTGCACTAATTCCTGTTTAGTAAATTAATCAAATAAAAATAATAATAAAGGGTTGCCATTAAATTCTATGGTTATTTTTGATTCCATCTATTTACTAGATGCATTTCAGTTGTTACTGGTACTTATTTCAGTTGCTTGTAACTAGATAGCCTACTAGTAGTTATTCTTTAGTTATTTATAACTATTAAAATAGCTACCGGTAATCTCGTTTTCCTAGTATATAGTTATGTATTTTTAACTGAACTAAAGTAGTAATTCTGACTAGTCTTTAAACTCACAAGATGAGAAATGTTATAACAAGCAGAATAAGTATAGTGTCTCAGAAAAAAAGGGGCCAAACTTCAGGTGCCCATATAGATGAGTGACAAAAATGTGCAATTTGTTGCCAATAACAATAGTGAGTGGGGATTGAGATAGTGACTAGTAGGAGAATGTTCAAGTATCTAAAAGGTACTAGTGACTAATGGGATTAATACTAGCCACTAGATTACTTACAACTAATTAAAAAACAAGTACTGGTAACATAAACATAGACAATATTTAGTTTAAAGGAATAAATGTTAAAATGGCCTGCCTATAGACTTTTAGCTCAATAGAAAAATTCACATAGTCACGTCACTACATGAATGCATCTGCTCTTGAGTAAAGTTATATGATTGATATATTATTTTTCCTAGGATGATGACTTTTGTATGTAAGTGCAAATACGCCCTACCTTTTGCTTTATCTAAGGTATTTAACATGTTATGGATGTTATGTTGTGATCTAAATGGCACATGTATTAATCGCTTAAATAATTACATAGTCTTTTTCAACTCTCAGAACATTTGATTTATACCTTCAATATTGTGTAAATGAGTTCTTCATGACAGTATACACAGCATCCATGTTCTCAACAAAATCTCATCAATCTATTCTATTGCTTAAGATCTCCAAGCCACGAAAGCATAAACAACATATTATGGGTTTGAATATGGCACGTGGTCAGTGCTCATTATCTCACAGCTTTGTAACAGTATATTTTTTCTTTATATTTTAGGTCAGTGTCCTCACCACACTAGAGCGACGTTTCAACTTGCAGAGCGCTGACGTGGGTGTGATCGCCAGCAGCTTTGAGATTGGCAACCTTGCCCTCATCTTATTCGTCAGCTACTTTGGGGCCAGGGCCCATCGGCCCCGGCTGATTGGTTGTGGGGGCATCGTGATGGCGCTGGGAGCGTTACTGTCAGCACTGCCTGAGTTCTTGACCCACCAGTATGAATATCAGTCTGGAGAGCCACGACCTGTGGGACAGGGAAAAGACGTGTGCTCCAATAGCAGTCGAGCTGGGCTCTCTGACCCAAGTTATTTCTGTGGAAATAGAACAAATACCAACATGATGTACCTGCTGCTGATCGGAGCTCAAATGCTTCTGGGGGTTGGAGCGACACCCCTGCAGCCGCTGGGCGTGTCTTACATCGATGATCATGTCAGGCGTGAAGACTCCTCCCTTTATATTGGTGAGAGTGATCTACACAACCATCATTGTGTTATGTACCCCCTCCAGCCCCATCAGTAAGGCTTAAGTGCCCCTTAATCAGAGATATTGTGGGTGGCAAACAGTAGCACATATTTATATTCATGTCCAAACACATTAAACAGGCACAGATTATACATACACATTATTTTGTTCTCTTTCCTTAATAATGAAACAGAATAGTAGTAGACATTTTTAGTATAGTGGAGGGTACCTGGTGACCAGGGGTACCTAGATTTTATAGACAGATTTTGATTGTACTTTATTAAACCTATTGTTAAAAACCTTTATTAAAATAATCAAAAGATTAATAATTATGATTGTAATTAAATTATTATTATTATTTTAACTTTTGATTCAGTTTAGGATTTAAAAAGTAAAATGAACAAAATGAAAGAATAATTATTATTATAATTGGTTCAGTTTTGGGTAATGGGTAATACTTAACAATAAGATCAGTCAATGCATCAACAAACATTAGATTACAATGAGCAATACATTTGTCACAGTATTTAGTATTCATCTTTGCTAGAAAGTTAATCAAAATACAACTGTTCATTGTCCGATACAATGTTTGATTTTAATAATGCAGTAGTAAATGATGAAATTGACATTAAAGCTGCAGTAGGGAGTCTTGAGAAAATGTTGACTTAGCCTGAAAATTTGAACAAGCACAACTTACAGGTCCCACCCCCTTGCTCTCTGCTGCGCTACAGCCCTCCCTCCACAGCTCGTCCTCCACAGCGGAGCCTGCCGTGAACGCGCAGGCTAGTAAGCAGGGCCACCGATGACGGCGGATAAAAAGTTATATGGCACATTCACTAATAGGGACTAAACGTCAATAATATGCTTTAAATTGACTATGGCCTGCCCATACTTTGACTACAAACTTGGTCCTCAAATCATTATGTATTTTCCAATAGCCTACGTGTAACTTTATAACGTTGCACTCTTTCTATAAGTTATACATAGCTAGTAAGATAACGTTAATATAACGGTAACTAACGTTACAGCATGTAAGTAATTATTCTAGCGATATATAATGCTAGATAAGGTGTGCTAGTACATTATTTCAGCAACATGACAAGCCAGTGAATTAGCAGGTTTCAATTGTTGCTTAGCAGAGTGCGTGACATTTTATCTACATGTTATGCGGCTAGAGTTTTGACACCGAGTCAATGGGCTCTGTGTAATTCTTTCTTTTTCGCTTGTTTATCGTCATCAGTCTTTTTCCTTTTGATTACTACTTACATTTCAGAAATTCCACTGATAACACACCACTTTGCAGGGAAGAGTGGCAACATGTGGGTTCACTGCAACCTGTTTCTTCTGTACCATTTGCCCTGTCGTTTTAGATGGCAATTTTCTTCTTTGTTCCTCTCTTACAAAGCACCTAACGGGTCAGGAAACAGACAATATGTAATTAGGATTGGTTTTAAGTTTTGATGCTTGTAATCATGTTTCTCAACTCCAGTCATGAGGACCTCTCAGGAAGACCTCCCACTTGTTACCATGTCCACTAATTAAAACACCTGATTTAACTAATTAAGTCAACAGATAATATATCTAAAGGCAAGTTCTGATATTGAATACATGTGTAAAATGTACTGAGGTTGTTAAGAATTTAATCATTACCTTTAAATGAGCTCCAAGGTGCAGGCTGCCTCCTCCTGATTTATGTAATTTGCAGTGAACAGTAGGCCTATGTCATGGCCAGACAGGAAGCTGCTGAATGCTATCCTCCTCACACACAACTTGGCCTGCAGTGTCCACTTGTCAAAGTGTCTCCTAAAACAATACCACATGTGACAATAGTTTATTTTTTACTATACCATTTTTATTTTTCAGCTTTTTAAATTTAAACTATATTTTAGTATTCAGAGTGCAGGAACTCTTTCTTTTAAATAAAATTAACAAAGGAATTATGAAAACAATAAGCAAATTAAAGCTGCAAGCAGCGATGAAAGGGCCCTCGCACCCGTTCCACCGCCACCTGGTGGCTTTAGGAAGACAGGGCACGGTAGGCAATGTGCATTTATGTAGGTAGATATAGGAGGAGTATGTCAATGTCAGATACAAAAATGTCCTTTATTATGGGGATTATACAATGTGTTTTCACTCAGATAAGTGTTGCTAGCATGTTTTAATATATTATTAGGAGTCCACAACAGTGTTAAAAATGTCACTCCCTGTTGCCAGCAGGTGGTGCTATGACTGTAACTGAATTTGAGCATGGACATGTGTTCAGGACAGAACTCTTATCAAACGTGTGAAGTTTGGGACAGATTGGACATTGCCTTCTTGAGTAACAACAACTTACTGTTTCATTGTATTAGCATGCTTTAGCACTTAGCTAAGAATTGCTAGCATGTTTTAACATGTTTATAACATGTTTATAACTCAATGGCATAATTAATATGTTGCTAGTACTGCATCACAGTGTTAAACATGTCACTTCCTGTTGCCAGTAGGTGGCGCTATTACTATAACTGAATATTCTCATGTAGATGTTTTCAGGCCATGACTCTTATCAAACGTGTGAAGTTTGGGGCAGATTTGATATTCCATGCTTGAGTTACAGCAAATTCCTATTTAATTGCAGTAATATCATGCTTTAGCACTTAGCTAAGTGTTTGCTAGCGAACACTTACCTAAAGAGTAATATATTTTTCATTAGATTTATGAAATCTATAAATTGTATTCAAGTCTTTGGTACTTCACAGAGGTGTCAAGTCCAGGTTCAGAAAGTAAAATTCCTCCTCAGTATTTTGTTCCAATCACCTGGATTTGCTAATTAGCACAGTTTTTCAGCCAGGAGATAGAACTAATTAGTGAAATTAGCTAGCTGAGTTAATGGGTGGAATAAACATATGGCAGGACTTTTACTTTCTGACCCCTGGAATTGACACCTCTGGACTACTTCATGACCTAATTTAATATGTTGCTGGGATTGAATCAACGTGTTGAACACGTCACTTCCTACTTCCCGTTTCTAGGTGGCGCTATTACTATAACTGAATATTGTCATGTAAATGTATTCAGGGCGGGATTTTTATCAAACACCGCCACCCGGCACCTTTAGGAAAACAGAGCACGGTGGGCAGTATGTAAATATAGGGGGAATATGTTAAAGTAATTTGCCCCACCCAATTCTGAAACCCACATCACATGTACATTTTCACCACTTCTGAAGTGTGTGCAAAGTTTCATTAGTTTTCGAGCATGTTTAAGCCGGAGGACTATGTCAAAGTCATTTATTTTTATCACACTTCCTGCTACCAGCAGGTGGCGCTATTACAATAATCTAATATGAGGATGGTCATGTGTTCAGGACAGGACTCTTATCACACATGTGAAGTTTGGGGCAGATCGGACATTGTATGCCTGAGTTACTGCAGGCTGTCTGTGGTTGCCTAGCAACATCGGAACTGCATCATTTACACAGAAGTTATCTGATGATGCATATTTCACCCAGAGGCTGAAATTGGATTTGCACATCTACATTTTTGTCAGGCCGCCGAGGTCACATCCTTCGACGAAAACTCTAGATCTTCGCAATTTAACGTCGCAAAGGCCTTAAGATTAGACTGACAAAATATTATGTGGATCTGATTTAATCTCTAGGAGGAGTTCGTTAAAGTACAACATCAGGAAATTACGAAAAATGCACAAAATCTAGGAGGAAGTTCAAAATAGCTCACTTCCTGTTGTGTTTAGGGCTATGCTCCAAGAGACTTTTTTGTAGGTATTGGGTCATTACATGTATGTACCAAATTTCATACCTGTACGTGAAACGTAGAGCCGGGGCAAAATCTGGGGGCAATAATTTACCGAATTTGCCCCACCCAATTTTGAAAACCATATCACACGTAAATTTTCACCACTTCTGAAGCGTGTGCAAAGTTTCATGAGTTTTTGAGCATGTTTAGGCCCTCTAAAAAGCGATTCTTTTAAGAGAAGAATAATAATAAACAGAGCAAAAACAATAGGGTCCTCTCACCATCGGTGCTCGGGCCCTAATAAACAGAGCAAAAACAATAGGGTCCTCTCACCATCGGTGCTCGGGCCCTAATAAACAGAGCAAAAACAATAGGGTCCTCTCACCATCGGTGCTTGGGCCCTAAATATAGCTGCGAGCAGCGATTACGGGCCCAAGCCGGTGGCACCGCAACCCCGGTGCCTTTAGTTACCTAAAGGCACCGGGGTGGTGGTGCCTCCGGCTTTGGCCCTTCATCGCTGCTCGCAGCTATATTTATATATATATATATATATATATATATATATATATATATATATATATATATATATATATATATATTAAAAGCCGGTGGCACCGCCACCCTGGTGCCTTTAGGGTTATTGTGCACGACGTGACACAAAATATCTGCTCGCTCTCTGCCGAACGGCTTTGGTAGTTCCGCTTCAGCACTGATGATGTTGTAGGAATAGTGCGCTCTGGTTGGTCTGGATTATTCGGGATTTTTTATTTTATACAGAAATAAGTTATTTATAATTCAGATGAGAATAAAGTTAGTGTTGATTAAAATGCAGGAAAACAAATATATTGATCTGAAATATAGCACATTCATTTTAAATTTATTTAGGTTCAATTACCAAACATACAATCTTAATTTAATTTAAAGCAAACAATACATTTAAAATATATGGGTTGTATGCACATTTTTTTTTTATAAAAAAAAGATATATATCCAAAAAGACAAGGCCTTAAAGGGTTAAACTCTTGTCACTGTAACAGACACAATCTCTCTCTCTCTCTCTCTCTCTCTCTCTCTCACACACACACACACACACGTCAAGTCACTTACATTTTAGATGCAATATTGAATAAGCAGAAAAATCGGATTTTCTGCTCTGAAAATATAAATAAGCATAAAAATTGAACAACCACTTTGAATATTCTAAACAGAATAAGCACTAGTCGCTAATGAATAAGTACTAGCACTTAATGGAATAGATACTAGTATCTAAAAAATAAGTACTAGTAGCATGAAAATAGAGACTAGTAGGTTAAAATGATTCAATGTTAAACCGGCTTGCCATATTGGCCCAGAGAGAGAGGGAAAATGACCTTTTAGATACTAGTACCTATTAATAGATACTAGTATTGATTCAATAAATACTAGTACTAAGTCATTAGATACTAGTACCTATTAAATAGATACCAGTACTTATTCATTAGCTACTAATACGTATTCAAAAGAATATCTAAAGAATAAGCGCTAGTATCTAAAGAATAGGCACTAGTACTAAAGAATAAGCACTAGTCGCTAATGAATAAGTACTAGCACTTAATGGAATAGATACTAGTATCTAAAAAATAAGTACTAGTAGCATGAAAATAGAGACTAGTAGGTTAAAATGATTAAATGTTAAAACGGCTTGCCATATTGGCTCAGAGAGAGAGAGAGAAAGAAAATGACCATATTCAAACCAAAATATCTGACTTCCTCTTGGTCTGAGCTAATGACAGTTAATTAGAAAGTTGTCCGGCTTGATCTGAACAATATGCGTACCGAGTTTTATGATTGTAGGTAAAACTATAAAACTAACACCCCCACGTTTGTCAAAAGGTGGCGCTACTGAGCCCGTGCACCACGCCCGTTTCTGAAACTTTGCACATGTCTACTGGCTAATAAATGTGATCTGTCTGTCGAGTTTCATGCAATTTCAAGCATGTTAAGAGTCTCAAAAGCATCAACAAAGAATAATAAAGTTTGATGCGTTGCCACGGCAACAGTATCTAAGATATCAATAATCCTTTCACAGGTCTACATCTGCCGTGTGTTTACATTATACACATAAAGTTTGAAGCAAATCGGGTAAAAATAAGAGGGTAATTTCAAAGCATTTAGAAAGTGACACACTTCCTGCTGCCAGTTGGTGGCGCTATAACTTTGACTCACAATAGTCACATCCATGTGATCGTCCTCTTACAGCGAACACACTGCTGAAGTTTCATCAAGATCAGTTAATGTATGCAGAAGTTATAACACACTTCCTGTTTCACGTTTCTCGCCATAATTTCGTTTCCTCGCCACGGTCAAACCGTTCGAGATATCAAAAATCCCCTGGCAATTTTTCATCCTCAGTGTCTTGACTTCACGCTGACCGAGTTTCGTGCCGTGTGTTTGAATTCTCTAGGAGGAGTATTTCAAATTCCATTGCATGCGTTTTCCAAACAACCCTAAATAGACGACTTCCTGTTGGGATGGGGTAAAAAGTAAGAGCATGAAGGATATATGAACCGGTGAGATCTATATGTGTACCGAGTTTCATATTATTACATGCAAGCGTGTTTGATTTATGGACCAAGTGTTCAAACCCCGTTCCAGGGGGCGCTGTCGAGCCCCCCTGCCACGCCCGGGTACCAGCTTCAGCCCGGCTCTGATGGCCGCGGGTTCTGACCTGTGTGCAAAGTTTCAAGAGTTTTCAAGCACGTTAAGTGCCCCAAAAGTGCCCAAAAGGTAGTAAAATAATAATAATTCGGAAGAATAATAATAATCCTTAGGAAAACAATAGGGCCTTCGCCTTTTCAAGGCTTGGGCCCTAATAATAAACAGAGCAATTCCAAGAGGGTCCTCACACCATCGGTGCTCGGGCCCTAATTACACACAGAGAGTAGGCTATTGCTAAGGATATAGGCTAGCCTATATTCGTACTGAAATGTAAGGGATTTTTACACCGGCATATTAAACATGCCACACAGCAACATTCAGATTCTGACGCAAGGTTTTAGCAACGGCGTTTTCATTTCGGCGCCCATTTTAACAGATGACTTGATTTTTATTTGATTTACACCATAAAAATATCACGACGAAGTGTGCAGATCAACACGAAGCTCGTGTGAATACCGACTGTTGTCATTAAAGCATGTAATTCTTCTTAACATAGGAGCCCATAGATCCCGATGAATGTGTGAAATACTACCGCGTCCGCGATGCTGAAGCCCCGCGCAAGTCTCCCTCGCGCCCCGGCCCCGTACGGAGGATGCGTGATCCTCGGTTACCAATATGAACCGCGAATATAACGTTACCTTCATAGTCTACGAGTAACACAACATAAAAAATACGAAACTGAAATAATAAGTCACTTACCACAGAGTTGGGAATCACTCCTCTTGCCGCTAAGTCGACGACACGACCGTTGAAGATGCCTCAGATTTGAAATTTACAGCAATATTCTGTATTTTGAATCAAACCGCCACGCGACCCCAGAATGCATTGCCGTTTACAGCAATATGCTGTATTATTAGAAAACAGCCAGCTGCTGTAAAATATTGCTGTAATTTTTACAGCAATTCATTACAGTGTAGGGTCCAATTCTCACTATTTACTAGTTTCTTAGCAGCATGCATATTACTATGATATTGGGTGTTTACATATTATAAAGCACATATAACTTCCTTATTCTTCATGGCCATATTCTACACCCTTAATACCCAATACTTAAACTTACAAAATACCTTACTTAGTATTAATAAGCAATAATTAGGAGTTTATTGAGGCAAAAGTCGTAGTTAATAGTTAGTTAATAGTGAGAACAGCATCTGGTTTAAATGCTCTCCTTTACCTACTATTTAAAAAAAAAACTATTTTGCTGTATTGTAGAATGTAAGTTAAAGATAAATACTGTATTTTAAATGTCCTCTAATGGCACTACTTGAACTCCTGGTAAAACACTCCTGGTTAGGCACTAAAGAAACACTACAGTGTTGTTTTTATTTTAGGGCATATCATGTAGCACTACCGTCAATATCCTGCGTTGAAACAATAACAGCACTTATTATTATCAATGATTTATAAGCCACAAAATGTTGTATGCTTAGCGCATCAGCTCTTTACTGCTTCCTGGAGGACTCCCTAGCAGAAAGCTTTTGTATGAACGTATACAAACGCATAGTTATTGTATGTGGCTGGTTTAGGTTTGGGGGGAACTCACTTGGGAAATTTCCAAGAATTGAGCTTAAACCCATTGGTTTAGAGTAGTGCACCACTGTCTTAATCTCCTGTTGCTATGTTTTCAGGGTGTAAACAATAAGCAATGATGGCCTTCAGTGCCTGTTATTTCTGCGGAGAAGCTAATGTGTGCTGGCTGCTCTGTCATCCCTCAGGCAGCTCACTCTTTCTCACTATTCTTCTCACTCTCTCTCTCTCTCTCTCTCTCTCTCTCTCTCTCTCTCTCTCTCTCTCTCTCTCTCTCTCTCTCTCTCTCTCTCTATTCTTCTCACTCTCATTCTCTCGCACTACAACAATGATTCTCCATATATTTGATACAAATAAAGACTAGATCATCAACCCTAGACTTAAATGTCTTAAGACAGCTGCCAAAATATAATCCTAGCATGGAAATTGACTATTGTAATTGAGTAGCTTTCCACAGGTAATGCAAAATCTGGATGTGAACTTTGGGCTACTTGATGTTGTGTCTCAGAAGAGAATACAGTTGCAATCAAAATTATTCAACCCCCCGGAGACTGTAATAATTTACAAATATAAGCTTTTCTAATGATACAGAGTTTTTTAAGACCCTAGACTTAAATGTCTTAAGAAAGCTGCCAAAATATAATCCTAGCATGGAAATTGACTATTGTAATTGAGTAGCTTTCCACAGGTAATGCAAAATCTGGATGTGAAGATTCTGTGTGAATGTCTGTGGGTTTGTGTGTGTGCGTCTCACATCATTTCTGCTGTGTCTCCTTCTCTGAAGGGGGTTTGACGTCTTTGCATTGAGCTGAATTGACTGTCAATGAGCATTAATGTCTGTGCAACCCAAGCGAGCTTCTTTCTCTCTCACTCTTGCGTGTTTTAATCCTTTGTAACCTTTAAAACTGGACCCGTCTCTTATTGAAGCAAAGTGTGTAAACTAGCACAGACATAAACATCCTCTTTGGAGACAGTCATTGCTGGTGGGCATAATGGAATCAGTCATTAGCTGTATGATCACCGAGGCTTTGGTTAACAGAAATGCATTTGGCATCTTTCACAAAGGCACAACCAGAAAGGCCTATCTGTTTAAAGTGAATTATTCAGCGTTTGTATTCATACAGAATCCTAGAGTAAGAGAACTGATCTAGGATTACATAGTGGTAACATTAGGACTGATATGCTTAATCAATTTCATCCAGACTAATGGATAGAACTAAAACACTTTTTAAAGATCCAGAGTAAATACAACGTTGAAGGTCATGTTACAGATACTTCTGCCCCTTTACAGCAATGAGATGAGGTTCATTCTTTCCATAGTAAAGGCCTGTTCACACCAAGGACGATAATAACTATAATAACTATAAAGTTTTAAAAACCATTCAAATTCTATGTGAATAGGGTAGTCCACGCCACACCTATGATGATATCGATATCGAATTAAAACACGTTATATAACGTCACAGAGGAAAGATATTGGAATCACTCTCAGAACAGAAAGATATCGTTGGAATCACTCTTGTTTTCCAGTTGATGATGATGAAAACATAGACAGCCAATTAGAATCCACCAGACTTTAAAGAGGTCAAGCATTTAACGCGGTAGACAACATAACCGTAGTGCGTGCTTATAATAAACCGTAGTGCGTGCTTATTCAAACGCATGATAAATTATCATGCGTTTGAACTTCAACTCAAACCAATATTTCATGTCCGTGTAGATTTTATTCAACTGTGTCATCACAGAAATAAATTACATAAATTTTTTTTTTTAATATAAAATAGATATTTTAAAACGGGAATAATCCCGTTTTTACTGTATTTTTGATCAAATAAATCCAGCCTTGGTGAACATAAGAGACTTATTTCAAAAACATTTAAAAATCTTACCAAACCCAAACTTTGGAATGGTAGTGTATTTATTTATTTATTTATTTCGTGTATAGCCGTACAATGCACAGGTTAATGTACGTCAGTTAGTCATTACAGCAAAATAAACCCCTTCATGATGATACAAAATCACCCCTTCAGCTGCGTCTGACTGTACAGTATCTGTTACATGTTCATTTATAGTGTTCTCTGATCATGCTTATGCTGTGTCTGGACAGATAATTACTCGCCGAATGGTAAAACAGCTGATACAACATTTACTAACACATGCATAATCTATATGTTGGCTAACCCCCTTTTAGTATTCCTACAAGATATAATAATCAACACAGAAATGTTTGTGCTCATCAGCTTTATCATAAACTCATCAGGTGCCAGTTATAGCAATGATTATGTAGATTATGCAAATTAGCTATTAAGAGAATTTTTTTTATATACACAATCATTAAAGGAAATAGCTTCTTTACTTTGGGCTACTTGATGTTATGTCTCAGAAGAGAATACAGTTGCAATCAAAATTATTCAACCCCCCGGAGACTGTAATAATTTACAAATATAAGCTTTTCTAATGATACAGAGTTTTTTAAAAATTGCATCTATAACAGTTTAGTGGCAAAATAAAGTGATTATGTCAATATTTAATGTAATGCTTTTGGGTAATAGCATTTTTTGTAATACAGCTATGTCATAATTATTGTCATAGCTGTTTTTAAGTCACTTAATTGTATGGTATGGTACAAAGATGTGTTAAAACACAATTAAGCCTTTGGAAACTCTATAAAAAAAACTGAATTAGCTTCTGCTGTTACACATACTTACATTTAGCCCATGCATGTGCTAAAGTTGAGTAGCAAATATGGCCAAGTTAAAAAAGCTCTCACAAAAGCTATAGAGAAAAAAAAGTTGTATTACATTAGAAAGTCTATGACTACAAGAAGATTTCCAAACCAATAAAAGTTCATAGAGAGATGGCAGCCTTATTCATAAGTTGAACATTTGTTGTACCAGAAAACCTTTGAGGGTTTTGAGATAAAAAGCACAATATCATCAGGGGCAATACAATTTTTGATCAGAGCAACCGAGAAAAACCCTCAATTTACTGACAAAAACCTGCAAGATGAAAAAACATTTGCAATGCAAAGAATTAGAAGAACACTAGACAGACAAACATGGCCTTAATGTTGGGACATCTTCCTGAATGCCACTCTTGACCAAGAAAAACATAAAAGACATACTTGAATATGCTAAAATTCATTTGGATAGACCTGTGGAGTTCTGGAAGAATGTTTTATGGATTGATATGACCAAACTGGAACTTTTTGGACCTATGGATCAGTGGTATGTCTGGAGCAAAAAAGACAAAGCTTATGAGCAGAAGAACACCATCTCCATGGTCAAACATGGATGTGGTCCAGTCTTGTTATGGAGGTGCTTTGCTTTAGCAGGAAGTGTAAATCTTGACTGTATGAAGGACATAATGAACTCTTTGAAGTATCAAGCCCTTTTAGATTCCTTCGATGCAGAGATTGAAGCTTGATGATCAATGGACTTTCCTGCAGGACAGCCATCCCAAAGTATACACCCAAATCTACTTAAGCTTGGTTCAGGGATCAGTCGTAGAAAGTTCCTGAGTGGCCTGACCAGTCTTCAGATTTAAATCTCATTGAAAACATTTGGTGGAATTTGAATAAAGCACTGGTAATGTGAAAACCAAAGATTATCAGTGATCTGGAAGCTTTTTCAAGTGAGGGATGGCCCAAGATTGAAGTAGAAAGGTGACAGAAGCTTCTAACACCTACAGGCAGCATTTATGGGAGGCTATAAAGAATAAAAGATTCTGCACAAAATTTGACTTCTGGGGGTTGAATAATTTTGAAAACGAATGTTTAACGGCAATTCGATTTTTTTCATTTTTCATCAACTTTATGTATTGATAAACTTTCTAGCATAGTTTACTGATGCCCTTCGATGAATTGTTTTCATAAAATGTCCTCCAGTTCAAGGGAAGAGGGTTGAATAATTTTGATTGCAACTGTACGTTATAATTCCCCTTCTGCAATAATAATAATAAACTCGAAAACTTTGCCCTAAAAAGAGGCTATTTACATAAGCATCTAGATAATTAGCGCAAATGCCGCCTTAATAACTTTTGTAGGATTTAAATTAACTTAATTTAAAGGCACAGTATGTAAGTTTTGCCGCTAGAGGTATAGCTTAATTAAAACAATAATAAAGCCGTAGCTTGATGGCGCCGTGAATGAGTGTGGAATCATAGGAGTTATCATCTTCACTTCCACAGCCGATGGAAAGCAATCCGACGGGACTCAAGGCAGAAATCATGTTCATGGATGAGCTAATGTAGTAAAGTTTTATTATCATTACTGTGGTGTAAAGCAGGACGGGGCTGAGCCAAGGACATTTTACTTTGTTGTTTTCTTATGCTTATATGTCGCTGTCGGCCGCTGCCGGTCCTTTTCGTTTTGTTACAGTTACATTCGATGACTTAATTTCACATTATTTTATTTCATTCTAATAAAACAGCCACAAGTGCTACATTTCCAATCATACAGGTCACTTTATGTGAAAAATTTAAATTGTGGGGTAAGTTAACGCAGCGCTGTTTTACTTGGTTAAAACAATCATACTATAATACGTTTAAGTGTGTTGAAAGTTATGACTCTGTGCGTTCACTCAGTGGCTGGTATGATACACTTGTTGCACACTGTAGTAAGCTAAATTGATATTATATTATCATATTAATAAAAATAAAATGAGTGTTGTCTCTGAGGCATGATACAAACATGTTACTCGTGGTAAATCAAGAAAACAAGAGATTCAAACAATAAGACTAACTGTGATGTGCTATATAACAATGTTTAGTTTTCTGTTGATAAAGGTATCCAAACAGTTGCTCGCCTGTCTAGTAAAACACATAATATATTAAAACGTGTTTCCATGGTTTCTACTGAAGTAAAACTGGATATTGAGGGTAGCGCAGATATGAAGTCATTGACAGGCAAAGCAATGACACGGGCCATTACACTGGTTAAAATAGCTGATTTCTCTGGACTTAAACATTGTTGGAAACATTTGGGATAATGTAAGTACACAAGTCAACAAAATATTTAATATTGTTTTAGTGGTTTTGCATATTTTAATCCAAAAACCTTACATATTGTGCCTTTAAGTGAATTGACAACAATCTGGCAAAAACTCTGACTACAATGAATATAATATTCCTACGTAACTATTTTGTCGGTTGCATTGCATTACAGGTATCTTATTCTCTACACTGGTCTTTGGACCAGCCTGTGGTTTTATTCTTGGCTCTCTGTGCACCAAAGTTTATGTTGACGCAGTCTTCATTGACACATGTGAGTACCTGCATCAAAAATCAATCCCTTTATTTAAATGTTTTCCTTATTTGTAAATGGCTTTGGATAAAAGCAGAATTATGAATGAAACTGTGTCTCAGTGATATGTCATCAGATCTCTGTTCACTCCTAACAGCCACGCTGGACATCACTCCTGACGATCCACGCTGGATCGGTGCCTGGTGGGGCGGCTTTATCATATGTGGCCTTTTCCTCTTCCTCTCCTCGTTTTTCATGTTCGGGTTCCCGCAGTCGCTGAACGAGCCTGGGGAGGGCCCGGGGGGTGAGAGCGAACAGGCCATGCTGCCTGCTGAGCTGGTGCAGGAGTATGAAGGAGTCAAAACCTCAGATGACCCGGAGATCAGCACTGGCCTAACCTGCTGCCAGCACCTGCAGGGTGAGACAGAGGACACAGAGAAACACTGTCTAAACACACAGAGGTTTTATAAGCAATCGCACCTGAAATCATTTAGTTTGATTTGTTATTGTTGTCAGTTCATTACTTGTAGTAGTTTTAGATTTAATTTCAGAGCAGAGAACAAGACTCATCTCTCAAAATGCTGTTAGAGGGTTAGTTCACCCACAAATAAAAATTCTGTGATTAATTACTCACCCTCATGTAGTTCCAACCCCGTAAGACTTTTGTTCATCTTTAAAACACAAATGAAGATCCTTATGATGAAATCTTGAGAGCTTTCTGTCCCTCCATTGACAGCTAGTGACACAACTAACACTGTGATGCTTCAAAAAGTTCATAAAGAGATTGTAAAACTAGTCTATATGAATAGAACAGTTTAGTCAAAATTTTCTGGAGACATGATCACTTTATATGATGAACAGATTGAATTTAGGCTTTTATTCAGATATAAACATTCATCAACTCACACATCAGTTGTGGTAAACAGAAGCTCAAGCATGTATTCACTTGACGTGTGAGAACCAATGAGGTTCATTCTCGTTTTACGCATGTTTAAGCTTCCACAAGAACCAATGAGGTTCATTCTCAGGTGTTACACAGCACATTCGAGCTTTTGTTTATGTTTGCTGATCAATGTTTACATGTGAATAAAAGCCTAAATTCATGCTGGAGGATGATTTTTTTTTTGTTATAAAAGTATATGTTAAATTTAGCATGTTAACTCAAGATATTAATGTGTTACAATATTTTTTAGCACAACCAAATGTTATATTCCTACTGTTTTAGTTTGCTTTCTTAAGAATGGCTAGAAATGAATCGCAAGGCAATTATAAGGGAATTACATTTCTTTAGACGATTAAACCTAAAGCTGATTTGAATTTTTTTTTTTGTGAAAAGCTCAAATTAACTCAAGTGAAGCTGAATTGTAAATTGAATTAAAAATGTAATATATATATTCCTATGTTGCAACCTTGCTAAACTGCTTTCAATTATTTTGTTTTACATACTTTCACAAGGCACTTTATACACACACATATATATGATACAGTGCCTTGCGAAAGTACAGTATGTGAAATAAATAATTACACAATACAAATAATTTATTAGTTCAACTTTACATATCTTAATCATTACTTCTGGCTTTAATTGCAATATAAAAGAATTATTTTTCTTTTTCTTACACAGTATACATGGACATTTACATATAAAAATAAACAGCTGTCTTTACATTTTAGTAAGAGGACGGGGAGGGGCAACATATTTGCGGATCCTTGACATCAAAACGTTTGAAAACCCGTGGATTACAACATTCTCTACATCTTCTACAGTCTTCTACATCTTCATCTGATCATCCATTTAATATCAGTGTAATGTCGTCTCAGTTATCCCAAAGGTGACTAAGCATCTGCTGTCCAATCCGGTTTTCACCTGTGTCATTCTCGCTGCCTGTATGGAAATCGGTGTGGTGGCTGGATTCGCTGCCTTCCTAGGGAAATATCTCGAACAGCAGTTCAACCTCTCAACGTCCTCCGCCAATCAGCTCCTAGGTAGGCAAATCCACAAAAAAAACATCCAAGTCATAAAACACAGTTTCAAATAAAATCACTGCAAGTAACTGAAAGCTGCTTGTCAATTGTTATTTAATTTTTTTTTGCTTGTGTGTACAGGTATGACAGCAATCCCCTGTGCTTGTCTGGGTATTTTCCTGGGCGGCCTCCTGGTGAAAAAGTTGGATCTGTGTGCATTAGGGGCTATTCGTCTGGCCATGCTAGTCAATATCATCTCTACGGCCTGCTACGTCTCCTTCCTTTTCCTTGGCTGTGATACGGGCCCAGTCGCTGGGGTGACTGTTGCCTATGGCAACGAGTGAGTAGAGCGCTACAACATAAAAGCCTCACAAATTTTTAATGATCCACAACAATTGGCAATAAATACAGTCACTTAGAGTATAAACACTTTTGTGCTTGTAGCATTCATTTTACAGAGGATTATGTTTATAAACTGTGAATTTGAAAGAAACATGTCATTCTTACTCTTCTCGTAATTATTCTCTCCATTTAGGAGTCTAGGTTCATGGGAGCGGACGGAGGCCGCATGTCTGTCAGGCTGTAATTGTTACACGTCTTCTCTGAGCCCCATCTGCGGCTCCAACGGCATCACCTACCTCTCCGCCTGCCTGGCTGGCTGCACCCGAGGAGTGAGTCTCCTTCCACAGACGTTCATACACACACTCCCCAATTCACACAGATCAATAGACTCAGGCACACATCTGCTTAAATGCTTCCTAAAGTCATAAGTAGACAGAGGTGTAAAGTCCAGGTTCAGAAAGTAAAATTCCTACTCAGTATTTTGTTCCAATCTACGGAAGCGTATTGCATTCACTTGAAGAAAAAATGTTACTCTGTTTTTCTGAATTAACGAGTTAATTAACTCAGAATTACGAGATAACTTTTCATGGAAAAAAAGTTTTTGCTCTGTTTTTCTGAATTAACGAGTTAATTAACTCAGAATTACGAGATAACTTTTCATGGAAAAAAAGTTTTTGCTCTGTTTTTCTGAATTAACGAGTTAATTATCTCAGAATTATGAGATACATTTTTCTTGAAATTTTTTTTTCACTCTGTTTTTATGAATTAATGAGTTACTCATCATTTTGAGATAATTAAGTCATTAATTCAGAAAAACAGAGCAAAAACTTGTTTCCATGAAAAATTATGTCGTAATTCTGAGATAATTAACTCGTTAATTCAGAAAAACCGTGTAGATTTTTTTCCTCAAGTGAATGCAAAATACGCTTCAGTACCAATCACCTGGATTTGCTAATTAGCACAGTTTTTCAGCCAGGAGATAGAACTAATTAGTGAAATCAGCTGGCTGAGTTCATGGGTGGAATAAACATATGGCAGGACTTTTACTTTCTGACCCCTGGACTTTACACCTCTGTAAGTAGCAAGAGTTCTTTTGGGAATGCTCATTTTTCCTTTTAGATGCATCAGGCCCCTTTGTCTCAAATATTCGGTTCTTTTTTCCTCTGGATGGTTGCTGGAAATCCCCAGAGAAGCACTTAAGATCCATCATGAAATATACATTCAGCTCTGCTCTCCTCCCTCCCTCCCTCCCTCTCTCAGAATCTGACAGGCTGTAAGTGCATCGCCCAAGGCGACGGGCCCGGGACAGCCACGCCGGGGAAGTGCTCCAGCCCAGGCTGTCAGCAGGCCTTCCTCACGTTCCTAGCAGTCGTGTGCGTCTGCAGCATGATCGGAGCCATGGCCCAGACTCCATCCGTCATCATCCTGATCAGGTAATGCTGCTGACACCAGTAAATTTAGGTCCATGTCACTGGTTTCATGAGTCTTAATCAGTCATGGTTGTCATCTGCACATCATAATGAACTAGTACTAAACTATAAGTCATTGGTGTCTGTAGAACTGTGAGCCCAGAGCTGAAGTCTTACGCCCTTGGAGTTCTTTTCCTGTTGCTCCGGCTGCTAGGTAAGATCTTTGCATAACAATTTGTCCAAGTTTTTTTAAACATGCATCCTTATCTTTATCTTGGTTTGGTTGAGGTCATTTAGCTTGCATAACTTGTATGTACACTACCGTGTAAAAGTCTGGGGTCAGTAAGAAGTCTCTTATGCTCACAAGCATTTATTCAATCAAAAATGCAGTAAAAATGGTAATATTGTGAAATATTATTATTATTATTATTATTATTATTATTATCAGTAACCATTTTCTATTGTATTGCATTTGAAAAGAAATCCCGAAACATTGTTCAGGATTCTTTGATAAACAGAAAGTTCAAAACTTCAAAAGAACAATTTATTTGAAATAGTAATCTTTTGTAACGTTATAAATGTCCTTACTGTAACTTTTGATCAATTTTAATGAATCCTTAAGGAATAAAATAATTTATTTAAAAAAATAAAAACACTTTTGTAGGGTAGTTCATATCAAGAACTGATTAAATGTAAGTCACACAAAGTGCAAGTCACTTTGGATAAAACCCTCGGCCAAATGCGTAAATGTAATCTCTAAATAACAAATTTGTGAAGCAATTAAAGGCAAATTCATATATAAAGGAATGAAAAATCTTATTTTTACGTTAGAAATAAGTATTTAAAACAAGTACTGTACAATTATACTGACCTCTGTGTTCTTTGTCCCAGGTTTCATTCCTCCACCTCTGATCTTTGGCATTGGGATCGACTCCACCTGCCTACTGTGGAGCTCTGTGTGCGGCATTAAAGGGGCCTGCATGCTTTACGACAACATCACCTACCGCTACCTTTACGTCAGCATCGCCATTGTTCTCAAATCCAGCGCCTTCATTCTCTACACCATCACCTGGCAGTGTCTGCGTCAGAACTACTCCAAGTACATAAAGAACAGTGAGGACTACCTGACCCCAAGCCAGCTGTTCGCCTCCAACCTCACCCTGGACAACCTGGGCAAGGACATTGCACAGAACCCTTCCAACCGCACCAAGTTCATTTACAACCTAGATGACCACGCCTGGAGCGAGAACATGGAGTCAGCCATATAGTAACCCCCCCCCCCCCCAAAGAGGGCCAGCTGGCCTGTATGCACATGCTAATTTAGTCTCATAACGCTCTTATTCAAAAGAAAGTCCATGTAAGCCGATTTCTGCACATTCCCGCTTGGGAGAAATGGGCACTCTTTTAGCGCATCCAGGGTGTTTTAACTAAACAGAGCCAAATGAATTTGACTGTTACTGTAGTCAGGACTTATATATGCTGGATATATGATATGTGGAGATGAAACGCATCTATCGTATTAGGGAATGTATTAGGTTGCAGTTCCAAAACCGAACAATTAGGGCCCATTCAAACCAAGGACAACTATAAAGAAAAAGACATAGTCCTATAAATCATTCTTAATATAAAAGAATAGCAGAGTCCACACCACAACTATAACAGAGAAACGATATCATTGGAATCACTTTCAGAACGATTTTGTCCAGCTGATGACCGATAAAAACATTGACAGCCAATCAGAATCCATCCTGCTTTAAAGAGCTCAGGCATTTAAAACAGCTGACGACAAAACTGCAGAGATAAAGAGAACGATAGTGTGCGTTGGTGTGGACGCTAATATAGTTATTATCGTTAAAGCTATCTTTATAGTTCTAGTTCTTGGTGTGAACAGGCCTTTAATCTTCCATCAGTCAAAACTAGCCCCAGCTTACATATATAAGCACCTTTTTTAGGTTTCATTTTGGATGGTCTTTTTAGTATTTTTTAAAAAAATGTAAAGAATATTAGCATATGAGTTCTATGAATATTAGCTAATATGTTTACTTGAATATCGTGAGGCTCTAATCAGTCTATTTTTATGGAGGGTCTTAGAAAGCTTGATGTTATTACTCAATCTCTCCTCTGTACAGTCATTAGACTTTAAAAGACATAGATACATGTGCAGAGTTCACACAAGTCATGTAACCTATTAATCAGCCTAAATACATAATGGTTAACATATTAGGCCCGTGTCTGTGAAAACGTATAGCTTGAATAGACAAAAGGTTCATTAGTTTTGTGATGCCTCGTTATTTGTCATCTGCAGTGGTCCTGAGCAACATCTAAAGCAACATGTAACATTAATCAGTAGTTGTTATCAAGCAGAGGACACTGAAGGATGGAAAGATGGAATTATTTCAATGCATGCAGGTATTGCATGTTGATGCATCAGAGTAGGTGCATGGGAATTTTAGGGGATGTATTGTTTTGGAGAAGGTAGACATTTCCCTTCTATTACTACAGCATCTTCTTAAATGTTGTTTTATACAGTGTGCGCAGAGTTATTAATGGTATTACGGCGCCTTGTATACATTTTTTTTTTTCCAATCTGTTCAATGTGTTCAAGGAATTCGCTTGGAAGACCAAATGCAAAGGATTAACAAAGTTTTACAACAGTTGAAAAACATGTTTTTTTTCCTCTTTAGCAAAATATATAAAACGAAGAAATAAACATAAGGAAATTATTAGTGAGCTACTAAAATATCAATCCGAGTTACACTAAATAATTATAATATGAACAAATATTTAAAAATGACTTCAGAGTTAATTCATACATTTTTGTATGGCATTGGACCTAAGAATTTGTTTCATATACTTATGACTTATTTTCTAAGCTTTTTCTAAGAAAAGAAACGAAAAAAAAAAAAAGAAAAAAAAAATGCAGGACAGAAAGGTGATGGATCCAAGGTAAATGTAACAAAGTGGAATGCTTTTTATAGAGGAAAATTATGTTTCTGCTGCTCTTGAAAGATACACTGAGGAGACCCGCATTGGGCAAAACCCAAACTCATTATCACCCTTCGTGTAAATGGCTTCCCAAGCACATTATTTTAATGCATTGCAATATACGCCGAAACGCTTGATTGCTTGAATGTTGAGGCGGGAGTCAATACAAATGGGATGATATAAGAATGATGTCATTGTTTATATAATCATTCCTCTCTATAGATAATTCATTGCCGTAAAAGTGCCAAAGTGATGCCATTTAAGTGTTCTGAGTTCTCTCTGAGAGGCCGTTCTTCATAATGCTGGAAATGTATATGACCGCAAGATGCTTTATTGTATTGTATGTAGACATATGTGATATCTTTAGCAACCATTACACCTTGTACATAGTGACATTTAAGTCTATTCTCTCCAGAATGTAGAATATAGCGATGCTTTAGGCTTTTACAGGTGATGTTACAAGTCTTAACTTTGGACAAAATATATATTATTGTTAAATGCAGATGGAGGTTATGTTATGCTTACAGAGGAATGTTGTGGTATATTTTTTTACCCATGTCTGTATTAAGAAGCTTATGTGTAATGGCCATAAAAGGTGTACAAAAAAACAAACAAAAAAAAATTACATGAACGACTATCTGCACTAACACATTGTCCTCGCATTTTTGTTATGAAGCTCAAAAATTTAAGCTCAAATTATTTATTTTCCTCTGTTGCCCAAGCAAAGGTCTCTGCACATTAAGCATTCATAACAGAACACGATTATAGATGAATATGAACCTGAATAATGTACAAGCAGCTTAGGTCTTCATTTCAACCTTACCATAAAGTTATTTGGAAGGCTGTTAGGACTTGTGTAACTTCAGTGTTTAGTATGCATCACAACATGTTTAGATGCATTTTACATTTGTTTTCCTTCTTAAGATGAATAGGACGGTTTCTGCTGTTTGTTTAATCCCTAACACCAGTACCATATGCTGCAAACACCAGTATCATACCACACAAATGTGCTGAGCATCAATACGATGTTCACATTTACACAGCTTAATGTTTTAACCTCTTATTAGTACAACTTGGATTGAAAACATTACAACAGATTTATTTGCTCAGTCTGTGTTCAGTTTTAAAAGCGTGATCTTAAATATCTGTAGTCATCAAAAACCTTTAAGGCTGTACTTGCTGTTCACAGTGGCATATAAGGAATTTAAAATGGCTTTTAAAAATAAATGGAGACATTTGGGTCTCAAAAAAAACCTCACCTAAGTATTTATTACGTTGTCATTATGTGTCCTTACTAATACATTATGTGCTTAGGCATGGAAACATGTTTCATTTGTTGCATTGTTCTATTACATATACATTAGACAGTATTTTTGATTTTTACTGTCTGGATTTATTACCTTAAAGTCACATTGAAAAAACTTTTGCAGAATTTCACGGGATTAGGTCATTTGTCACTAGTGTACTAGTGTCACTCCATGTAGCACTGCTTTTTACTCCGAAGTCACTTACCAAGAAGCTTTCTGCAGGTCAATGGGGCGAATTTGCATGAGCAACTTGAACAAACAAAAATCAGACTGGGACACTTTCGTCCACATGCAGAACTCCATATTGCACAGATTCCTATTGGAATAACTGGATTTCACCCAAATAAAATGTAAATGCGACTGCACTTTTACATTATTTATTTTTTTTGCAGTTACAAGTGATTCACGTTCAAAGTAAATCTATGAATGAAAAAGCGATTACAAACACTGGAATAAAGCATACTAAACACACAAAAGGTTTTTCCAAACGCCACTTAATATTTTTTGGGAATCTCTCTCATATGAAAGTTCATCTTTATTATTGACAGTGCTTAGAAAAACAACTTGTGCGTAAAAAAGGTTTATGCACAAGGAAAATAACCATCAAAAGCCTATATAAATACTTCTCCGAAGTGTGCTTATGAACACGCATACAAACACACACGTGTAAGTGTATCGTTCAGTCATGGAGCTCAGTGCTTTGCCCATTGTTGACTCTTTCTGACTGAGCTTTGTGTTTGGAGATCGAGGAGTCTTTCTCTGTGCGTGTGTGTGTGTGTGTGTGTATGCGTGTGTGTCAGTAGTCCAATGGGGCCATAAGTAATTGTAGCTCTTTGAAAGTGCTGCCATGACGACCAACCTGCTCCGCCCGGTTCTTCACTACATTACTGAGGTTCTTCAACTGCTTATAGCAAGCTTTACATTTCCGATGCCTGAAAAACATCACGACAAACAGTCTCATAAAAACACATTCCAGTCACATGACTCCAAAAATAAAAACATCCGTTTAACAGACTGCAGTGCTTCAGACTAATAGTTCACCATATTGAAGCTATTGGCTCATTAAAGGCAACGTTAAACATTTTGGTTTGGTTTGAATCAAACTGGTTTGGTTACATTGTTGGTCATGTGAAGAGTGTTTGAATAAAATGAGGATCATCAGCAGATCAGCCAGCACTGCGAATGTTTAATTAAACTGTAGTGTATGTGTTTAAGTTCTTTTGCTGAGCACAAATTGTAAATTCTAATAGATTCTGAATTGTCATCATGCATTAAGAACTTTATTTATATGGGGGGAAAATATTGTAAAGAGTCATCATTTCAGTCTTGTGCCCTGGACGGTTAAGAATCCAATGAAATCAAACCAACATTACAGAAAAAGGTTTATATCAATAAAAGTGTATAATTTAGACAGACACTTGAGGTAAATCACAACACAAGTGTTTATTAGGTACTAACCTCTCCTCTCGAGTAATGTCCACCCCTACAGATGGAGGAGCAGTCAGTGTGTCTGAGATTAAAGGCCAAAAACGCTTCAGAATCAGCTTCAAAGACAAACAACCAGTCTGGACATAACTGTTGAAGGAAAAGTGAGCATGTGTTACTTGATCGCTGTGTCTGTACATGGCTATGACTTTAATAAATGGCCGCCTCAAAAACTTGCGGTTTACTCCCTTATGTGCTGCTGCCCAAGCAATCAAAATGAATCCTCTTAGGCAACCGATTTGAAATGCTCTTCATAAGCAGGAAATTCATTAACAGCCACTCAAGCACTCATGAGCTGCACAAGAGACGTAACGCTCACCTGATTATGATGTTAACGAAGAATTTAAAAAAAGGGCGGGGGGTGGGAGTAAATAAATCCAATATTTCACCCATGTGTCATGGAACAATTTCCATTTAATGTATTAGTATAAAAAATTGCATTAAAGGGACAATGTATAGGAATTTGTCCCATCTAGCGGTGAAATTGTATTTTTCATTCAAACGAATCGTCCTCTCTAGCGCCTAGCTTTTTCAAATGCGTGTTGTATCTACGGTAGCCATTATGTACCAAAAGCTATGACAGAATGTCGTCTAATAGCCCCCATAGACCTCGTCGAGTTTTCCTTCGGGTGAACGGGTTTGTTATTTCAAACAAACTGCAACTTGACACAACGAACAAATGAATGTTACAGTATGAATTACTGACTGTGAAACTTGCCGGGGCAGTGACAAGCGCCTCTCACTGCTCTGCTCCTCCGCTTCTGCTCCTTTCAGTTAAATGACGCTGGCTCGGAACGAAAACGCGTTGTGGAAACGCGTTGGCCTAGTACTTTTTCTCCCTCTCTGCTATTATATTTTTTCAAGATGGCGGAACTACATGGAAGCCTCCGTGGACCTATCCGTCCCATGTATTTAAAGATGATAAATTCTTCGTTTACGAGGATAAGTCAGGTAATTGGCAGAGGTATTTGTACACCATTGAGGACATATTTATGAATAAAAATATTGATTTTAGATAATAAAAATACCTAAAAAAGTACACATTGTCCCTTTAAACATCAGTAACAATAATGCTTTATTATTATTATTATTATTAATAACAATAATAATAAACAACAACAACTATTATTAGTTTAATTATAATTAATAATTTAACCATAATAATATTTAAAAATATATACAAACAAGTTTATTAAACAAGGTACTACTACTAAGTATAGTTTAACAACAACGTTTAAAAAAAATGGTTAATATAATTGTTACAAATGTTAATTATGGTTTAACAAAACAATAATATTTCATAAATTTGTTTAATTATTATTCCAAGTAGTATTCCAAGAGGTCCGGCCTCTATATTTCCTTCCCAGTGGAGGTCCGGACAATAGTTATTTGGAACAGTTATACATTTCCATCAGGACAGCCGTAGTATTTTGTAAAAGAAAAAAATCCTAAACCCAAAACAGTCATCAAAGATGAGAAATTCTCCCAACTGGATATGAATATGAAAAGATTAGACAATGTTTTATAAGGCTTTTTTTTTTTTTTTAAATCCTCGATTGCAATTTGTCCGTGTCGATTAACCAGCAAAATACCGGAAGTGGCGTATTCCACTGACTGTTTTCAAAGGCTGCACGAATCGATATATAAAAACCATTTAAACATCGAAATATAGCAAAGTGCTATTGTCACATATTGAAAGTAAAATCACAATGGCTGTGATTCAGTTAAATTATGTGCTGCAGGTTTCAGGGTGAAGCACAATGCTTTATTTAATATGTAGAATTTACATTACTTACTGTAGCATGTCTATTGTAAAGTGGCCAAATATTAAAGATTAATTGAACATTTAAATTTAATATTGTTTGGCAAATATTAAACAATTATTTGATCATGCAGTAAAGCGTAACGACAACAATCAACAGCAAGTTGATTATTGTTTATATATGTATATTACATTATATACTGTATATTACATGTATTTTAACAGTGTTGTTCAATAAAACCATTGCTTTTGATACTTTATCTGAATCAGGTATAATAACAATGAAACAATAATAACTATGTATTTTAAGTTATTTTAAATTGTCATTACCATTGCCGCGTTTCCATTACCCTTCAAGTTGCACAAATTGAAATTGAAAAAACGCCCAATAGAAAACCGTAATTTTTGCAAAAACTCCCTTATAATCGACATTTAGAAAATATTGCAAAAGTTTTGCGCAAATCTGTAATTGAATCACGGCTATTGTTTACTTAGAACTATTTATATTACCATAAAAAAATGATCTGATTCCCAAAATAATCGTTAGTGACAGCCTTACTGCACGTGATCAAAATCTAGGTAGACAGTTCACCAAGTTTTTGCAGCACAGTCAACGTCATAAGCATGAATGAGTCACCTTTCATATTTGCTCTGCAGCAATTCCTCAATCTGTGGCAAGATGGATGTACAGAGGTCCAATTTCCACAGTGATCTGAAAGATAATTATAACTGCACTTTTTAGTGAATTCAGCTAAAATGAAGCCAGTTGGGACAGAAGCATTCAATGTGACTGAAAATGTACGTGGATGCTTACGGTTTGAGGTTGATTATGTTAAGGATGTCCACCACAATAGACAGATCATTCATAGACACAGCTGAATCCAGGGAAGTCTGGGCAACATGAAGGGAAATGCAAACACTGCTTTTAGAGTACTGCTGCTTTCAATAATAGCCCATTACAGCATTTACTAGATTACATTAGAAATACATTTTCGATGTGTAGCAGTAAATGTATCCATCAGCCAGTAACAGATCTCTCATTACAATCTGTCTGTCGCACAATTTATCAAAGCTCATCAGCTTGAGTGCTGTTGCACTTACCTTAACATCACCACTGGCCCAGACAGAGCGTACTGTGTCCAGGTTTTTATATCGACTGGTCAGCATTACGCACATGGTGTCATGCCCTTTCCTGATCTGTGCCAACGCCTCTTCATCTCCCATCACGCTGGCTTTAGTGTTTCGTGCATGCTATTAAAACAGACAAATAACAGAATCATTCCGTATTTTACATTCTGGTACAAAAGCCGTGACCGGCAGTACAGTTTCAAAAAAGATATTAATATGTACCATTTTAAGTGCCCTTATTATGCTATTTTTAGGTTCCTAGTTTTGTTTTGGAGGTCTCCTACAAAAGGTTTACATGCATCCAAGGACAAAAAACACTTTTATTTTCTCATAATATACTACTTTGCAGCATCACCTCTTTTCTCACAGTGTCTGAAACGACTCGATCAAACGTCTCTCTAAACCCCTCCTTTCCGAGAGCCTACTCTGCTCTGATTGGTAAGATGGTCCAGTCTTTTGTGATTAGTCTATCGCTTACAGCGTGTCAGAAACAAAACGGCCATTACCATATCTGAATTTCAGGTCAGAAGGCTTCCTCAACACTTGTACACAGTGATACAAATAGTAATGAAGGCATCGGTTTTACAGCATCAATTCAAGCCCAAGTCCTCATCTATTGGAAGTGCATGCAAAGTGGATTTGCTCTTGCAGCGTCTTCTCGACATGTCAACAAGAACCAAACTCTTCCAGGCCTCAGCTAAAACTACAGTGTTTGTGGGCAGATCATATTAGACATTGCTCGTGGGCAGCCAATGAAGATCACGGGGGGGGCATTATGCAAATCTGTTACAAACCTATATATAGGTTTGTGCAGGATGTAAGACTGGAATTACTGACGAATCGTTTCAGTCAGTTCAGAATCGGTTCTTTCTTTTGTGAAAAAAAAAACCCTCCATTTATTGTGAATTTTGATCTTTGAAACTTTGCAGACCTTTAACATTCAAATACTACATGAAAGGTAATATCAAACAGTTTAAAAGGGTATCACCCTGGTGACAGCTGTTGTAACATTTTTTTCGGTGAGTGTAGCAGTCTCTGGCTATAATAACAAATGTCTTTGTTCTTCAGTATTTTGCAAGAGGTGAATTAGTAGTGATGAAGTATTTTGCTATCATTATCAACAAAGCAACTCATGGATCCATTTAGGGGTTATGAACATTGCCATAGAAACAGAAAATTATCAAAAGGACGTGAACAGCTCCGGCAGCTCCAAGAAACTCCATCTAATAATTACAGCAATTCCGACACGACATGAACGCAGCATAAAAGTGAATCATCTTAAGGAAACAATAGTGCTTGACAGTAATGTTAAACATCCATTGAGAACTCACAGAAAGGAAGTCCCCTACATTGAGGCCAATTGGCTCGTTGCGTGTTGAGAGAATGATTCCTGTAGAGGGTTTAGGTTTGGTGGTAGTAACCACAGGACGAGAGGGAGAGGTCACTGATGTGGTCACCACAGCAACTGGACGGGGAGCAGCAGCGATCACGGTTGGTTCCACTCTTTGTACTGGAGTAGAGGAGATAATAGGACCTTTCAACTGTCCTGCCTGAAAATACACAAACATTCATTATACACTAGGTGTGGCACGGTACGTGTATTCGTATTGAACCGAAACGATACGGGCGTCACGGCTGGGTGCATGAATTTACACGGAGAATACACGGTATAAAAATAAATAAAACTTGCATGCAAATTAATTAATGTAATGCGGAACTGCTGTTAGATACGCGGGTTCTTTAGGGACACATAATCTGTAGCCCCGCCTCAGGCGAGGTCCACCTATGTATGCAGTTTTTTGTCAGGTTGACGACGGTCCAGTGAGTGAGTCAGAGATAGCCCTGTCTATGGAGATAGCAGCACTAAGGATGAGTATGGCGAGTGGTGGCGACCCACAAGAGTTTTCCCCTCTTTAAGATCGGAAGTTTGGGAAAACTTCGGTTTCCCAGTCAGTTATGTTACACAAAAAGATACACTTTCGAATCGATCATCCGTTTATTCGTCAACACCAAACGTTACACCCCTCGTTCGTGCTCGTACAACAACAACCGCACTTCCGGGAACTTCATAATATGAGTCCCATTTTTATTCCCGGTAAAGTGTCATGTGAAATCTTAAACAATATTCAGCACAGAGGTATAATGTACATGAACACATTTTTTTAATGTCTTAAACTTAACAAGTTACAATTAATTACACCAACAAGCTTCAATATTAGGTTACTCGCTTGCGCACGTGCACTCTCTCTCTTTCTCTTGCTCTGGTTAATTCATAACAAAATGATTACAGCGATACTTTATGTCACTTCAGAATTCTAGATCTGAACTGTAGATAAACGTGAGGGAAAAAAACAGAACTATATATCTTTTCCGTTTGACCAGCAAAACATTCATTAGTCATGATGACAGCTGGTATCTTATCTATTTATCCAGCCCATTTAAAAACAGTCTGTGCCTGGGTGCCATCTTTTGGACATTCATCATATTGCATTGGTTTTCATTTCTTGTCCTCAAACAGAGCCCTAATATGTTTATTTTTAAGTTACACATTCTACATTGATTAAAGAAAATCAAATGTGTTTTTTAATGGTAGTATTATTTTATACAGAAATAAATGATTTATAATTCAGATGAGAATAAAGTTAGTGTTAATTAAAATTAAGGAAAACAAATATATTGATCTGAAATAGAGCAAATTACTTTTAAATTCATTCAGGTACAATTACCAAACATATCTCTTTTTAGGTCTTTTTTGTCCTTTTATTAATACACTAATTATATAAAACTATTGTCAATGGACTACAAATAAACTGGTTCTATGCCTTTACTTTATTAATAAAACGTATTTAAAAGATACAAGGCTTAAGACATTTATATTCTTTTAATCCAGCCCTCCCACACCCACACAAAGAGACAGAGAGAGAGAGAGAGAGAAAATGCTCCAATAGTAATACGTTAATTACACGAATTACTCAAATGTAGTAATACACTAGATGGTACAGCCTGAGACATGCACAATAAACAAAAATTTGCCTTCTGCATTTTTGTTTTGCTTTCCCCTCCATTGTACCGAACCGGGATATAAACCGAACCGTGACTTCTGTGTACCGTTTCACCCCTATTATACACAAGTCACACCTACACTTACTACATTATCAAAAGACACTTAAGAAGTGGAAAAACCTACCCTGTCTATTACTGGAGTCACAATCTTAACTGCTGGGCCGGGTTTCTCTAGCACACTCTCTGAGAAAGAGTGATCCAGGGGTGCTGGGAAAGGTTCGATACTTTTAGGTGGCGTTCGTGCTGCATGAACAGGATGGAAAAATGGGAAAGGAATGACCCAGAAACAAAAGAGAAAATATGAAATGAGAAAGATTATATACCATGGCACATGTGAAGCAGCATGTGTGAACAAAATTGCTGAACTTAATTTGCGCAACTAAAACTCACAGATGACACTGCGGGGCTGAAAGATCTCTTTGAAATCTTCAGGGTTGGTGATTTCTGCACTGCTTTCTTTGTCTTCTTTCTCATCCTCACTGCTGGGACTTCTCCTCTCTCCTTCTGGACTCCGGCGATCGGCCTCTGAACTCTGCTTCATCCTACCCAAGCACAAAAGATCAGCATGTTTAAATGCATATAAAAACATCTGTATCAGACAAAATCCTCACATAAGCTGGTTCTTGAGCTGGCATCATAAGTTGTAAAGATACACTACGGTTTCATATGTTTTAGGGTGGATAAGATTTTTTTGGGGGGGGAAATTCTTTTATGCCTGTGTATCCCAGCCCTGTTGCTGGAGGCACACCAACAGTACAAATTTTGGGCATCTCTCTTATCTGACCCATCCTTTTCTGTTCTTGGAGTCTCTACTAAAGAGCTGGTGAGTGGATTCAGGCGTGTTTGATTTGGAAGAGTTCGAAAACGTGTCCCATGGATGGGAAAAACTGGCTAAATCCAAAATCGCCCCCTATACCCTCAAATAGAGCGTTATTTGAAGGGACAGCCATTTGTAGTGGTGTCCGAAACCATAGTGGATGTTATTGAGTGCACTTATTCAATAGCGAGTGTACAACCGATGTACGCTCAATAGATGTCCGAATTCGCTCACTCGTTCTCATTCTCTCCTTTAAGTAAACAGTATTAGTGCACTAATGTAGGAAATAGTGAATGAGGGTTTAGGGGGCGATTTCGGATTCAGCCTATGTCTTAGGCTGCATTTATTTGATCAAAAACACAGTAAAACTACTAGTAATACTGTGACATTTTACTATAATTTAACATAACTTTTCTATTTAAATACATATTTAAAAGGTAATTTATTCCTATGATGGAAAAGCTGAATTTTCAGCAGTCATTACTCCAGTCTTCAGGGTCACATGATCCTTAAAAAAAATCTTTCTGAACGGTAGTGTCTGAAAGGTCAATACAACATTGATCCGCCAATTGCAAACCTGGCACATTCATGTTTAATAACTGAAGAACAAAAGCTTTTGGTCATAATTTTGTCCTCCAGGTACAACCATGCTCTAACCACAGAAAATAATTGACTCCCTCAGTTTTATTTTAGAAATACACTGCAATTTTACAGTTAGGCAATTAGAATTGGAAATACACAGGGCCAGAAGGTAAATATTAAAATGCAAACCATTTAAAACCAACCAAGGCAACTGCATTCAAGGTGTGGATTTAATAAACTCGTGAATTCTCTGACGTTCTTTTCTAGAAGTGACATGCTAAGTTCTACACGAACACATGCGGTTCACGTGCATGAGACAAAGACAGAAAGAGATTCTTACTCCTGTCCCGTGCAGGAGGTAGAGGGCCGCTCGTAATTCCGCCGTAGTGTTGTTCCCAGTGCAGATGTGGGAGCTGGGATCGGCTTGTCCTGAATCAACCCTTGGATCACAGATCCAGACTTCTTCACTCGGTTGAGATCCACAACATACCAGCTCACATTGGTTTGACTGTAGGACACCGCAATCTATTAAAGAGACAGGTGAAAATTGTTAAAAGGCATTTTAACAGTTTCCGTCTATGTCCTCAGTAAGTGTTTCTGGTCAGATGGCCCCTGTGCATGTCTTCAAAGATCAGAGTGGAAGTGGTCACTACAGGACCTCTCCCACCAAACAGGTTTTTTTAATCATCCCAGAAAGCAAGAGGAATGCTAGTTCACCCAATAGCACTGCACCCACTGATTTATGGATGTAGAAAAAAAAAAAAAGATTGTGTATGAAGTACAAACCATTTGGTTGTTGCTGATGGCCAGGTCAGACACTTTGCCCCAGCCTACATGCACTACATCAAAGCAGCGGTCAGGCTCCCAGCCGTACACTCGTAGCGTGTTCTCTGAGCCACTGTACAAGCAGTTACCATCAGGATTAAACAATATACTTCTGCAAAAAAAAAAAAAAAAGGCAGAGAATTCAGCTAGGGGTCAAACAGAGAAAAACAAACACATCTAGACTGGAAAACTAATAAGAACCTCACAACTCCCGTCTCTCCTTCTGACGAGCCAATCATGTTGAATTTCTCCAGGTCCCACAGCTTAACAGTCCTGCAGCAAATATACAAAATACAGATGGTGCCAGGGTTAACAAACCTGGGCCAAAGCAGCACCGGACACATTCAATTCAAGCCGCATTATGTATAGACAGACACCAACCCTTCATTCACTCACACGCTCACATACAAAAACGTTCAGTACCGATCTGCACTCCCAGAGGCGAGCAGGTACTCATTGGGGTGGAATTGCACAACATTGACTGCTGATGTGTGTGATGTGAATTCAGTGATCATCTTGCCTGCTATGAGATCCCACAGCTAGATAAAGAGCAGAATGAGAGTACACATTAAAAACTAAATTTCCTACATTTACCTACAAGACAACACAATTTCTGAAAGTGAGAAGTACAGGATAGCTCTTACCTTTACTGTGCTGTCATCACTGGCTGAAGCAAGCCATTTCCCATCAGGACTGAAGGCTAGACAGCGCACAGCCTGAGTGTGATCCTGAAATAAAACACACACTCATTTTAACCTCTTGAATGAGTCCATCATTTCACATTCATTGAGATCTCGTGCACTAGTGATGCATGGATCGCCGTTATATCCGCAGACACTGTGGATAATCCGTGGGTCGGGCGGATCAAGTAATAAAAAAACAACAACATTCAAATTAATTGCAGGTGGATGAGATCAACAATTATAATGTGTTGATTTTAATAAATACACAGAACTCATTTCAAAATAAAATCATACGCCACTTTTACTTCGTTTTCAACAACAACATACAATGCATCTCTTCAGGGAACACCAATCAAGGAAAACATGCTTCGAGCACCTCTAGTGGTCATCATATAAAACACAAAAGAAAAAACCTACACAAGATTTTGCTTAATAACAGCTTTAACTAAAAATATACACAAGGTAACAGAAATTATTCTTATAAAGAGTGTTTTCCAACATGATGGAATGCGTTTAAAGCTTAATTTTTCATCAGGCACTAATTTGCAGACTATTCCAGACAGCAATGGAGGCTAAACAGATCAGAGAGAAATTTCAAAAAGGAGAGTTAAAAACAAAACAAAAGGAATTAAATAAAAGTACCACGTGGGAGTGTTTTAGTGAAGTAGTTAAAAGGATAGTTAAAAAGATTGTCATCATTTACTCACCCACATGTTGTTCCAAACCTGTTTGAGTTTCTTTCTTCTGTTGAACACAAAAGATGATATTTTTAAGAATGTTGGTATCCAGACAGTTAATGGCACCCATTGATTTCATAGTAGGAAAAAAAATATTATGAAAGTCAATGGGGTCCAGAAACTGTCTGGACACCAACATTCTTGAAAATATTATCTTTTGAGTTCAACAGAAGAAAGAAACTCAAACAGGTTTGGAACAACATGAGGTTTTATTTTTGGGTAAACTATCCCTTTAACCAGGACCAGTCAAGTGCTGGGTAAGCGATATTTAACGGCAGTGAAGGACTGTATATGACAAACTAATAAAGCCTATATACAGCCTTTGCTTAGGATTGAACCCATTTAATTTTGTGTGTGTGTGTGTGTGTGTGTTCGGGAAGTTGCAGTGACGGAAATGGTGACATTCTAATTTAAGTTTGTGTGTAGGCTATTAAGGAAATGGAATTTTGCAGTCGAAGAACTTTTACTTTAAATAAATGTTCATTTAAAAGCAGCCTACTTCAGTGTAATATGATACCATATCATGGGTAACAGATTTAGAATAATTGTACTGGGACGATCGGCAACGGATATCTAAATCAGAAAAAAATCATAGGTTAGGGTGGATGATTCATTTTTAACAGGGGATTCGGGTGACGTTAGTGCAGATCCGCGCATCTCTATTCTGCACAATGTGTACCAGACAGAGACTTGCCAAACTAAAGGGCCTTTAAAGCCATTAAACTCAAAACATCCTGCTAAATGCCATTATACAAAATGAATATCCAGTGATTAAAAAAAAAAAATGGATAAACAACGGCTGAATCCTACAACATGAGACTAAAAATACACCATTTCACAAAACAGTAGGATAAGATAGATTGAGAGCGCCTCACTAATCCACAGTTTAATCATGTATTCAGACACAACTGAGTGTTAAGGGTAATTAGCCTGGCTTCTGACTGTACAGACACACACACACGCTTCTTTAGTCTAGTACTTACCTTGTATCTGTACACACATCCTTTCCTTCTTACATCCCACAACTAGAAAAGAAATTAGACAAGAAAAATGGAATTATCAAGATAGACATACAAATCTTATATATGCAAAAAAACATTCACTAACTGTGCCTAAAAAACCCATAGGAGCAATATTTTTTTTTCATCTTAAATGAGATATGATTGATGTATAGGTTTGCATTCTTGGTTTCGAGGAAGGAACACTTGGATCTATGCGTGCTGTGAGGCAAGAGTCTATCTTTTGAGAGCATATGGAGATGTTTGGGCAAGTTTATGCAAATTACTAACCTTGAGCACATCATGGAAATGTGCGTGTCTGCTTATTTAGAATACTCCAGAACAAGGTTGATAACAAATTCATATGCATACACAAGTGTTATGAATTAGGCGGACATCTTTCATGAGAAATTCTTTTTCATTTAGTGATTGAGAACCCAGTGTTTGGGATTGACGTAAGTTCATTCATCAAATCTTAACCAACATCAGTTTTTTTCAAATTCTTTAAATATTCTATAAAACTAGTGAAAACCTTTAAGGCAAAAGCATTTAACTCACCTTAATGTTGCTATCCACAGAACCAGATGCCAGGTATCCTCCCATGGGATGAAAGTCCAGACTGCAGATACTGGCCTTGTGCCCCATCAAAGTGCGCAGAACTTACATAAACAAAACAATTCCACAAAATCATTTCAGCTGTGGATAAATACTTTGAACAATTTGTCCATCTCAATAAGTGTTTCTGGTCAGATGGCCCCTGTGCAGGTCTTCAGAGTTCAGAGTGGAAGTGGTCACTACAGGACCTCTCCCACCAAACAGGTTCATTTAATCATCCCAGAAAGCACGAGGAATGCTAGTCCACAACAGGATTTTTTTTTCCACCCATTCATCTCTACATCAAATATTGGCCATCAATGTGCAGAACATCAATTCAAATGTAGGCAGGCACATTTTAAACCATGACTTGTCAATTAAGATCGACTAGGGGAATCTCATAAAGCCGGTCAAGAAATTCATCATATTTCATCCTACAGTCCTAAAGAAAAGACACAGGTTTCCTAGTTTAGACAAATTTAAAGTATGGTATTTTTTTTTCTTTACATTGTGGTACTGAGCTAAAATTTGCCTTTAAAATATAAATTCTAACTTCGGACCTACCTTTAATTAAGTGTCTTTAACTATCATGTACTAACAATTAGCTTAATCATTTAATACACCACTATTGATTAAGTACATGTTTTTACATAATACTTACACCTATTCTTAAACCAAACCTTATCACACAACCTGTCCTCAACCATAACCACTTCCCATCTCAATACCAGCAAACATGTTTTGCAAAACATCATTTAATTAATCTTGATTAATTAATTTTGACTAAATTATTTGGTGTCTTGAACTACTATTTTTCTTTCGCTTGAATTTGGTGATGATCAACTTAACCTGGACATTTTCTTTACAGGTTTCAAGAGAATCGCTAGGTTTCATGTTAACCAAAGTGCAGAAGGTGCAGCACAAACCACTCACTTTTAGCAGCCTCCAAATCCCAAAGTCGGAGAGAGCCGGATTGAGAACCAGCTACCACACGCTCTTCAGAACTGTTGAACTGGATACACTCCACGGGGCTGGTGTGGCCCGTCAGACTCTACAGAACAGACAAAACACTTCATTATATAGTCGCGAGACTCGTATTTCTGGCAAACACACAACACAGGGTTAGCTATACCATAATGCAGTTCGGTTTGTTGACAGCCCAGATATTGACTCTGCAGTCTTCGCTGCCAGTGGCCAATAAACGACCCGATGATTTCCCCAACACCAGTGAAGACACATTGCTGGAGTGAGCCACAATCTCCTCTGAACAATACATATGACAATATAAAAGCCAGTCACTTCTCCCACAACTTTAAACAGAGATCTTGACTACTTAAAACATTCTGCAGTGTCATGACCAGGATCTTTGTACTCACGCAGTTTCCATGCTGTTATTGTGGTGTTGGTGAGAGCCATCGTGATGATAGTGCGATTGAGTCAACTCACTCTGCTCATTTCACCAACACATAAATGTCAGGGAATCGACGATATTAGTTTATCTTCTCTATCCATCTGTCAAATTGAAAAAGTTCATAAAAATACAGACAAACAGCAGAGTAAATATAATGAACATGAAGACTACTCTCTAAACAACTGCAGGACAAACAACTATGACAAAAGGTGAATTCAATAACTTTTTGCATTTCATAATATCTCATGTTGTGTTAATGAAGGGTCTATATCTTAAAGCTTCAATTATAGTTTTATTATGTCCACATTGCCTTTGTTTTAGGAGAAAATTACAGACACAGTATCTGATAATGTCAAAAAGCCTGGTGGTTCAAATACAAAACATGTTTTAGTATTTATAGCCTATTTTTTACCAAAAGCAAGTTAAAATGAAAATAGAAGGGTTGAGTAAACAGAACTTTTTTCCTCTCTTGACCAGAGATGGCACAAAATCTCAAAACATTTAATGAATGGATAGTCTCTTTAATTTTGTCATTTCATCTTGAAGGGGGTGGATTGGAATCCACTGCTGCTTCAATGTATAGATGTATTATGTAATGAGTGATTAATAATCAAGGATAAGCATTTCTACATAAATCATTTCTATATTCAATGAGTGATTCAAATAGGCTATACTTTCGTTTTAAATCATATGTTTGCTGTGAGTGTTAACCAGCTGCTTTTAGGTACATTCTGATGTGACCCTCAACATGTGTTGTCTATATATCTGTTTCTAGCTGACGAGTTAAGGTTACAGGGGTCCAACGTGACTTCACCTGATTTACAGAATTGTACTGAAGGGGGTGGACTGAAATCCACTGCTGCTTCAATGTATATGCAATGATGAGTAATTATAATCAAGGTATTAATCAATATTTTTCCTTCTACATATTAAATGAGTTGAATGACTTCTCTAGACTTGTGAGATTTTACTTTGTTATAGAAATTACCAGTGTGATTACTGAAGTGTTCTTTTCATGTATTCTTTAATGTCTGTATTTGATATCTAAATGCAGTAACAGTGCTTGCTTATTTACCCCAGCTTCCAGAAATGAAATAGGGATTTGTTTTTTTGTTTGAGAAAGGTCTCCAAAGTGTTAAAACATAAAGGGGTCATTGAAGCCAATAGTTTAAGGGACCATTTCTTTGTTAAAGTCTTACTTCAGTTAGACTAAAGTTTAGCTATCCTTGAGAGAAAGAAGGCATTATCTTGATGCTTTGAGACGACTCTCCTGTTTATAGTTGGAGCCTGGCCAAATCCAACCTTGGAAAAGCAGTGTTTCGGTGTGTGTGTTAATCTTCTTGTTTGCAGGTTAAGGAACCACTGCCATTATTGGAGATTGACTGAGTTGTTGTTCTGGACATGCTGGCGCCCAGCAACCCAAATCTGCGACCTGGAAGGTCATGACGAGCCTCTGAGTCTCATCTGCATAATCGATGGAGATATGCTCCCGTCTATCTGTATATGTGTGGAAAATTACTGTGTTTATCTATTTTTAGCCAATGAGAATCATTCAACGTGTAAGCAATGACGTAGCTTAGACCTTGGAAATGGTATAACTGCTGTGTTCTTTGTAACTGTAAGGGGGGCGGCCTACGAACTCCTGTGTGAGTCTTGAAGCTGACTTCTGCTGATGAAACTGCAAACTATCTTCAATAAAACTTTTCTTTCATTTTTTATAATTCTGACTCCGGGTCTTCATATCTGGTTCTTTAACTGTATACCCCTTACAGCACCTCTTTCATGTGCATTTCTCTAGAAACTGAAGTGAATAGTATCTGTACTTCTTCCTGAGGAGGGAATGTATTATCAGTATGTTTTGGTAGTTTGCCCTGATGATAGTTAGGTCTTCAACTTTGGAGAAACTGCGACTCCCTAGTGCTTTTTTGTGTGCGTTGGATGTTCTGTGCAGGTCTTGTATAGGAGCTATGGGACACTTCAGCATTCAACAACAGACCCCAAGACACCTTTCTCCGACCTTTGAGGTCACCACAGACCCAAATCTAGGAATCGTGCGACAACTATCTTGACTAATGGCGACATACTCTCCTATCTATCCATGTGTGGAAATTTGCTTAGACTATGTGTTCTAAGCCAATCAGAAACTGCAACCTGAAGCAAGGACGTAGCTTAGACCTTGGTGTAGGGTATAACTGCTGTGATCTTTGTAACTGTGAGGGGGGGCAGCCTACAAATTCCTGTGAGTCTTGAAGCTGATTTCTGCTGATTTAACAGCAAACTATCTTCAGTAAAACTTTTCTTCAATTTATTATAATTCTGACTCCGGGTCTTCTTTCAAACATCTGGTCCTTGGGTCCTAAAAGGTTACCCCCTAACAATCTGAATATCAACATTTTTGAGATTTAGATAACACTCAATGCATCCAGTTAATTTATGTAATTTTGTCTCTGTGAGCTGTGACATAGTATTATGTTTAATACAAAAAGTTATTTGCCTCTATTTGTTAATGAGGGACCCTAAGATTGAAAACCATTAGTGTTTTTGCATTTGCTTTAAGATGCTTGTTGAAAATTAAAGTTTTACATTTTGTTTAAATAACTTTCTCCAGTAGTGGCCTCTGTAGAATAATTTTAAATGTCGTGCTGCGACAACTAAATTAACAAATGTTTCTATTTATTTTCCTTAATGACAAATTGGCTGATGCATCTTCATCTTGCACATGCTAAACTCATAACTTAGCTATAGCCTATGTTAGGCTACAATTTAAAGGTAAATGCCCCTTGTTCTTAAGGGGGCATATTCCCTATTTTACCAGAATCTTGTGAAAAGCAAGTATTCGATGCCAAAAGCAGCAGTTTTATCGTGAGAGCGTAGAGTCGGTCAAAGACAAGTAAAGGCGTAAATGAACAAAGACCACCCAGGTATCACCGTTTCAAGCGATGATCTTTCATATCTTGCTGAAACCGTACCTTATTAGTCTAACAATATATATATAGCATTACATAGACAAAGACATTAGACATACACACACATTCTACCACTCACATGAAGTCCGAGACTAGTGGTGTCGATTAAATCATCAAAGCATTTCCAGTTCAGGTCACTTGGCCACGCGAGCCTGTATCACAGCTAACGTTAACGTTAGCAGTTTATTTATGAAAACAACCATTTTGCAAGCGATCGATTGGTCAACTTTCTGTCTTTTTTCTAACTTTGTTAAAATACTTACTAACAACTAACCATACTAACAAACATAGTTCCAGGTTAAAGTCTTCTTGTTGCTGTATAACTTTCAGCTAACAGTTAAGTTAGCTTCGCAATACAAGTTAGCTAACGAACTCATCTGAACTGTAAACAAATTACCAACCCTTACCTCATTATCCTATCTGTTCTGTGCTGTTCTTCCAAAGTCCAAGAAACATTGGCATGTATTTATGAGATGAAAGTTGATAACACACTTGACCGACAGACATCGATTCGACCCAGTTTACGCACACATTTTGCTTTTGTCATTTTGTTTCTGATTGGTTGCTAATTAGCGGTAGCTTAGCAACAGTTCCTCTTACCTTCCCTGTTCTGGTGACGGTCAGTCTGGGTTAAATGGGGACTATCATGACTGCAGTCTGCCGATAGATAGATCAGATCAGCACTAATGAAAGAGAAAAAGATTAGTGTGCGCGCATTTTCAGAGTGCGCATGCGCATTTGGAACTATGTCTAACGTTGCCTACTATTCAATTTACATTTATTTATTTTCACAATACATACTGTTTCAAAGCAGCTTTACAGAAAATGCATGTCTACATTACAATTTAGAGTGGTCTGTTATCAAGGGTGACTGTGTCCAAGTTATGCATTTCAGAAATGTGCATATACAAACCACAGTTAGCTAAAAATGTATTAATTTAAAGTCCCCGTGAACCGGAAGTTGCAAACGACTTTTCTCCAGTGTTGTGACGTATTTCCGAGAGAAACGGAATACTAAATGAGGCAAAATAGTGGGCGTGGATTTTTTTCCAACTAGCACCTGATTGGATCTAGAAAAGTAGGTGTTTTCATTCAGCCTGTCTACTGTCAGTTGGAGGGGCGTGGTTACGGATGTTAAGCAGACACCAAAACCGTCAAACCTACGTCATCAGGGAAGGTCCTCCAATGCAGAGGGGAGGGGAAATTTCTGATTTTGATTAAAGATTACGGAGCCAAAAAAATGTTTTGTGTGGATTGACTTGCATGGATGAATTGTTCACCACAAAACGATCAATTTAGGCAAACAAAGTAAGTATGGTCAATTTTTAATTCATGGGGACTTTAAAGCAGAAACAACTACTACAGTTGCTCTCAATCCTGGTTCTGCAACATCCCTCAATTAACACATCTGATTTAATCCAGGTCATTAGTGGAAACTGAAGACTTAACTTAACAGTAAACATGTCATAGATCTATTTCAGGTCTTGGAGTTCTCATAAGTAAAAAACTCATAAGTTTCATAAGAACAGGGTCAGGGCAGAGTTGTGTTTTTAAAAAGAAAACTCATCACCATTTTATAATAGTTTATTTATAATCATTAGGTATTCATAAATTTCACCTGAAGCAACTTATTTTTACAAGGTTGTCAAGACGCAGTTTGTATGTTCTTTTGCTCATTGCTTCAGTCCATTGAACAGTTAAATTGACGTTGGGGGCCAGTCAATACTGTGACGTTACGTGTATTATATATTTATATACTAACCCATCCAACTTTATACAAACAGTATAATATAATTTGAAGAGTTAAAAATGTGTAACCAAACAGTCCTTTGTTGCAACACAAGGTAAATGTCATATCTTGCAATCTATCAAAACAGCAGGCTGCACCTGTAACTTCAGCAGAACATCACATCTCAAAGACTTGATCTTTGATACAGAATCAGCACATGATTTTCTAAACAGCCTAAAGAGGGAATGTTAATAGCTGAACTCAAGTGCTGTGAAATTTCATGTGGTTGGTGAGGTTCATACAGCCTCAGGTCTAAATTGCTGTTGAGAGGTCTTCATTAACAACTCAAACTAATGATATGAAAGCTCACTATGGTAAGCAAAGGCATTTTGTGTACATTTAACTCACTGCAAAAAAAAAAAAGTCAGATTTATGACTGTGGTGCACCTGAGCTAGAGATTTTAAGACAGACATTAAGTAAGAAAAAGGATCCAGATGGCTGAAAAGGACGGAGCAGTTGATGACAAGTGAGGGGGAAAAAAGTTGAAGACACTTTACAGTGCCCAATCTATTGTCTGGACTAACTTGCCATATCAAATATCTCAGAATAATTTAGATTGCATGTTCTTTGTAATTGTACAATTAATGTAAAAAACATTTTTTTTTTAAACAGTCTAGAATCTCTTCATCTGTCGTCTTTCCTGTCGCCTCTGTTTCTTGTCATTCTTCTCGTTCTCTTCAGGGGCTGCCTGTGAATCGGCAGAAAACCAGGGGCCCAGGAAGTTTGCCCACAATAAATGCAAAGCCCTTGCAGGTGCCTGGTGAAAAGAGAGAGCAAATAATACATTTACAGTAAAACTGGAATAGAGAAACCTCCATGATGTTACAATCAGAGCAATTCCGCAGTCTCACCAAGAGCCAGAAGTACCAGAAGTAGGATGACAGAGTACTGAGGACCTGAACAATGGCAGTAAGGATAATCACATCCTTCAGGTGTCTGCATGTCAATATAAGAAAAAAAGTCATTTATGAATATTATATTACCATCAAGTAAGGGTGCTCCGATTGATCGGGCGCCGATCACAATCGGCCGATAATTGCTTTGGGATGTGTGATCGGCGGTCTCTATAAAGGCCGATCCAGAAAAGCCGATCAGATGACGCAAAACTCGCGAGACAATTTTTTATGCCCTGGTAAAAATCGGTAAAAATGGCTTCAGCAGTCTGGCAATTCTACAAGGTGTGTGAAAAAGCAATTCACTAGCAATCCATCTGCAATGTGTGTACCAAGCCGCTGTCTGCTTGTCAAACAGTGCAGCCTCTCTGATCAATCCGTAAAATTACCGGAAAGAATAGAGTCCGTCCGCAACGGCGATAGATTGAAGCGCGCGTCCGAGTAAAGACTGCGCGAGCTACAGAGAACACTGTATCCACTGATCGCCGCGCCAACGAGCGCTCAGGTTGAGTTCAAAAACTCATAATATATATGAAGCCATACTATAGTATAATGTAAGATAGAAATTAATATTTAAGTCATTAAATTCAAGTTCACGTAAACTTTTCCCTCCGCTGTCAGTCATTCTCCATTCAGCGTTCAAACAGCGCGTCGTCAGTCATTCTCCATTCAGCATTCAAACAGCACAGCGCGTCGCGTTCGGCAAAAGCTCTATAGTTTCGCATAAATTGACTATCTTGCTGTACCTTAATCATGATTCATGTTCCTTTCTACCGTGTCTAGATCACAACACTGGAGAGCACTGTCATTGTTGTTCACGCGTACAGTAACTGAAATTTAAAACTGTTAAAAGAAAAGGCTGAATAAACTATTGCATAGATAGATACTGTATAATACACTATGCATCGATATGTATTTCCTTTGTGCTTAGAACTTTTCAATGCGGACTCGAAGAGCTGCGTGCTGTGACTCATGTTGCCTTAAGCGCATCATTCAGCGCTCGTGATCCGCATAAGCGCTGTGTGCAGCACTCTATTGGAGTCTTTCATAATCATATCATAATACTTTTGCGCAATGAAAGATTATTAATAGCATTTTTTGTTCTGTTCTGTCCTATCTATCATATGTTGCTGCCTCATTAAACAGCTGTGCTGTACATTTGTGCTATATTTATTTTCTTAATTTTATAGTAGACTATAAAATAATTGGGCCCCGGGGGGAGCATGCCCCCGGACCCCACTAGAGGGGTAATATCCTTCTCACCTTTTTCACCCCTGACCCGTTTTCATGTCTGATAAATACACAGGTGTAAATTCATGATACATTGTCTTCTCTTAAATGTAATACTTAATGTACATTGTTGTTAAATATAGTTTAATAATAATGCTACATGATAAATAGAAGGCTTCAAATAGACCCTGTAATCGGTGATCGGTATCGGGTGATACAGCTTCCAGTAATCGGTGATCGGCCCCAAAAATCCTGATCGGAGCACCCCTACCATCAAGAATATTTATCACCAACGGAAAATACACATATAATGGGGATATAAATATACAGATAAAACACCCAACTCACTCTGCCATGCCCAGTTCCATATTAAGGTCAATCCCTCCATCTAGCAAGCTACCATCTTCAGCAAATGTAGATTTAGCCATTGCTGACATTGATCTGTAGCTGCCAAAGTAGACCGCCACTGCAAACAGTAGCGAGAACTGGTACAAAAGAGACAAAAGAGGGATTCAGCACCAGACTGGAAGAGGAGTTGAGTGAATAACATTTAACCTTTACCAAGAAACTGCCAAAAGTTAATATCTCACAGTTGACTAAAAACACACATACAGTGATCTAAAGCCTAAGCAAATATGGAGAGATGGATATTATTGTCTTTATCAGGGTTTTTCAAACTGGTCCGTGGAAAAGCTTAGAGAAAAGAAGTTTAAACATTGCAAAATAAAGTAAGATTTGAATTAAAAGACACAACCTAAAATAACAATATTTTAGACATAATACTTTTTTCACACAGTATAAATTGGGTCTTTATACATGAAAATATATATAGCTGCCTGCCATATAAATTTTAGGGTGAAGGGTCCTCACATGAGGATGAGAATTTATTATAATTTGGGGGTCCATGGCAACAAAAACATTGAAAACCACTGGTCTATTTCCATTTGGGGAAAAAAAAGGTAGATACGCATACAACAATCTGGATTTGCTCATTCACATCACTCAACAAAACAAAAACAAAATATGCACATCATACTGTGACTTACCCATGTCCAAAATGTAGATGAGTTGTAATAGAGCACGAAATTGACTGCTGCATAAATAGCCTGAAAAGAATACAAAAAAAACAACAACAAAAAAAACACTCAAATGACTGCTTTTATATATATCTTTTAAATATATATTAAGATATATGACACTGATAGATAGATAGATAGATAGATAGATAGATAGATAGATAGATAGATAGATAGATAGATAGATAGATAGATACTCAGGCACACTGAAACTCAGATGCATGCCTTACGTTTGCTCCCAGGATGATTCTGCAATAGAACTTTAGAGTATCCTGGTTTTCCTCATATATTTGCTTTTTTCCTTTGGTTCCAACTTTACCTTTCGGCTAACGAGAAATATATTACTTCACAGGACAGCACTGACACACAGAACACTTAAATCTCGCCAGTCATAATTTACAATTATCATATGAATAAACTTATATGACACACAGTTATTAATCATGTTTCTTTTTGAATAGCTAGTTGTTAATCATGACTCATACCGGCATCTTCCCTGAGTTCTTCTTGTGTGCCTGTTCGTTTAGTTCACCCGGTGATGAGGCCTTCACCTTTAGGCATCTAAAAAACTAACGGTTTCTTATTTTTAAGGAATAATCTTCTAAATTAAACTACTACCACATACTGCAAAATAACACATCAGCGTTCGCGAACGTGTTTCCGGCGCTTGGAAAATGCGTCACAGATGCAATAAACTGGGCTTGATATCTGCGGGCTTGACGCCACCTCGTGCTATAGGCTTGTTTGAGATTCGCCTGCCCTCTCCTGAAATTTAGGTGAGAGTAGGCGGCTGCAGTGAGGAGAGGAGTGAAACAAGTGCAGGCAAGCCGGACAGTTCTTTCTTCTCGCAGTGGATCTGACCTACTGTCTATGGATCTGACACCTGTGAGATCAAAGACGTTTATCGCGGCATTCACACTCGTGCACGGTGTTTCTAATAAACTGGATGTAATTTAAGTTCTGTTGCTTTTTCTATATGAAAATAAATCTAAACTTAAGCCTAATTTCATGTAGGCTACTACAGGATTACTGCAAAAACAAATTTAAGGCATTCGGTTTAAAAATTACTTGTCTGCACTTGTTTTGATGCGAACTGCCATAAAACACCAACGAAGAAGATACAAAATATTACTTGTCTGTACGCTAGGTTAAAAAAAAAACTTTTGAAATGTTTGTTTCTCCTAAAACACGAAACTACCACTAACACTTGTTTTCCACTATGCATTGCATAATAGTCCTAATCCAATAGGTCATTTACAATGTCAAGGTTGTTTTGAGGAAAGTTGATTTAATGTGTAGCTTAACAATTTAAAAAAAAAAAATTACAATTAGCTAATGTGGATTCTTGGATGGACTGGTTGCATATATTTGGAGACAAAAGACTTTATGATATGATTAAATCAGTTTTTCAAGCTACTTCCTGGTAAGTAAATTGATGTTTGGGGTAAGAATTCCCCATGCTGGAGGACATAACAGCAAAGAGCAAGTCTAATAATAATTGTGCATGATGTGCAAACTGGGCCCACATTGACTACACCAATCCCAACTGAGTGGTCAGTAGGCTACTATTAATATGCTTGCTCTGGAAAATTTTGTCAGTTCATTTGTTTTCAGAATACCTGATGTTGAAAACTAAACATGGGCATAATACCATTGTGATTGAGACTAGGTAACAGTGAGTCACTGGATAAAAAGGGAAAGATAAGCAATTTAATTTTTAGTTGGCTACTACAGAAAGACAATCCAGTTTAAGCTCTGTTGTGCATTTCGAAGAGAAGTGAGTATAGACTTTATGCACCACCTAATAATACACAAAACAAACATGTTTTCTTCATACATTTTAAAGAAACTACAGTAAATTGAACAAAACTTGGACAATGTTATAGGGCATATTTAATGGACCTTCAGGAGCAACTTTATAAAAGTACAGACATTGACCTCTGGTGAGATATTACGTTTCCACTCATATCATAGTTTAACTTTTCACCTAGTCTATGTTTTCCGACTCCAGTTCAACAAAGTTTTAAGAGTTCAGCTGAGTTGAAAGAAGTCGTTTTGTGTGCATGCGTATCAGTTCTCTATTTGCATTAAATAGCAGGTTTCAGAAGTGCTGTCCAGTAGATCAGTAACCATGTGGACCGCACTGGTTCTGTTGTGTCTCGGAGCCTTTCTTCTCTTCTTGCAGTTCAGAATTCGGCGACCTAAAAACTTCCCCCCTGGACCCACTCCTGTTCCATTTTTTGGAAATTTGCTACAATTTGACCACATAAACCCGTTAAAGAACTTTGACAAGGTAAGCACATGGCCTGGGTTTATATTATTTTCTTTCTTTTTACTTGTTATTATTATTATTATTATTATTATATAATTAATATTATTTTATAAATTACACTGTATACACTGTTTCTTTTCCTATTTGTTGCAGTCTATATTTAATTAATATTTTTACATAGCCTATATGTTGGATCATTGTCACGTTTATTAGGCTATTTGTATGTGACTGGCATTCAATAATAATAATAAAAAAGGCCTAGCAGCAGAATACAGCGTTTTTAGTTTTCACGGATCCGTGTGAATGGGGATCGTTTTGCCAATGGTCGCGGAAAACTCAAAGGAAAAACTTCTCCGTTTTAAGCATATCGTTGTCCTGTAAACGTACCCTTATGAAAAGTTATGAAAAGAAATCAAACTTCATTCATACAGCATGACACAGCAATAACATCCTGCTCTGAGTTTGTGGTCTTCAACTTGAATGTTTTTCTACAGTTTGCTCAGCGCTATGGATCAATCTATGCACTGAACATTGGTAGACAGCCAGCAGTGGTGTTGACAGGACAGAAAATGATCAGGGAGGCACTGATCACAAAAGCGGGGGAGTTTGCTGGTAGATCAGAGAACATGATGGTCAGTCATATAACAAGGAGCAAAGGTAATGCAGCATACACAAAATACTACAAGCAGCAAATCATACTACTCACATAACACAGACAAGTGCATTGCACTTCAAAAGTCTCCGTGCTGGGCTTAGGGTGTTCCCTAATCATTTTGTGTGTTTAGGGGTGATCATGGCAGATTATGGAGACAGCTGGCGGGAACATCGGCGCTTTGCTCTGACCACACTGAGGAACTTTGGCCTTGGAAAGAGAAGTATGGAGCAGAGGATTCTGGAAGAAGTCAAATATATCTGCGCCCAACTGGAGGAGTCTGCTGGTACGGCCTCCTCACCTGTCACCTTCAATCTTCTCTATATTCACGTAACACACATTTATTCACATGTTCAGTGTCTTATGTTTATATATAGACATTTTTTAAATCTCAAAATTGCCAAAGAACATTCAAATTCATGAATGGAAAACATTTCTTGTCTTTATATCTCTACAACTCTACCAGGAAAGTCAATTGACCCTCAACATCTGTACCACCGAGCTGCTTCAAACATCATTGCCTCAATAATTTTTGGGTCACGTTTCAATTATCAGGATGAATATTTCCAGACATTGATCACAACTATGGAAAAACTTACAAAGATTGTCATTGGACCATGGGCAATGGTAAATACAACGAAAAATAAAGGCAGCATCTAATTACCAGTACATGCAAATAGCCAACCTTGTTGTTAAAGGCTATTTTCACAAACTCTGCCCCCCATTGGACAGATAGGCAATAGGCATATTACTTACACTCACCTAAAGGATTATTAGGAACACCTGTTCAATTTCTCATTAATGCAATTATCTAATCAACCAATCACATGGCAGTTGCTTCAATGCATTTAGGGGTGTGGTCCTGGTCAAGACAATCTCCTGAACTCCAAACTGAATGTCAGAATGGGAAAGAAAGGTGATTTGAGCAATTTTGAGCGTGGCATGGTTGTTGGTGCCAGACGGGCCGGTCTGAGTATTTCACAATCTGCTCAGTTACTGGGATTTTCACGCACAACCATTTCTAGGGTTTACAAAGAATGGTGTGAAAAGGGAAAAACATCCAGTATGCGGCAGTCCTGTGGGCGAAAATGCCTTGTTTATGCTAGAGGTCAGAGGAGAATGGGCCGACTGATTCAATAGAAGAGCAACTTTGACTGAAATAACCACTTGTTACAACCGAGGTATGCAGCAAAGCATTTGTGAAGCCACAACACGCACAACCTTGAGGCGGATGGGCTACAACAGCAGAAGACCCCACCGGGTACCACTCATCTCCACTACAAATAGGAAAAAGAGGCTACAATTTGCAAGAGCTCACCAAAATTGGACAGTTGAAGACTGTAAAAATGTTGCCTGGTCTGATGAGTCTCGATTTCTGTTGAGACATTCAGATGCTAGAGTCAGAATTTGGCGTAAACAGAATGAGAACATGGATCCATCATGCCTTGTTACCACTGTGCAGGCTGGTGGTGGTGGTGTAATGGTGTGGGGGATGTTTTCTTGGCACACTTTAGGCCCCTTAGTGACAATTGGGCATCGTTTAAATGCCAAGGCCTACCTGAGCATGTCCATCCCTTTATTGCCACTAAGTCCCCAATCCTCTGATGGCTACTTCCAGCAGGATAATGCACCATGTCAAAAAGCTCGAATCATTTCAAATTGGTTTCTTGAACATGACAATGAGTTCACTGTACTAAAATGGCCCCCACAGTCACCAGATCTCAACCCAATAGAGCATCTTTGGGATGTGGTGGAACGGGAGCTTCGTGCCCTGGATGTGCATCCCACAAATCTCCATCAACTGCAAGATGCTCTCCTATCAATATGGGCCAACATTTCTAAAGAATGCTTTCAGCACCTTGTTGAATCAATGCCACGTAGAATTAAGGCAGTTCTGAAGGCGAAAGGGGGTCAAACACAGTATTAGTATGGTGTTCCTAATAATCCTTTAAGTGAGTGTATATTATATATGTAAAAAAGCTTTTCTTCTGAATTGCAGCTCTATGAAATAGCCCCAGTGTTAAGGATTTTTCCACTGCCATTCTGGAAAGCTTTTCACTATTTTGAGACAATCAGAAAACATATTCTTAAAGTTGTGGATGAGCACAGGAAGTCACATGTTACCGGGGAGCCAAGAGACGTGATTGACTGTTACTTGGAGGAGATGGAGAAGGTAAGATACTTACAAAGGTTTGTGTGTGACGTGTTATATGCTGCTGAAAAAATTCTATGAAAATACATGAGTTTAATATTCTTTGATTTAAAGTGGTTTGTGAGTAGATAATTTTATTTTCAGAGAGCAGATCAACGCACCACCTTTAATGACTCACAAATGGTCACTTTGCTGTTTGACCTGTTTGTGGCTGGAACTGACACAACCTCTAACACTCTCCGAACTTTAACACTCTATTTGATGACCCACACTCATATTCAGGGTAAGGAATGTGGATAAGTGGTGTGTCTAATAGAGAGTTTTTATGTTAAAAACTTTTGCATGTCAAAGTAAATTATCTACATGGCAAAATTGTATCCAGGTCAGATATAAATAAATGATACATGTTGGGGAATTGCCATGTATAAATCCATGTCATTTTTATATATTTTTTTTTTGCCCAAAGATAGTCATGAAATATTTGAATATTCATACATTTTATAATTCCCCCCCCCCCAAAATGATAGCTGTGTGTGTGTGTGTGTGTGGTTTAGGTGAACACTACTTTATGGGGACAAAATGTCCCCACAAAGATGGCAATATCTGAATTCCTTGTCCTTGTGGGGACATTTTTGGTCCCCATGAGGAAAACAGCTTATAAATCATTCTAAATTATGTTTTTTTTAAAGGTAAAAATGCATACAGTTTTCTGTGATGGGGTTTAGGGGTAGGCTATAGTATTAGTGTAAGGGGATGGAATACACGGTTTGTACAGTATAAAAACCATTAGGCCTATGGAGAGTCCCCGTAAACCATATTCAAATGTGTGTGAGCGTGTGTGTGTGTTTATTGCAAATTTATGTTTCTAAAAATTAGGTAGGCTGGGTTAGATTTCTTTATGGATTTTGCATTAAGAAATAATATGCAGCAAAATACGATTCTGGAATGATATAATGCATTTTCTTTTTGTGATTTGTTTTTTGTAGCATTAGTTTTTCAATGTCTATTTGTGTCTTTGTGTTAATATCTGTTTATACATATTCAGAGCAATGTCAGCGGGAGATTGATGAAGTCCTTGGTGCTCGTGAACATGTCACATATGAGGACAGAAACGCCATGCCTTTCGTTCAAGCAGTGATTCATGAGGGTCAGCGTGTTGGTGACATTGTTCCTCTCAGTATGTTTCACACCGCCAGAACCGACACTCAACTCCAGGGCTACAGCATCCCAAAGGTGGCATTTACTATAATTACTGTGTGGCAACAAATGTTTATTTTCATCAAAGGTGTAGAGTTACTATGGCACATAAAACTGCCATAAAAGAAAGAGTAACTAAGAACATCTATCCATTATTTAATCTTATTAAAACAGTCCATCATCCAAACTGTTATTACTACAACTCCTAAACAGCATATTCTACGGCGGCCGAGAAAGCTCAACGCGCTGCAACTGAAGAAAACACATGCAAATAGAAGAAAACGCATGCAAATAGAAGAAAACGCATGCAAATAGAAAAAAACGCATGCAAATAGAAAAAACACTCACAAGTTAAGAAAACATCATATCAGTTTCACAACACACGTGAGCTCCAAATGACAATTCATCATGACATCACAACAGTAATAGACGTTCTTCCGGGTGGCAAAAGCCGAAGCGTTCTTATGGCAACGCTAGTAAATTGCTTGGAAGGGAGACCCACCGTCGACTGTAAAAATGTAATAAAAATAAAAAATTTAATTAAATATAATGTGTTTTTTTTTATCATAATAACAACTGTGTTTAATGATAAGTAAAAAAATATAATAAATATGTAATATAGTAGGCCTACACATAATTAGCAACATACTCTCTAGCTCTTATTATTTCTAGCCAAAATAACGTGCTATAGCCGATCATGGTCATTAAATGGCTTTCCTGAGGTAAATGTTATGTGACATCATTGTTCTCCAGCTGTTATATTAACCTGTTTGCGCGGTGGAAAAACACTGATTGGTCGATATTATGTATGAGGATTATACATTTCGGTAAGTTGCGTGAGAAAATGGATGTGTGGCGTGAGAGCGTGTGAAAAGTGAGTCTCACGGTCAATGCGTGAGAGTGGGCAGCCCTCTTTTACTGCAGGCAGTGACTGGCAATGAGTCTGATCTTCAAAAGCGACAAGTTTAGTGATATTAGTCTCGAATTTCCCCGGCTGAAGATAAATGCTCTGCTATGGTTTTGTAGATGGACCGTTTTGAGAATACACAAAGCAGAGTTGAAGGGCAAGCAGGGTTGGCAGCAGAAATGTAAACGTTGGATGAGTCATATAATTTAGGGCATCATTAAGATTTCCTACTTTTGACGACACAACGTCCACTCGCTATAACCTCCCCACCCACAAGAAATCGATACAACCCATACTCCTTTTGCTGTATATCTGGCAGCGCAACCCCAAACACAAGACGTTTTCATCATCGTTTCAACTTTGATCAACAACAATGTGTTTAACTATGTAACTGTTACAGTAGCCGGCTGGATCTCTTCAGTTGGTCAGTAGAAGCCGCTCGCGTTCTGCCACCCGGAAGTATCTTGGTTCCTATTGTTTACAAACATTCTGAAATGCCGTATACTCACAACACCAAACAAATACAGAAACGAGCTGCAAAAGCTCACAACACAAATACAGAAACGCGCTGCAAATAACACAGACCACAACGGAAATGTTTCCAGGGGAACCAAATAAGTGACGAACCCGGCTGGGACGTGCTGGTGCTTACACCCTAAAATTCTACTTTATGTATTTATTTATTTTGCAAAACAGAGATTACATTTTTATGACATACACCTTGTATACAATATACAAAATGTATTAACAATATGTTCAATGTCATCAGAATACAAATGAGAAAAGAACAATGAGCTGAAAACTAAAATAAATAAATAAAAAAGATAGAGAAGAAGAACATGAAGGAAAGATATTTATCTTTCATCAGTTACACTGTACAAATTGTTTGATGTTATGTTTAAATTTTCATAAAGAAAAGTTTCATAAGAAATGTTAGGTAATGTAGGGTCCAAAGTTTTAAAGTTGAGACACACACAAGCTTTTTTGTAAAGTAAAAATAAAAATGTATTTGCAACCGTTATGTTAAAGGTGCTCTAAGCAATGTCACGCGTTTCTTAGGCCAAAACATTTTTTGTCACATACAGCAAACATCTCCTCACTATCCGCTAGCTGCCTGTCCCCTGAACACACTAAACACACGTGTCCCCTGGACACGGTCTCTGTAGACAGCACAGGCTCCACAAACAGCAACAAAAACAAACTGCAGCAACCCGCTCCACGAAACAAAACAATGTTCCAGCCTGGGGGTGGGGTTAGTGAGCGTACATGGGGGGTGTGGAGGAGAGAAGCCTGAAGACGGAAGTTAGAATTTTAACTCTTTAAGTTTGATATGGCCGAAACACGTCCAAAGAGACGACGTTCTGATGAACAGATTGCAAAAATGCAAAGAAGAGGGAAAAGGAGAAGGAACGCATGCCCGAATTTACATTGGAAAAGCCTTTGAAAGGTGGAGAGAACTCCGCCGGCAGAAGGGCTTCCAATCCGACATTCAGGTAACGTTAGCTCTGTTTTTGCTGGGTAAATCCAGTTTGGTTTTTCTAAATGGACTTTCATGTTCGCCTAACAAACACAAGGAATCAAGGCTATAATTAGCTAGAACAATGCAGTCAGCGCTAACTTTGGTGAATACAACATATGGTTTCTAGCAGCTAGCTATCGATCTCCATTGTAAATAATCAAGCAAACTCACAGTAGGGCGACAGTTTGTGTGAATGATTGTTTTCACCAACTATTTATTATGAAATTGAATGTTCATTCATAGCCTATTGACAATGACAACTTTGACTAAATTTGAAGCTAACTTTATCTTGCTATTATTGCGTCCTGGTATGGGAGCTAAAGTTATAACCTTTGGTGGCGAAACGTTTTATCGTGTTTTTCTGGTAATGTTTCTATTTTTTTGCATTATATAAAAGCATTTATCTAACTTGGCGACATTACACCTTGAAAGTAGTATCAGTAAAACTACAGGGGGAGGGGACGGGATGAGGAGGAGGGAAGGTCTAGCTAGCCTCCGTTTTGTTTGACAATACTTTGAACGCAGTGGCGGCTCCTGCAAAATCTCTCAGGGGGGTCAAATATTTGGATGATTGATAAGGATAAGGTCCATCCATGCAATGGATAAATTAACAGCTTAAGCATGTAAAGGCAACTTCACTACTTTAATATTAATTAAAATAATGACTCTTACAATACATCTCATTGTTTGTTTCTATACTCACTATTATTACACTGCTTACATCACATTACTCGCTTAATACACTGCGTTCGCCATGACGTTGTTGAAGTTTAACTGGCCTCCACTCGCGAGATGTCCCAACAGTCTCTCTCGCTCTCCTTCTCTTTTTTATTTTTATTTTTTTAATCACATTTGATAAAGATATTAAAGTAGTGTTTAATTTTTTCTTGTTGTTCAAATTCAAAATTATTTTCAAATATTATTTGTCACTTAATCTTAAAGATTTTTAATAGCGTATGTTTGTTCCCACCAATCGCTGCACAAGTTAAAGGGTTAGTTTACCCAAAAATGAAAATTAAAAAAAAAATATATGTCACTTGATAAACTTATAGTTGAGCCACTGTTGCGACATGGAATATTTAAACATTTTCTTCATTGACTTTCTGGGGCGTCAAGTTTCATTCCCTTAGGCAGCCTATGTGGTAGTGATCCAGCTCTCAAATTTAATCATAAATATCTTCATTTGTGTTCCGAAGACGAACGAAGGTCTTACGGGGTTGGTACAGCATGGGGGTGAGTAATTAATTACTTAATTTTCATTTTTGGGTGAACTAACCCTTTGAGGATACGTATGATGACGTAAGCACGTTAGTGCGAGCCCTCCCGGAACCCATAGAGAATGCATTGCAGTGCCTCCAGTTCGAAAAAAAAACATCTTTGAATGTAAGTCACTCTGGGCGATTCTCAGCCAGAGTGAAATCGCCCAAAAAGAGGCGGTACTCCACAGAACGTGACATGACGCTGATTGGACTATATCCAGACAGTGGCGGCTAGCGTAACTCTGTGGTTGAATGAAATTGTGAATGTAATTGAAAAAGTCCCTTTCATTCACACTTTGGTGGTGCGTCGCCCAATCGCCCTAATGAAGAAACTGCCCCTGTTTGAACGTCAACAAGAAGTGACGTCACCCAGCATCGCTTAGAGCACCTTTAACAGCATTATATTTCTTTCAGCTCTTCAGCTGATGGACACCGTGCTGCGTTGTCATGGGAACATCCCAGGTCAAAATAATGAGGAATTACGTTGTCTTTCGTTGCTCCTTCATCAAGTGCGTTCCACGCGGCTACATAATAATTAATAATAATTCATTACATTTATATAGCGCTTTTCTAGGCACTCAAAGCGCTTCACATGGAAGGGGGGAATCTCCTCAACCACCACCAATGTGCAGCATCCCCCTGGATGATGCGACGGCAGCCATAGTGCGCCAGAACGCCCACCACACACCAGCTTACTGGTGGAGAGGAGACAGTGATGAAGCCAATCAGTGTATATATATATATGGGGATTATTAGGAGCCCATGATGGACAGAGGCCACTGGGCAAATTTGGCCAGGATGCCGGGGTTACACCCCTACTCTTTCGAAAGACAGCCTGGGATTTTTAATGACCACAGAGAGTCAGGGCCTCGGTTTAACGTCTCATCCGAAGGACGGTGCTCTTTGACAGTATAGTGTCCCCGTCACTATACTGGGGCGTTAGGACCCACACAGACCACAGGGTGAGCGCCCCCTGCTGGCCTCACTAACACCTCTTCCAGCAGCAACCTGGTTTTCACAGAAGGTCTCCCATCCAGGTACTAACCAGGCTCAACCCTGCTTAGCTTCAGTGGGCAACCAGTCTTGGGCTACAGGGTGATATGGCTGCTGTGATATGGCTGCTACATAACAGCACACTAGCCCTGCTCACTCCAAAGTCCCAGTTCAAGGGCTCTGCCGTCTGCCCTTCGAAGGGAGGATGGCATAGGGAAGCTCACGAGCAATAAGAACGTCCCAGCCGGGTTCGTCACTTATTTGGTTCCCCTGGAAACATTTCCGTTGTGGTCTGTGTTATTTGCAGCGCGTTTATTTGGTTGTGTTGTGAACTTTTGCAGCGTGTTCTGTATTTGGAGCACACGTGTTGTGAAACTGATGATGATGTTTTTTTCTATTTGCATGTGTTTTCTTCAGTTGCAGCACGTTGAGCTCTCTCGGCCACCGTAATATTCACTATAAAAGGAAGGTTTGCTAATCTTGTTAAAAACATCTGCTCTCACAGGGGACAATCATCATCCCCTATCTGTCATCTGCTCTCAGAGAGGAAAGTCAGTGGAAGTTTCCGCATGAATTCAACCCTCAAAACTTCTTGAATGAAAAGGGGGAATTTGTGAAGCCTGATGCATTCATGCCTTTTTCTGCTGGTATGTTGTGCATGTATTATTAGTGTAAAGAGGTATTTTAATCTAGACTCATTTAGCTTATTTATATGTAATCCAGACAGAGGTGTCCCTGAGCTGTTTAAATACACACTATACAGACAGGGTCATTGGTATGATCAAAACAATACATAGATCAAATAGAAAGCACATTTGTGTAGTAGAATGTGAACAAACTGTGTGTTTGTATTATGTACATTCACTTTTCTATTTCCTAGGATCTCGTGTGTGTTTAGGAGAAAATCTAGCTCGCATGGAGCTCTTCCTCATCCTGGTCACAGTGCTGCGACAATTCCATCTGATCTGGCCGAAGGATGCAGGAGAGCCGGACTTCAAATATATATATGGCGGGACACAGTCAGTGAAACCTTACCATCTGACTGTACAACTACGTACACCTGGGGAGACTTGTGAAACGGTTCATTGAACATGTTGTCCTTCAGTGAAAACATGACCCAGTAGTGGGTTATCACATCACACTATACAATCACAATGGTACCTGCCATTAAACTATTTTTAGCTTTTCAGCTAAATTTAAACACACAAGACATTAAAACAAATATTGTAAGTTACTAAACTATACAATTACAACAGGCGCATGTGATTTTTAACAACTTGCAATGACATTTATGAAAAATACCTTTGCCCTAAGAGGTTTAACTCAATATGGTTTTATTGTATTTGCTTATTTACCCAATGCCTACAGCAAAAATAAATTATAATTTTAATGGCATTTAAAATTGACATACAAAATCACTGCCAGGGAAAACTAGTTACTGAGACTGTAGCTCTAGTGACAACTAGCCCCGGTCTCTTAAATGCATTAAACGTGTTAATGGTTAATGAAACTTTGATCACTAGGCAGCTTTAATGCATTTAACAATTCACAACTATTCCATTTTGCAATCATGACACTTCCAGTGGTAGTGTTTTAGTATTTGTTTTTATTTTGCTTTTAAAATACACTTTAATACCATAAAAAAAAAAAAAAAATTATAGTATTGTGTGCTGCTAGAAAGCTCAGCTTCATACTGATTGAGCATGATGTAGTCGGACTACAAAATAATTGAATGTTGGAACTGATTTATATTGTAAAAATATGCAAATAAATAAAATATATCATTTATCACAAAACATCAAATGGCACGGTTCCTCCTCTTGTCCATTGATGTGTTCTTCCAGCTGCTGTTACGCATGGAAATAATTGAAACAACACATGAGTGAAAAGTTTAAGCATCATCACACAAGCTTATATCTCAAGTTAATATTCAGAACATACAATATTTTGTGTCTCTTTTCACAAGGGCAGAACCAGCAGTAAGATAAAGCCCAAACGATAGAGAAAGAGAGATAACGTTACTGTTGCACCGCAGCGTAGCTCCAACAGTCACACAGAGACACGGAAGCTTAAATACAGTGCACTTTAACAACAAAATTAGATAGCAGTATCGCTACAATCGACACCGATTAGTAAAATAACTCTTTGCCAAACCGACAATAATACACTTTACCTGATCACCTCCTCCATGGCTACATCTCTACACGACACGTGTGCCTGGCTGGATAAGCCAACCACGTGCGCAAGAAGACCATAGACTGTAGAAGAAGACTGATGCTGCGTCCCAGTTCGCCTACTTATACTACGCCCTAAAAGTATGTACTCTTTTTGTGAAGAAAAAGTACATACTTTTGAGTGTGTAGCAAAAGCGTAGGCAAGAGGCTTATTTGAGATGAGCAAAATCTCCGCAGAACCGGTTAGAAACGTGTCCGAGTGCGGTCCGCCTTGCTCTGATGTCATGCTGACGTATGTCAAAAAACTCTCGCGACCGCAAGGCGCACGTGTCGGATTCTGCAGTCGCGCGCAGTTGCTCTCCAGCGACTGCGCTGATCAAAAGCATGATGGGAAACGACTTGCTGACGACACAGCTTAATGCTCATTGGTTTAAACAACCGAGATGTATTGTTCTCTTTTAAAATGTTTGATTTTAAAACTGTGATATCATGTTTTATGTGTATAGCTACGTTATGTGTGAATATTCCCAAACTCTCTGACAGTGCGATATGGGCTATGTGATGTCATTTTTATTTAAAAAATTTATAAAAACACATGACTTTTATTTTTATGATTTTCTGAATGTATGGACACAACAGGTAATATATGATTTTTGGGGGGCTCTTATTTTGTAAAACAACATCAGAATGTCCTGAAACTTTGTAGTTGACACCTTGAGAAGGTGTCCTCTCCATCTGAGGTGGAATTGGTCTGTGGAAGCTAGGACTTTTATTTGTATGATTTTCTGAATGTATGGACACAACAGTGTATTGATGAGTTTTGGAGGGCTCTTATTTTGTAAAATAACATAAGAATGTCCTGAAACATTGTAGTTGACACCTTGAGAAGTTGTCCTCTCCATCTGAGGTGGAATTGGTCTGTGGAAGCTAGGACTTTTATTTTTATGATTTTCTGAATGTATGGACACAACAGGTAATATATGATTTTTGGGGGGCTCTTATTTTGTAAAACAACATCAGAATGTCCTGAAACTTTGCAGGGGACACTGTGAGCAGAGCCATATAGAGACTCTATATGGCTCTGACTGTGAGTAGGTGTCCTCTCCATCTGAGGTGTAATTGGTCTGTGGAAGCTAGGACTTTTACTTTTATAATTTTCTGAATGTATGGACACAACAGGTAATATATGTGATTTGGGGGGCTCTTATTTTTTTAAACAACATCAGAATGTCCTGAAACATTGTAGTTGACACCGTGAGAAGGTGTCCTCTCCATCTGAGGTGTAATTGGTTTGTGGATGAAAAAATAAAAATAAAAATATTGAATTTATATACACAACAGCATATTTATGATTTTATGAGGACTCGATAGATAGATAGATAGATAGGTAGATAGATAGATAGATAATTATAGAGATATATAGATAGATAATAATATAGACAGACGGACGGACAGACAGACAGACAGACAGACAGAGATAATAATATAGACAGACGGCCGGACGGACGGACGGACACACAGACAGACAGACAGACAGACAGACGGAATAACTGAATGTGAAATAGCCTTCGCCGGAAGATCAATGTTTTCAGTTCAGATGAAAGGTTGACGGTCTTACCGTAATAGCTAACGTATAAGCGCATAGAGAGATATAGGGGCGGCTAGTTTGACTGCTCATTTCGAACTGGAGGCTGGCTTGACTGCAGTGACGAGCACTATATAGTGAGCTCACCTGCATAATAGAAACACCACTTTCGGACACTACTCGATCGTCTCTCGGCGCCGTTGATTAAGTTACGTCATTACTGTCGCACTGTCAGCTGGTGCCGAGCCAGCTCTGGGCTAAATAGATTTTTTTTTAAAAATAAATACATTACATTATATTGAGCTTATTTCTCCAAAATTGTAAAATTAAAAGTCGTTTCTGGCCGTTTCTGTTATAATGCGTTACTCCACACATGATTATAACTTATAAACATAAATAAAATTAATACACATATTTCATATATTTTCATTTTCGCGCCACACCGTTTTCTCTTGCCTGTCGACATTAGGGGAAAAAAACAGACCTACGTTATCAAATATCTTGCTCATAATACTCTTAATAAAACAGCTTTTAGACTCTGTGGAGATGCCACTCAATCTTTTTTGTTTGTTTGCTCTCGTGATTCAGAAGATTTTGCAGAAAACGACGTGCTGTTCTTGCTACGCTAGCGAGACGTCGTCAAATTGTAAGTTAAAGATGAAGATGATGCTAGGTCTTTATCAGAGACGGACAGAGTACACAGCTTTATTACTTGAGTAAAAGTACAGATAACCCTGGCTAAATTTGACTCAAGGACAAGTAAAAAGTACTAGTCAGATGTCTACTTAAGTAAAAGTACTGTACTTGTTTTTTAAAAGTACTTGAGTATCAAGAGTAAGAGTACATTTTCTTAATATTGCATTATAAAAATACAAATTCGTATTGTCCAAGGGGGTAATCCATCGACCGGAAGTTGAAGTCGGCCGGGTGCCGCCATCTTGTAGCAGAACTTCACTTGCGTTAGCATTTCCATTGACTCCCATTCATTTTGGCGTCACTTTGACAGCGAATAACTTTACATCTGAGGCGTTTAAAGACTCCATTTGTCCATTATTTATTTCTAAAGAAACACGACAATGTATAAAGGGCTCCATTACCTTCTATGTTACATTATGGCCCCGTAGAAACAGTTTTGGTAAAAATAGGCTAACGATTGCGTCATAACCACTCGACTCTCTGTCGCGCTGTACAGAAATTACCATACAGACAGGAGGAGAAGCTCGCAGGCAATCGGGGGGACGTCCCGTCAAGGGAGAAGCCCATAGATAATGAGTCCATAAAAGCAACGGAATACTTACTCCTGCTCACTCACGCCAAAGAACTCTTTGCTCAAGTTCCCCGTCTCTGCAAGATTAACGTTGGCAATTTTCACGCACAGCTACTAGAAGATTAACGTCTGTCAGACAGGTTGCTCACGTCATCATCAAGCTTAGTTTGAGTCTGCGCGTCAGGAACGGAAGTGCTCAAAAATCGCTAAAAGTGGGCTTCAACTGTCTCAACTGAGTTCCAATGAGATCGCTCTGTCCATTTCTTTTACTGTCTATGGTATTGTCGCGCTGCTCTCCTTGATGTCCAGCCGCCATTTTTACGATCAGCACAATGCATGATGGTATGAAGGGCTTGGGTTAGTGACCATCGGTTGTACACTACTTTTCAAAATGCATTATGGGATACATTGAGTGGACTATATAGGGTATAATAATCATCACTATACATTCGGACAGCACTACAAAATGGCGAGCTCACTATATAGTCCATTATATAGTGAGTAGTGAGATTTCGGACACAGCCCAAGTGAAAGTGGCATGTACCGCCCCCTACTGTACATTATTAACGTATAACAGGTTACTGGTTACTGCCCTCCATCGGCTCCTCTATTGCCATATCCAGCACCACATTTGATATATAATTTATATTCCCTCTGTATATACTCTATCCCATACATAATGTCCGTACACTCATTTAGATTTTTACACACAACCAGCCTAGTCTAGTAAATGGCAGTGATTTACTAGAGGGACCATGCTTTCAATGACATTTCAGAATTCAGATGTATTTAAATGTAAAAATTTCTAGAATCTATACCAACATTACACTCTGAACTGGAACGCAGACCACCCTCGAAATTCACTCCCTGGACTCTGTCCCCCCACACCCCCATTTTCAGCCCAGCACACAACAGGAAAATGACTTCAATTAGGTTTTTTTTTTCACTTCTCAAGATTCTGTTGTGGTTAAAAAGTTACCATATCATTAGTCTAGGGATGTAACAATATATTGTGTCACAATATATCGCAATACATAAATGCATCAATATGTATCATGAATAGTGACAATACGTATTGTGTATTATTCACCCAAAATGAAAATTACTGTGTGAGAAAAAAATCAAGTTTACAGAGTTTCAGTGTAAGACATTAAACTACTATATATAATGTTAAATATAATGTATAATGCAATGGGGGAATATTTGTGAGTCCTGATAATGCCAAATGTCTTATGTTGCCAGAAAAAAGTGGCCTAGATTATTGTAAATATATCTAGTGAGTGACAGAGTGCAAGCGTATTCATCTAAAATAATTCTGTATTTTTATTCTGGTGTCACTATTGTCCTGTGCATTGGGTTACCAGCACCAGCAGCACCAAGTCCAAGCCTATTCATTTACACCCACAATGTAAAACCAAATTAAGCATTTTAATCAACAGTACATTTTTTGTTAACCTTTTATCATATGTCTTGGACTGGAGTATCGCAATAATATAGTATCGTGAGTTCAGTATTGTGATATGTATCGAATCGTGACGTGGGTATCATTACACCCCTACATTAGTCAAATCGTTAGTAGGTACATTGTTTTAAGGAGTGCAGACAAATTACACTACAAAAGGTTTTATTATTTCCCAGTTTATATTTCTAGTTTCATGTGGAAAACTTAAAAATTTGAAACTTCTTTTAGGTTGAATTTCCACACACTGTACCTCAAGGAGTATCCTTTGTCGCTCATCCATATAACTATTGTTAGATGATTTGAGAATCAGATGGGTTTGTAAACCATTTAGAACCATAGATACATATTAATTATGAGTATAATTTTGCTGTCAGTTTTGGTTTTATTGTTTTGGTTGCTGGCAGTTTTATTGTCTCAAGGGTATAAACAAAATGAAGACTACATTTTTTCTCAGTATACTTTATTTGACAAATTACAAAAGAGAGTCTTGGCACTCATTTAATTAACAGAAATCTCATAAAACAAACCAATAATGCAAAGACATAATTTGAGCATTTTAAAGCCATATAATATCCATCAATACTGTTTTAAGAAGATCTCTAGTGTGTATCTTTAACTGTGATTATTAAAAGTGCATGTTTTTAAAAATATCACTATGAGAACCACCCCCCGTGTTCAAGGAAAAAGGAATAAAAAAAGATTGAAACAAATAATAAAATAAAAAACATTTAACTAAATTCCCAAACATATGCAAATACACACAACAGTCCCTGAGAAAACTGTCTTGCTGCTTCATGTCAAATTTCAAAAGTTAAGAATAAATCACACTTTCTTTAAATCAATCCAGGACAATCTCTGAAAATCTGATTTTGTGCTTTAAGACAGGATATGGTCTGGAGGAAGTTCAGTAAGGCTTATTGGACAGGAAACTCTGTAGCATTTGTAGAGATGGACCAGGAGCCCACTGAGGAACCATGTGACCTGCACCCTGGAAGAGCAGAATTGTATGTCACAAGAGCTTTGATAAGAATGATTTTGACACTCACATTCACACGTTTTCTATTTGTGAAAGAAGTCTCCTATGCTCACCAAGGCTGTTCAAAAATACAGTAAAACAGTAATATTGTGAAATAATATTACAATTTAAAATCACTGTTTTCTATTTGATTATATTTTAAAATGTAATATATTCCTGTGATTACTCCAGTCTTAAGTCACACGATCCTTCAGAAATCATTCTAATATGCTGACTTGGTGCTCAAGAAACATTTATTATTATTACGCCACAAAACCATATTTGCTAAATGAAATCCAATACTTCTTTCTTACTAATTGTAGGGTGCTGATTCCAAAAAAACAGCACCCGTTTTGAACTTCATAGCATTTTTGCTTTCAACAACCATTTGTAAGGTGAATAAGTCTTGTATTACCCCTTAATTAATATTATATAAAATTACTGTATAATATTACTCCTCAAAGACATGATTCCCATCTTCCTCTGAGCCAGGTTAGAACTGTTTAATCAATTCTCAGCTGATTTTCACATGTATGACAATTTTATGCCTAATCCTGATTTCAGGTGACAGAAGAACATGCAAACATGACACAGATGTTTTCTGGTTTTGTACATCTGTGCATTTTACTACATTCAACCAGCGACAGAAAATGACAGATTTTAAGTTTTTTTTTTTTGTAAACTCATGTTTACGTGAAGTTCTCCTTTGCAGATTGTAAATTAAATTATACTTATTTTGTAATAAAAACTGAATCTTTTGACATATGACTGCTTTTGTTATTTTGATTAGTGAATTAAACTTGATACATACATATCTTTTTTTTTTTTAAATGTTCATTCTTATTTTGCGATGATAAAAAAAAACTGTACATTTTCGTAAGTTTTAATTTATTTTTTGGAACTCAGCACTATCAAATTAGGTAATAATATAATAGCCCTGTTTTGCAAATAAGCAGAATTTTTTTTTCCAATATGCAGGGCTGTGTGATAAATGTTGAAAACTGTTGTGCCTCTTAATATTTTTGTAAAAACAGTGATACATTTTTTCTGTATTCTTTAATGAATATAAAGTTTGAAAGATTGGCATTTATTTAAAACAGAAACCTTGTGTGACACTATAGTTGTCCTTAATGTCAGTTTTAATCCATCCTTTCTGAAAAAGTATTAATTTCTTTCAAAAAACATCCTGACCCCAAACTTCTGAAATGTATCATATATTTTGCACCCTATGACATTTATTACAAATTAGAAAATGTATAAAATGGAAACCAGCAACATTTGTAGGCATATCATTACAATAACAGTTTGGCGCTTTTACTGTTTAGCCTGAATGTCTAACTGATTAGAGCCAGTCATATGAATCTCTATAAAGATTACAAACAGAGGTTGCACATAAATGGATCTTATTGAAGCTGGAACTAAAGTAAAGTATTACTACAACTTGGAAAAGAGCAACACAAACTTACCTTGACTGTGAGGAAAGTGATGTTGCCAAATTGCTGGTAGAATCCAGCAATCTGATCATCATAAATCCAGGGCTGGTACTGTGTGCTTGCCTTGAAGAAGAAAACCAAACATTAAACCTAGAAGGTGCTATAAAATCTGCTGAAAATCTCAAAGATCTCAAAGAACCTACCTTCTGTCCAAGCTGCTCAACAAACCACTGGTCTCCAAGGAAGTTACAAGCCATATCGGTGTCTCCATTATAGACCAAAGCTCTCAGACCCAAAGCCAGCAGCTTCACATAGACGTCCTTCACAGTTTCGTAAATGGTGTGATACTGGTTTCCCACAACATCACTGCATAAAAAAGGAAAAACACAGTATGCACACATGATCTTATGCACACACACAGTCAGGACAGGCGTCAGTTTACCTGCAGATGTCCCATGGTGGTAGGACATCAGGAATGTGCAGCGCCTTTCTCACATCTCCTCGGTTAAGCCAGTTTATCTGAGCGGTACTATTGATGCATGGAGGAACTCCCTGAACACTCGGAGTATTTCCTACTAACTGAACATACAAACATGAGCCCAATTCACCTTTTTGTTCTCTCTGGTTTATTAAAGTAGATGTTGGAAGGCTGCATGAGTAGAGCAAACAGGCCTCACCTGATTAGCTTCCCAATGTTTCCTGAAGTTTATAAAAAGGTGCTTCATGGCTCTCTGAGATGTGACACCACCAGCACAGTCAAGATACAGCGCATATGTATTCAACCCAGAGCTATAGACTATATTAAATGCATGCGATACCTGCAAAACACAGAAGACAAATCACAAAGTCGGCATGAAACGGAAGTTGCGATAGTCTTTTCTTCTCTAATGTGATGTATATCCGGCTTCTCGAACAAGAAAAAAAGTAGACTTGATTATGTCCATCAGGAATTGATTAAATCATTGTGGTTTGCTATTGCTGGGATCTCATGTGAGAGTGACGGGTTGTCCCGCCCTCACGCCGGAAAACACAACATCAGAGAAGAGAAGTCGCTGCAAGTGGGAGTGGTAGTTATTTTGATTAAGATTACGAGGGCACAAGCATTTTTTTTTAAATCTGATACGCACGAATAAATAATTTATAATAAAAACTCCAATATTACATTTAAACAAGAATAGTACATTTTTATTTCAGGGTTGTACAACAAGCAGCGAGCATGTGGATGTATTCACGTTACCATGTCAGAGCAGGACTCTTTAGAATTATTGTAGAAGTTACAGACTCCATTTTGACAGCAGTTGTCATTCAGATCCTTCCACAACCTATAAGCAAAATAGCATAAGAAAAAAACTTTAATTAAAATATGAATTGTCATTACTGTAATATAAATACACACACACGAGTGGCCACATATACTGTAGGAATAATTGATTTAGCTTACTGTTCTCCAAACAGGCCGTGATAGTTACCAAAGTAGATTAGTGATTGATCATTTAGTGCAAAACTACTAATGCCATTTCCAGCAGCAAAGCCCTGCAAAAGAAACCAAACGAAGAATTAAAAAATAAGTACATAAATGAGAAATAAAAAAATAAACCTTTCAACAGACATTTGTCTTCAAGTATAAGCACATAAATAAATTACATTTTAAAAATGAATCAAGCATATTAAGTACTGCTGTAATATGTCATGCTGCGCCACGTTATCGACCAGGTAGAACAATTCTTCCATCCACCATAGATCATTTCTCAAATAGCTTATCTGATCTGTCTCAGCTGCTGCCTGAACCCAAACAAACAGATGAACTAGATGAACTAACTAGCACTATGAGCACCATTCTCTCTAGAACATTGGATATTGTTGCACCCATTAAATTAAAAAAGGTCAGAGAAAAAAGTATAGCACCATGGTACAATAATACTACGTATGTTTTAAAGAGAGAAACCCGTAATTTAAAGCGTAAATGGAAAAAAAACTAATTTAGAGGTCTTTATAATCGCGTGGAAAGACAGTATGTCACGTTATAAAAAGGCCCTTAAATCGGCCAGGGCTGAGCACCTCAGCAAATTAATAGAAAACAACCGAAATAATCCAAGGTTTTTATTTAATACCGTGGCTAGACTAACAAATAAACAGACGTCGTCTGAACAAAATACCTCGTTACAGTTTAGTAGTAATGATTTCATGAACTTCTTCACCGAGAAAATTGAAAGCATCAGAATCAAAATCGTAAACGTTCAATCTTTACTCGCGCCTTATAATTCAGCCGCAATTATCACCCCGCAAGAACAATTACAATGCTTTACAACCATAGAACAAAAAGAGTTAAATAAACTTATCACTTCATCTAAAACAACAACGTGTTTATTAGATCCTATACCAACTGAACTACTGAAAGAAGTGTTACCTATAGTGGAAGAGCCTCTTCTCAATATTATTAACTCATCTTTATCTTTAGGTCATGTTCCAAGAACGTTCAAGCTGGCTGTTATAAAACCTCTTATTAAGAAACCACATTTAGATCCAAATAACCTAGCAAATTACAGACCCATTTCGAATCTTCCATTTATGTCAAAAATATTAGAAAAAGTTGGGTCCAGTCAACTCGGCTCTTTCTTGCAAGAAAACGACATCTATGAAAAGTTTCAGTCTGGATTCAGGCCACATCATAGCACTGAAACTGCGCTTGTTAGAATCACAAATGATTTACTTTTAGCTTCGGACCATGGCTGTATCTCAGTACTAGTTTTACTTGATCTTAGTGCTGCGTTCGACACTATAGATCACACAATACTCTTAGATCGACTACAAAATTACACTGGTGTTCAAGGACAAGCATTAAGCTGGTTCAGGTCATACTTATCTGACCGCTACCATTTCGTCTATTTAAATGGAGAAAAATCGATCATAACTTCGGCAAACTATGGAGTGCCGCAGGGATCTGTGTTAGGCCCTTTATTATTCTCAATATATATGCTGCCACTTGGTAATATTCTAAGGAAACATGGAATTAGTTTCCATTGTTATGCTGATGACACTCAAATATATATTTCATCACGGCCAGATGAATACGCTAAATTATCCAAATTGACAGATTGTGTTAAAGATATAAAAGATTGGATGACGCGTAATTTTCTTTTATTAAATCCAGACAAGACAGAGGTAATACTTATCGGTTGTAAAAACCGCCCACAAAACCTTTCACAGCACGACTTTAACATAGTAGGATGCCCTGTTACTTTATCCGCTACAGTAAAAGACCTGGGTGTTACATTAGACTGCAACTTGTCTTTTGAAAAGCATATTTCATATGTTACAAAAACAGCCTTTTTCCACCTTAGAAACATTGCTAAGCTACGTAACATGCTATCAGTCTCTGATGCAGAAAAGTTAGTTCATGCATTCATGACCTCGAGACTAGATTACTGTAATGCTTTATTAGCTGGTTGTCCTGCATCTTCAATAAACAAGCTACAGTTAGTCCAAAATGCAGCCGCTAGAGTTCTTACTAGATCAAGAAAATATGATCATATAACACCGATTTTATCATCACTTCATTGGTTACCTATAAAGTTCCGTATTAATTACAAGGTATTGCTTTTGACTTATAAAGCTCTAAATGGTTTAGCTCCAGTTTATTTAACGGATCTTCTATCGCCCTACAATCCATCGCGCTCTTTAAGATCACTAAATTCGAGGCTTCTGGTCATTCCTAGATATCCAGATCCACCAAAGGAGGCAGAGCATTTTCACATTTAGCTCCGAAGCTCTGGAATAGCCTTCCTGATATTGTTCGTTGCTCAGACTCGCTCTCCCAGTTTAAAACTAGACTGAAAACGCATCTATTTAGCCAGGCATTCATATAAATTTTTTATCTTACAGTAACTGTAAATTCGGCCACTAGTTCATAAACGGCAGAGGAGAACTGCCCCCCGACTGAGCCTGGGTTCTCCCAAGGTTTTTTTTTCTCCATAGGGTCATCTGGTGGTGTGTTAGGACACCTTTAGGTCACTGGATGGAGTTTTTCGGTTCCTTGCCACTGTTGCCTTTGGCTTGCTCAGTTGGGGATATTCAAATTAATTAACCAATCATACCATTGATCAGCTCTACCAAACTTGGATGTCTTTTTTTCCAGTAATAAACAAACATTGTTAAGTTGTTTTGATTGATACTGTGAAGCAGCTTTGATACAATCTGTATTGTGAAAAGCGCTATATAAATATATTTGACTTGAGTTGACTTGACTCAAGCATATTTTAAATTTACCTTAAAGTTAACTTTAAGCTGGCCTCCAGTGGCAACTCTCAGACTGAGTGTGGGTGCATAGATGCCTCCATAACTCTCGCCAAAAATGAAAAACTCATTCTGGGTGAAATTTGGAAACTTGGTAAAAAAGCTTTGCAAAGCCAGGTAGTTGTTATCCGCCACCTAAAGTAAAAAAAGTACATATCAGGCTTTCAGAAGTTTTTAAAGGCTATTAATGTCTATGAATGTTTGCATACTTACCTCATCATCATCGGTTTGATATTTTTGGTCATCTGAGTAGGAGTAACCCACTCCAGCAGGAGACTCAAGATACAGAACATTGGCGATTTTATTCCAGCTGAATTCGTTCTCGTAAAGAGTGGCTCCATTATCATTGACCTAAGGACCACAGATAGATACACACACACACACAGAAGAAACAATGTTTATGTTTATGCTTTTGTGATAAACAGAAAAGCAATTCAGAACTCGACATTATGTTTTCCCTCTCTAAACTTTACAGCTCTGTAGTTCTTAGTCCTTTGAAATTAAATCAGCTCTCGAGTAATTGTCATTTTTAAATTGAATGGAAGTAGTTTATCAACCTACATGAAAGGGTCCATTCTCTGATAGAAACCCATCCAAAGAGCTGCAGCCCGGACCTCCATTCAGCCACAGCAAGACTGGGTCCTTGAGCGGGTCCCTCTGGGACGTAACAAACCTGAAACATACACACTCTCATCAATGCCATTATTAATACACAAAACATTATCTTTCTGCCTTACCGAGGAGACTCAAACCTTGTTTGCACAGCTACTACTCGTACTCACGCTAAAAGTTAAAACCAAAACTTATAGTATTACAATTATGTACAAAATGTAATACTTTTCTAGACAGGCACATGATATGGTATGAATATGGTACACTATTGTGTCTTAGTTTATATCACAGCCCATTCAATGGACCACATCGTCAAAATATTTCATTAAAAAATAAACATTTCTTTTTTAATTACTTAAAAAAAAGTTGTTTTGCTTTTTGCCTTTACGTCTTTCTTTTTCATTCAGGGTGAAGGCGGAAACGCCATTCACCTAAACATATCCTCATCACAAACAAAACATGCTGTATTCACGCTCAGACAAAAAAATACAATAAAAATAAGACTAATTAAACTCACCAATAGTGCAAAAACTTGCCCGAACTAGCCTTCAGATAGCCTGACCACTGACGGTAATTGGGTTTAAAAGACATGCCCGGCAGATCCAGCACCTCGTCTGGATCATACATGCCGCTCACGACATGCACAGACACGGACAGGAGACAGAGAAAGACATGGAGAGAAAACATTTTACACAGTCTGATGGAGATGGAACTCGAAGACTCCAGCGAGCTGCTTTATTTTACTGTCTATGGCTGCGACCCTCTGCTGCCTGACCGTGGGCTTTGAGTTTCCCTTCCTCTCACGGTCATATGACTTTTACATTCGTCAGGTGATGCTGACAAACATCAATTAGACTCAGTACTTCCGCTTACATAAGCAACCAAACTCTGTCTGACTGTCTACGTGTGTAAACAATCACCTTGTTCTGTTTTTCCAATCTTTTTCTCAGCTTATCGATTATTATCAGATTATATCAAGGATCCTCATAAAAAATGAATTGAATGACATCTTTGCTGGATCAGCTAGGTAGAGAAAATATTTATGCAATGTATAATACAATTGCTGGTTAAAATTACTTGATATTTTATTAAGCACATGCTTGAAATGAGAGTAGAAAGGTCAGACGGTAGTATACCCCTCATTAACCAAACCTGAGATATTTTATGTGAATAATTTATCAAAGAAATTAAGGTCAGATCTGAATAAAAGCATAACATGTATGTTATTTAATAATTATACAAGTATGTGAGATGTTTTTTTTTTAAATTTCACATAATTTTCAAACATTTTTGAAGAACTGATTAGAGATTAAATGGAATTAAAATAAGTACTTTATCTGTCTCATAGCTTTAAAAGTACTTTTAATTGCAGAAATCTTGCGGTTTGCCAAAACAACAAAATAGGCCTATATGCGAGGGAAAATGAACATGTTTCGTATGTATGATGCATTCTCCACATGCAGCACATTTTTATCAATGTTTTTTAATTAAAGTAAATCTTGAAATGTCCAAGAAATATGTAACTAAACTATATCTGTATTATCCCCACCTTCACTTTTTTTAGCTGAATATATTTCCCTTTCAAATTTCTATGCATCAGTATGATCAATCAATTAAGTGCAGTATGGATTTTGCCAGTAACAGTTTTATGTCAAACAACATTTACAGCCATGTAGTTGGGTGAGTTATTTCACCACAAAGTGTATCAGTAACACACAATAAATCTAATTCATCCTGACAAAGCATTGCAGAAGAAATGCTCATGCTTCACCCTCCACCCTCCATCTCCTGCCCTAAATGACATGAGTTAGTCTTACAGACTAATTTAAACTGAGCCTTCAGTATTTGGCCAACCATTTACATTTTCTGAGTATTCCAATTTTATATTTTTTAGTTTAATGCACGATAGTTTAACAGCTACTTGCAGTTGAAGAAAAAACAGCACAAGAGCAGTATAATGTGGAACATCCCTTTAATGATTGCACTGAAACTGTAAACATACAATAATAAATGATTGAGGAAAAGGCAAACATGCATGCTAGTTTTACTGATTAAATCCATGAGATATGACATAAGAATTTTGCTATGCATACACAATTGACAACTGGACCATGTGGTGCAAAAGAAGAAACCAGAACACCAATGTGAGTAACACAATTTAACTGTTTGGAGAATGGTTCAAAGGAATTTACTAGAGAAATGTTCATTTTCAATACTAATGATTCCACCCTAAAACAAAATTAAATGCAAATTAATGCTGAAGTGTTCAAGTTAACCATTTAGTCTTCATTGCACTCATTCAAGTATCAGTGAACTTATAAAAGAAGAGATTGTTGCATCCTTGGCCAAAACATATTTTTCATGAAAAGCACATTTAGAAAATCTAGCTAAAACAACAACAATGCATCAAATTAAAAATAAAAACCATTTTTCAAGAATACTCTGAAAAACATCTTAAATTGTCAGTTTCAGTCTAAAGCGGTGTATATACACACGACACACACTATTAGTCTTCCCAGATCTTTTGGAACTATAGAATTACATGTTTGGCAGTGCAAATCATCGAGAAAAACAAAGTTTGCAATAAGATTTTAAGGGTAAACATTATGAACACTGACCATATTAGCAATGTCAAGTATATAAGGCCATCATAAAATCAGTTTCTTAAAAAAATATATAAAACTTAAAAAGAAGGGAAAGGGGACAAATTTACATTTCAAAAGAAATAGATTATATTTGGAAGATCTAACTTAATAGCATTTAACACAATGTCCACATCCATTTAGAATAGAGAAGTACAGCATCCTTTCCAGGGGGTCCTCCATTCACAAACAGCCAGAACAGAGAGGTTGATGTTGCATACTGGTGGTGGATCCACTACATCAAGAGGTACAGGTTTCTGTGGGAGTGCATGCTTTGCAATATGAGACATTTAAAACAGTCTCCTGAATATGTAATAGAGGTCAGTGGTAGACATGATTTTTGGACAGTCTTCATTCCCATGTTTTAACTATCTCTATTGGTTCATAGCCCAATATTGGTGAGGTCACAACAACCCCATTCCCCCTCCCTATGGGCTGCTGATGATATCTTTGTAGATAGCATTCGTGGTGGTCTGGCCAAAGATGAATGCGCCAATTGTAACCATGATGACTCCATAGGCCACCATTGCATTCCAACTACAGAGAAAGAATTAGGTTATCAGTTTTATCATTTACATTTTATCAACACAAATCTTTAGGCATTGCTGAATATTGTTTAAAGGGGTAGTTCACCCAAAGATTAAAATACTCTCATCATTTACTCTCCGTCATGTTGTTCCAAAACCCATAAGACTTTTGTTCATAGTTGAAACACAATTGAAGATATTTTTAACAAAACCTGTGAGATTTCTGTTCCTCCATTGAAAGTTCATTCCACCAAACAGAGATTGTAAAACTAATCCATATAAATCAAGCGGTTTAATCCAAGTCTTCTAAAAAGACAAGATCGCCTTATATGATAAACGCATTTAATTTAGGATTTTATTCATATAACATTGATCAAAGTACAAAGAGCCCATTATATAGTGGTAAACAGAATCTCAAAGGTCAAGCAAGCAAGTAGAGAAGTATGTTTGAGCTTCCGTTTACCATATTTGATGTGCTCTATGTGTGTGTGTAGTTCATATGGATTACTTTTACAAACGTCAAACTTTTGGTGAAATGGTCCTTCATCCGAGGTACAGAAATCTCTCAGATTTCATTAAACATATCTTCCTTTCTATTTCAAAGATGAGCATAAGTCTTATGGGTTTGGAACAACATGAGGGTGAGTAAGTAATGACAGAATCTTTGGGTGAACTAACCCTTTAATAAGTAATAAATTAGTTACCTGGCTGATCTGAAATCATGCTCTGAAAGCTTTGCCTGAATCAAACACAACCCTATAGACAAACATTAGAAGAAGAATGAATATGATGAAACAATTAAGAGATACAAGCAAAAGTTTGTATGGTGAACTACTAAGATCATTCTCATTTTAATACCTGGAAAAACAAAAATGAAGCACGCAGCCAAACCACCAATTAGTGAAATGACTCGTCCAATATCAGGAATGAAGAGAGCAAGAATTAGTGTGAGACAAAACCAGACGAGTGTCTGCACTATCCTCCGTCTCTGTTCCTTGGCCACATCTGTCTCCACCTCCTCTCCTTTAAAACGCAACCACAAACCTTCCAGCACTGCCCTAAAGCACAAACAAATACACACATCCTTTTAGACTGACTATATGCATCCTTCATCGACACACATCTATAGACCACGAAAGGCTGTTACCTTCCACAAAAGTGCAGAATTGGATATGAGGTAACAACACAGATGATGATGAAGGCTCGCGCAATGGCCACCGCAACATCATTAGATGGATATGACATTAATACATCCTGGCTCACGCTTGAGCCAAATGACAGGAAGCCACAGACGCCTGTGGAGAAGAACAAGCACAAAGCTTATACAACCAGCTCATATTAGATCTCTTGTTCGGCCTGCTTTATCATTCGAATATTTTGGCAAATTCAAGCTCACACACCCGTGCCTGTATACACAAAGAGGCAGATGATCATGCTGACTGTAACAACAGCCCACCAAGGCCGGATTTCTGGCTTCTTCATGCTGTTGAAAACAGGAACGCTGCTGACATGACACTGGGAAAAAGAGTGTGAGGACAATGATGATTTGCTAGATTTCAAAAGTAGAATTAAATCAGACATTAATTCATTGGTTGAGACAGATACACTACCATTTAAAGTTTGGGGTCTGTATCTTTTGAAATAAACTAATACTTTTATACTGCAAAGATGCAATTAAATTGATCAAATGTGACAATTTAGACAAACGTTACAAGATTTCTATTTCAGATAAATAGTTCTTTTTAGGTTTCTATTCATCAAAGAATCCTGAAAAAAATGCATCACAGTTTCCACAAAAGTAGTAAGCAGATTATTTTATTATCTCCAATAAAAAGTGTTTCTTGAGCAGCAAATCAGCATATTAGAATGATTTCTGAAGGATCATGTGACACTGAAGACTTAAAGGTGCTGAAAATTCAGCTTTGCATCACAGGAATAAATTACATTTTAAAATGTATTAAATTAGAAAACAGTTATATTAAATTGTTATAATATTTAATAATATTACAAATAAATGCAGCCTTGGCTAGCAAGAGACTTATTAAAAAAAAAAAAAAAATAATAATAATAATAATAATAATAATAATAAAAAACTCACCAACCCCAAATTTTGGAAAAGTCTAAAAAACAAAATGGAGTAAAGTCTACTTACACACCTGGAAACCAAAGCAGATTGTAGGCAAGGCATTAAACACATCGGTCCAGGATGCAGGGCTAAAAGACGCAAACATTACATTATAATAGTGATTACAATTTACTCTGAATCATTGTTTCTCTCAAATAACTATATAAAATGTACTTCTGACCTGATTGGGATGATTCCTGGAGAAACTTCTTTGTCAGGCCAGATGTATTTGATGATGACTATGATTGTCACATACCAGGTGCCGATAACACTCAGGGTGCTACAAATTAATCAGTACAAATATGCATTTAACCAGCAAATACTGAGGAACAGTGTGGGGCAAAGTTACTTTGAAAAGTAATGCATTGGAATATAAAGTTACTCCCTTAAAAAGTAACTAATTGCGTTACTTTGTAAGAATAGAAATGCGTTACGTTACTTTTGCGTTACTTTTTCTCACCTGGGCTGGGCTTGTTTTTTATAACAAAAAAAAGTTTTATTTTTGGGCAAATAAAGGCCCTTACACAACAAAATTGAAATAATAGGGCTGAAGGAAATGCAAATTCACGCGTGTATAGTAGAGGGCGCAGCTCAAATAAACCTTTCAGCTGTGCTGCCATTCTGACTCTGGATTGCAGAAGAATAGGATGCAGGAGAAGAAAGTTTAACACTTACTTCACAAATAAAAACAAAAAATCTAAAGTCATTTTTAGTTTAACTAAATCATCGAAGGTCAGCAGCAAGTACATTTGTCAATAAAGTGAGATTAAATGCATAAAGATATTTGTTTTATTTAACACATTTAATTATTGGAGGTTTGCATATTAGTATTCTGATTTTGCATTTCACTGATTTTATTCTTTGAGTAATTCTGAATCTTTTTTTGTCCAAGTGAGATTAGTAAATGCATGCTCAGATTTAGTTTAGAACTACAATAACCATCAAGTTTACACTCAACGCCTCTTCACTTATTCCTGATTTCTCTCAACATGGGGACAGGAGAGCTGTCAGTCAATACATGGGAAAACTTGCGTTACTTGTTTGAAAAAGTAACTCAGATATTTTGTTGTAAATCTAATAGTAATGCGTTACTTAACTAGTTACTTAAAAAAAGTAATCTGATTACGTAACTCAAGTTACTGGTAATGCGTTGCCCCCAACACTGATTAAATATTCAAGTGGAATTGTATTTACAGAAAAATATTTGCACTCATCACAGCTGTGATATAACACTGCAATGCATGACAAAACTACAGTTAAACAACACGAAAAAAGACGTTTCTACCTGGCATACTTCTGGAAGCCAATCTCTTTGGGTATGGACAGAGGAAGAATGATCAGCACGGAGGTCAAAGTGATGGTGAACTTACGATCTGTGTACCAGTGCGAAATAATAGCTGTTTCTGACTCATGATTTATAGCACCAATCACTGTAGCAGGAAAGACAGAAAATCAGACAACTCTAGTCAGACTATTTTGACATATCTTTGTATATGGGAATATACTTACACTTGTCCAACTGATCTCCAATAATAATAAGGAAGGCTATGCAGGTGCCAAAGGTGTAAACAGCGATGGCCAGCTCACATATGACACCGAGAACCTTCCCACACACAGCACGAATCACCTCCTGATACGTTGTTTCATTGCTCACCTAAAAAAGAAGGTGTGGGGCGTAAACCAGTGGATTTTGAGGTACCCTATGGACCCTTTTCACAGACTGTGAAGGCACATTTTTACAGTCATCAGCATCGTAAATCCTGCAAAGATTTATATATATATATATATATATATATATATATATATATATATATATATATTATGTATTCAATTCAATTCACATTTATTTGTTAAGCGCTTTTCAAAATACACATCGTTTCATAGCAGCTTTACAGAAAATGCACATTACAATTTAATATATATACATGTATAATAATAAACTTTGTATTATATTACCTTTGCATTAAATTACAAAAAAAATAGTAAATGCTGCTGTGGGAGTGTTTCTAATACAGCGGCTATGGGAGTGGCTGTAAAAATGACATCTTTCTGTCTTCTGACTGCTGTTATCAATCTCTCTCTGTTTCCCCCCCCCTCTTTTTAAAAGTTGTGAAAACACTATTGTAGAGTTTTTCTTTTGCTATTTGAGCAAATGGGAACAAAATCTATATATTTAATGTAGTCTCTCATTCACCGCTATAAAAAATAATCCAACTATGACGACTTCCGCTTCTGAGAAACCCGGAAATGTGAAAACGGTCAATTGTGCAGTTAATATTCAAAAGTTTTTATAAAACTAAATACGGTATATACACAACCGATCAAAAGTTTGGGGTTGGTAAGATTTTTTAAGGTTTTATTTTCATGGAATCTCGTATGCTCACCAAGGCTGCATTTATTTAATAAAAAATACAGTAAAAACAGCCACATTAATAAAAAATATTTCCTATTTTAATGCATTTTAAAATGTAACTTATTCCTGGGATGACAAAGCTGAATTTTCAGCATCATTACTCCAGTCTTCGGTGTCACAGAAATCTTTCTAATATGCTGATCTGCTGCTCAAGAAACATTTCTTATTATTATCAATGTTGAAAACAGTGCTTAATAGTTTTGTGGAAACCATGATACACTTTTTAGGATTCTTTTATGAATAGAAAGCTTAAAAGAACAGCATTTATTTGAAATAGAAATCTTTAGTAACATTATAAATGTCTTTACTGTTACTTTTAATCAATTTAATGCATCCTTGCTGAATAAAAGTATTAATATCTTTCAAATAAATCTGAACGGAAGTGCATTTCTCTTGATGCGTCTGATACAGATATATGCTTACCTGAGAACAATAAGCCAAGATCACCAGCCCAGTGATGATGAAGACCATCATGCACTGCAAAGGAATAAGGCAAACTTTGAACTTCACAACATCAAACTTCAGAGGACTCTGTCTTTAATTTAACACTTTTTGGTTTTATTTTCAACCGTCCATACGTCTCTCTCACCATTTGAAGGGTCACTCCGGCTGTGACGCCACCAGCCATGTTGAAAGCAGCAGGAAAATTGAGAAGTCCGGCGCCCAGAGCAGCATTCACCACAATAAAAACAGCCCCTAATGTAGATGTCCCTTCCCTTCTGTTGTCTGATTGGTTAGGCAGTTGGATGGAGTCCACACTGGGACTCTGCAGAAGCCACGCCCTTTCACCAGCATCCTCACTGTAGCCCCAATCACCCACTTCACTGTTAATAGCCCTGTCCGCCCTCGACATGACGCTTGCTTTTCTCACACACCCTCAGATAAACTTACAGGGACACCATAGGGTAAAAGTAGAGGTAAACACACTTGTGCTGTCAGTCAGAGCCACCACCATTGAGGGGGAAAAGGTGCAAACACACCTCCACAGGGTCCATACAGTTACAGAGAGTCGTGTTCAGTGTTCAATGTCATCTGTGAACAAAGAGGGGAACATATCACATGGTAGTTTTCACAAATTGACTAAAACTGTTTATGAGCATCATACAATTACATTGTGTGGTTTGCACTTTTAGGTCTGGGAGTCACAGGACATAATTGTATTTATCAGCTGATCAAACAGTAAATGTCTGATATCGTATTACAATTTCAAATAACTTTATTTTCTGTGATGGCCAAGCTGATTTTCAGAGTCACATGATCCTTCAGAAATCATTCTAGTATGCTGATTTGCTGCTCTATAAACATTTCTTATTATCAGTTGAAAGTTGTGCTGCTTAGTTTTGTGGAAACCGTGAAATTGTTTTGATGAATAGAAACCACATGATTTATTGGAAATAGAAATCTTTTGTTGCATTATACTTTTGACTTCTAAACAATTTAACGTATCGCCGCTCAATAAAAGTATTCATTTCTTTCTTGTCTTTTTGAATGGTAGTGTATTCGCTTTTGACTTGTCTGACAGATATTTTTGCTTGCTTGAGAACACTACGTCAAGATCACAGTCCACATGGTAGTTTTGATGACACAGCGGTTTGCACTTTAGTTCAAGTCTGGGAGTCACGGGACATAATTGTATTTCTCAGCCGATCAGTAAGCAGAAATCTCAGACGATGAGGAAATGAAATATGCTGTGCACAAGAGAAGGAATAAAGCACTGTCTGAACCTTATCTTTAAAGTAGCTTGATTAAAATCTGATCAATATCGATTTGGGATAATTTCATGAAATGCCTGAACTAAATGACCGAGGACAGTGGTAGTAACGTTAGTTTATGACGGTGTCTTTGAGATTATAGTAGATACATCACCACACACTGACCATCATGCTCACTGACAATAAGATTCAATCAAAACATTAGGCCAAGTCAAGGCAACTGACACTGATCAAACACCAACTTACTCAATAGGCACGATTTCAATCGTACAGAAAATGAACTCTACAGCCACTACTCTTAAGAGGGTAAAACACAAATCAGAAAGGCACAAAACATGCCATGACACCCGAACACTTACGTGACTCACATAGCACTGCATTTGTTTAGCTAATACACTGTCCAGCCAGGTAACGTTATGAAGGATATGTGATAAAGCAGATGTCCCACCTCAAGCGTATGTTCTTCGCTAATGCCGCCCCGTGATGAAGAGCATAGATGAGATGTTTTCCAGAGAGGAACTGAAATAAAGATGAGGCTGCTGCCTCCACTGAAATTGGTTCATCGATTAGCTGCTGACACAGACATGGTCACATGACAACATTCAGCTAGTGGTGATGAGCGATTTCGAACACCGCTTCATGAAGCTTCGAAACCCTTACAAATCCTTTGTTTCGAATCAGTGATTCGAAACGCGAAGAAACCACTGATCTATATAATGACCATGTCATGAATGTCATTCTATATAGATCAGTGGAAGAAACTACCAAAGTCACGTGATTTCAGTAAACGAGGCTTCTTACGTCATATCTGTTCAACGCAGGGGAACCATTGGACAAGTGTCTATGGGTTTTACATTTGTAGACGTTTTTAATTCGTATACCTTCGTATAATTAAAAGGAATAATAGTAGTTAATAATCTCTTATTGGTCTGTTTAACTAAGCCATCCATGGAATAAACAAAACAAGCACTGAAAATGTATTAAAAAACATATTATACAGACACTTGATATATAATCTTATTAGATGATCAGTTAATTGCATTTGATATATTTTACTTTCAATAAGGCATTTGCAATGGGTTTGTAAAAGGTGCTTTTGTTGCATTTACACCTACGATTTACACACACTGCTCTGACCAACAGGCGTCGCCAGTATGTGGCGTTTCGAACCGTAGGTATCCATAATAAAGGCTAGATGTCTTACGGCAGAGTCTCAAGCGTCATCACCGGCGGCCATCTTGTCACAGGCTAGCTTTCTGGCGGGCTATGTGCTACTGATGTATGGTGAGAACACAAATACTCTTTATCTTGCTGAAATCTTGATGGATTTTCAAACGGTTTGGTTTCTTACAAACGTTATTAACGTGGCGGGATAATTCTGGTTGATTATTTATTTATACAAGGGTGACCAACAGTCCTGTTTTCCCAGGACATGTCCTGTTTTCACGTCCTGTCCTGGGCGTCCTGGCTGTTTTTTTTTATAAAGTGATGAAAATGTCCTGGTTTTCAAAAAACTGCTGGGAAAGATCAGCTCTACAGCAAAATATAGATGGGCAAACAAGGAGGATGAGGAAAAAAAACAGGATAAAGAGGAAGAAAACTAAAGATATAAATATATTTTGTTAGTTCGTTTTTGTAAGTTTGTGAGAGCTATTTTTGTTCAATTTGGAGGTATTTCTTTTAGTTATTTAATATTTATGTATTTATTTTTCTAATACATAAGAGAAATTATTTATATCATTATTTCATTCATTATTTTTGAAACCTGTCATAATAAAACATGTTGAGTAACCTCTGAGAAGCCTATCTGAATTTGTGTCTTGTAATATAACAATTTTCTATCCATACAGAGGAGGCATAGCCTACTTTAAATGTATTGAAATTAATAAGGCATCTTTGAGTAAACTTCGAGTATCATTTGAGTATCTGTTTGCCGGGCCGAATGTCTTGGTTTTTGGTAATCAAAATATGGTCACCCTAATTTATACACTTATTTTTCATAAGTGTGCAGTGTCATAACTACATCTCTGACGTTTATAACAAACCAAACCGTTTGAAAGTCGATAGAAAATTGAGCAAGTTATGGTTATTTAAAAAGTACATGCACCATTAACACAATGCTACGAGTGAGTGAGCTGCCTGTGACAAGATGGCCGCCAGGTGCTGACGTCGACCTACATTGGCCAGCAGCGTGGACGAGACATCTAGCCTTTATTATAGATATCTATGTTTAGAACGCTTCGAAACAGTGAATCATTCCAATGCCTCTCTTTGCGAAGCAATTGGTTCAATTGAATCGAAGCTTTGAAAAGCTTCGTTTCAGCTCATTATGGGTAATGTAGTCGACTCGATTCCATTGTTTTCGCCGACTTAACCCTTTCAAACTTTTTTTAAAAAAAAAGCTGTTTTCTGATGTGGATCTATCTTTTTTTTTTAAACAGTCTATGGTATAAGGTGACTTGCTTTAAAATTGAGCATGAATCTGCCCCCCAACATTTTGAGATGGTTCTCACTGCGGAACATGAAATCCACGGGGAGGAGTCGGATCCAGATCCAACTCCTCCCACCTTACATACACCTAAACCTAGCCAACTCCGCCCCCTGATCCCTAAACACACCCCTAAACCCAACCCTAATCCTACCCATCTCCACCCCTTGGATCTTGATCCGACTCCTCCCCGTGGATCTCATGTACTGCATTGAGGTGCTACTGAACATTTTGGGGAATTTTCTTTTTATATTAAGATGTTTTATTTAAAGATAATTTTCTGACAAATGTATTTATCTATACAAGGTTTTCTTCAAAAAGTGTATGTTTTTGTTTGCAAAGCCCCCCTTTAATTTCCTGTGTAAAGTTTTTAAATATTATCGGGATACTTATGTACAACCAGCAACTTAAACTATCCCAGTGTGAAATGTATATAATATTTTTACATTCTTATAATGCATTAAGGATTTAGTACTGGCTTGTGGGAAAATATTCTACTGTATTTATAGACTATAGAAACATACCATGTGTACAGTAACAGACAGTTTTAATGTTTCTAACAGTACAAATAATTAAAAAAAAAATCCATTTTGAATTGATATGCAATTCCTTATAGCAAAAGCAATTTTTATGTATTAACGCGATCAGACTTTTGTACTACAATGTATATTACTAAAAAAAATATTTTACTCTTTTTCCTCAATATTACACAACTAACTGAATATCAGATCAAGGTCAGACACTGTAAGATTCATCTTATTTCATATTTATTAATAGGCCTTTTTTTGTTGTAATTTCTGATGTATGTCTCCCTGCTCTGACATAAATTCTGAGATTACCAGCAGTTGTTAAAGATAAAAAGGTTGCTTTGTGTTAAAAAGAAATCAAATCACACACTAATATCTTTGGCATGTTTCTGTATAAGTGTAATTCTTAAATTCAATTACATTTATTTTTCTTAGAAACAAAAGGTAAATTTGAACAGATTAGTGATTGAACTCAGATTTTTCTACATTGATACTGAATAGATTGATATACAGGCTTTTCTGTCTATATGTGGTTAACAATGTGTGTGCTTTGTTCTGTCCCCAACAATGAAAATCACAGAGAACAATAAATGGACACAATACCTTTATTATTGTTGTTCATTTTACTTCACTCACACAATAAATAAAGTTCAGACAGAATTTAACAGGATGAAAAATGTTCTCAAATGTGCTCAGTTACAGAACCACAAGATAACCTGTGCGATGACTTATAGGTTACCATTAGATACCCTGATACCATGTTCAGGATCCATGTTGACCTATAAAAACAGCCAAATGAAGTGAAGCCGAGATCTTAGTCCAAAGAGGAATAGTGGGGTGGACTATCAGAAAGAGGACCAGTATACAAGTCTCCTGTATCAGCATCATTTTGGTCTACTTAGTGACCTGGTGAATGGCATGTGCAAGGTATCCCACATTTCCAGAGGTCACACCGGCAACGCTGATACGGCCATCTTTAGTCATGTAAACAGAAAACTCCTTTGTCAGACGTTCCACCTGAAACACAATACATGGTCTCCTACTATTAGAGCTTATACCAATACAACATTTAGTTAAACACGCTACATTTAGTTAATTATACTAGTTTTTGCGTATGTAAAGTCTGTACCTGCTCAGGTTTAAGCCCAGTGAAGCAGAACATGCCAATTTGTTCAGTCACGTGTTGCCAATTGTGAGTGGAGCCCTCATTCTTCAGATTAGTCACCAGCATTTCTCTCATTTTAATAATACGGTCTGCCATTCCCTTCACCTCCTCCAGCCTACAGGAATATATTTATGTAAAAAAAAAAAAAAAGTATGAACCTCTATGTAGTGCAAGCACTTCACACATTTTTGAGTGTGCAAGCATTTCTCACCATGTAGAACGCAGCTCTGGTGTTGTGAGGATCGTGGAAGCGATGCGTGCTCCATTCATGGGTGGGTTGGAGTAAATGGGGCGAATCAGGATCTTCAGCTGAGACTCCACCCTTTTAGCTTCCTCAGCATCTGCGCACACCACTGTAAACCCTCCAACACGCTCACCTACAAAACAGTTGTAAGATTATGATTGTGTATAAACAACTGTTAGATAGTCTTTGGCAGATCCTTTAATGTACAAATATCTTAACTGCACTACTGTTCAAAAGTTTGGGCTCAGTATGTTTTTTTTTTTTTTTAACTTTTATTCAGCAAGGATACAATTTGATCAAAAGTGACAGTAAAAGACATTTATAATGCTACAAAAACTTTCCATTTCAAATAAATGCGGTTCTTTTTAACTCTACTAAATGAATAAAAAAGTTGTTTTAAAAAAGGGTAAAAAGTAATACCGTTTCCATAAAAATAATTTTGATCAAATAAAATGCAGCCTTGGTGAAAATAAAATAATTCTTTAAAATACAAGGAATTCAAATAAAAGCAATAAAATATATTATAGATCCACAAAAAGGTAGTGCAAACAAGTTTTTTATTTATTTATTGCTTTTTGTTCATTGGCTTATTTTCTTAGGATATTGCATGTTGTTTTCTGGCCTAGATGGTCCATAGATTTTTTTTATTCTGCTATCAGAACAGGCTGTTTTTTAACTCGGAAAAATCTTTAGTGTTCTAATTTTTAATATTACTTAAAATGATTAGATAAATGTATGCCTCAGCAAATGACCAACCATTTAGATTAAAGAGGGTAGTCGGTACTTCATAGGTCAGATGACCAAATATTACATACATATCAGATTTGTGAAAAACAAATGAAAATGCATTTCTTGCAATTTACATGCATACATCAAGATCCAATCTGTGCTCATATATATATAAGAAAACAAAATGGTTTACAGTGTAAATGCAGCCTCTGACACACACAATATACTCACCATAGAGACCCATGTTCTTAGCAAATGACTGAGATAGGAGGACGTTGTGGCCCTGCTCAATAAAATATCTCACAGCCCAGGCATCCCGATTAATATCTCCACTAGCAAAGCCCTGGTACGCCATGTCAAAGAACACCAGAAGTTTCCTCTTCTGCAGAGAGAAAGTGGTCAACAAGACAGTGAAACTATGTCAGGACAACAGTCTGGAGTGTCTTATCAGTTCCTATAAGTGATGCGCGGGTTGATCCAAAATAAGCGGGTGCCTGCGGTTACCCGCAGTTACGAGTCATCCAAAAATATTTTTAATGATATTCGGGTCGCGGTCGGTCGGGTCGTTTGAAAAAAGATGCAAATTAAACCTTTGTATTTATATAGTACTAGACATAATTTTCTATGAAATATATAGGCCTACACTTTATTGGCTGAATAACTGGCACGAAGATGACACACAAGCTCAGTCAACAGTTCTCGGTTCTGTACTGGTGATCCGAGAACCACTGTACCTGTACGTTCCGTAGTACGCGGATGCGCAGTATCAGCTGCTCGTGCTCATCACTTCTATGGAAGTAAAATAATGTCAAATGTTTTTGAAACAAAAAGCATGTTGAATTGCACCAATTGAAAAAAAAATATGCATTGCATTAACCATGCTTTTATTTTAATCCATTGTATTTTTAAGGCTTGCATTTTTATGGGCTGAAATTCAACATGGTTGAATATTTAAGCTGTGAATATTTCAATTAAAAACATTTCAAACACATTTTCAATATTAAAAATTAAATAATCCATATTCACCTTTCATATTTCACTTCCAAAATTTTCAAACTGTTTAAAAATACAACCTATAATATTCAACAGGCAATTTTCAGTCCATTTTATTTCGCCTTGAAAATTCGCTTCCACAAATTCAGTGGTTCAAATTCGACAGTAAATTCAACGTGGACATCCAGGAACTGCAGGAAAAGCAGTAGATTACCGATCATAATCTCCATCTGCTGTAGTCGGCTTTACCAGCAGGGGGTGCACGCGCGTGTTGACAAGCACCAAAGCAACAGGAGAGGCCTTCACAAAACGTCATTTGCTGAAATGGACAGAACGATGAGTACGAGTTATAATTTATGTGTGTGGAAAAGGTTGATTAAGACACAAAACACACGAGCGTTTACTCAAGTGTCTTATGAGACTTATTTTTACCCCCGTGCAAAGTAAGGTGATTTGTCCACTGCAAAACTAAATTCTCTCGCCGTTGGCATTGATATTAAGCTTTAGTAAAACAACTGTAATACACTGAGACAGAGTGAATTGTTTGTTTTAGTCACTATGACGGAATACTAAATTGATGGCTGGGTTTTACATGATGGCAAAGGCAATTTTATTTAAATATAGCATCATTAAATACAACCAAATTACAATTATAAATTAAATTCAGCAATTATAAATTAAAAATTACATCTCTACCATGATATCTGGTAATCTCTGTGTTATAACGTGAATTGTCTCCGCCATTATCCAGGGCTGCGTACAGTAGGGGTATTTGTCACAATCTCTCACTGTTTTAATCTACCAGACACTCCGATTGATGCACGAAAACACAAAGCCAATGTAATCCTGCTCTTAGTTACCCTTCTGCCATCTTATCTTATATTTTATTTGCTCGTTTGTCCCATAGAGCGCGTTTCGTGGCGCGCCAGCCACAAGATCTCTCCCTATTACAGTTGCCTGATTCTCCGATTGACATTTTGAAGGAGAATGATTTTGACCACTCCATTACGTTTTGTTTTTTATAAAGCCTTTCTTTAAAGTGAATTTCGTTTTTAATAAATTGTATCTTAATTTCAATCAATGTTTGATCAACCAATTCCCTGGATTTAAGAAGCAAAGCAGACATATAGGCATAGGCATAGCAATAAAATCATGAAATTTTTGCATTGCACATTTCTCACAGGCATGATAAATACATCAAGGTAGAAATGTCTATCCTACTTTTAAACGAAACAATTCAAAACGAAAATAAATAGACTACTCTCAGATAATGTAATCCGTATGAAATGAGCATTTCTCTCGTCGCGTTCACTACTGCGAAGATGGCTCCAATACGACGCGCGCTCCATTATGGACAAAAAGAGCGAATAAAATAAGATGACAAATAGATAGGCCACATAAGAGCAGGTCAGGATTGCACTGTCTGTTTGCACATGTGCATCAATCGGAGTGTCTGGTAGATTAAAACAGTGAGAGATCGTGTGGCTGGCCCGACGCTTAGTAAGAGCCACGAGACGCGCTCAATGGGACAAACGAGCAAATAAAATATAAGATAAGATGGCAGAAGGGTAACTAAGAGCAGGATTACATTGGCTTTGTGTTTTCATGCATCAATCGAAGTGTCTGGTAGATTAAAACAGTGAGAGATCGTGTGGCTGGCCCGACGCTAGTAAGAGCCACGAGACGCGCTCCAATACGGGCAAAGGAGCGAAAAAAATATACGATAAGATGAAAAAAGGGTAAATAAGAGATGGATTGCACTTTATGTGCTCTCATCGGAGTGTCTGGTTCATGTAAACAGTGAGAGATCTTGTGGCAGGCGCGACGCTAATAGGTGACGTGACGCGCGCTCCAAATGGACAAAAAGATATAAAATAAGATGACAAATACCCCTTCTGTACGCAGCCCTGGATAATGGCGGACACAATTCACGTTATAACACAGAGATGACCAGATATCATGGTAGAGATGTAATTTTAAATTGCTGAATTTAATTTATAATTGTAATTGGGTTGTATTTAATGATGCTATATTTAAATAAAATTGCCTTTGCCAAAACCCAGCCATCAATTTAGTATTCCGTCATAGTGACTAAAACAAACAATTCACTCTGTCTCAGTGTATTACAGTTGTTTTACTAAAGCTTAATATCAATGCCAACGGCGAGAGAATTTAGTTTTGCAGTGGACAAATCACCTTACTTTGCACGGGGGTAAAAATAAGTCTCATAAGACACTTGAGTAAACGCTCGTGTGTTTTGTGTCTTAATCAACCTTTTCCATACACATATAAATTATAACTCGTCGTTCTGTCCATTTCAGCAAATGACGTTTTGTGAAGGCCTCTCCTGTTGCTTTGGTGCTTGTCAACACGCGCGTGCACCCCCTGCTGGTAAAGCCGACTACAGCAGATGGAGATTATGATCGGTAATCTACTGCTTTTCCTGCAGTTCCTGGATGTCGACGTTGAATTTACTGTCGAATTTGAACCACTGAATTTGTGGAAGCGAATTTTCAAGGCGAAATAAAATGGACCGAAATTTGCCTGTTGAATATTATAGGTTGTATTTTTAAACAGTTTGAAAATTTTGGAAGTGAAATATGAATGGTGAATATGGATTATTGAATTTTTAATATTGAAAATGTGTTTGAAATGTTTTTAATTGAAATATTCACAGCTTAAATATTCAACCATGCTGAATTTCAGCCCATAAAAATGCAAGCCTTAAAAATACAATGGATTAAAATACAAACATGGTTAACGCAATGCTTATTTTTTTTTCAATTGGTGCAATTCAACATGCTTTTTGTTTCAAAAACATTTGACATTATTTTACTTCCATACACTTCTCTCAGCAGTGGCACCAACATGTCTCAGTTCAGTGAACTGTTCCTGGAGTAAAATATACTTCGGGATATTGGTTTATTTAGATTCGGAGGGACTGTCAGGCATGTCTGAAAGGGAGTAACTTTAGTAACTTGTGGAGAAGCACTGACGCAAGACGCGAACTGTTTCGAACGATTCAGTTCGATTTAGTGTACTGGTTCGACCGGTTCACTAAAAAGAACCGGTTCAAAAGAATGATTCGTTCACGAACCGGCCATGTCTATGATCACTAGTCTGCAGAGAGATGGAGGCGGCAAGAGAAAGGGTGAAGACTGGGGAGTGGACGCTCCAAAATAATGATTATGTTTGATGACTTTGTTATGTGTTCGTCTTCTTGCGATGCTGTGTTGTTACACGTCTATGGCCCAATGACGCTACAATGAGCATTTACTACTTTTAAAAAATGCGGTCAGGAAGCGGGTCGGGTACAATATTTTCATACTTTTTTTTGCGGTCCGAGTTGCGGGCGGGTTAGTTGAAAACGTTGGTCGGGTGCGGGTTCTTTATACATTGACCCGCGCATCACTGGTTCCTACAGAATAACAAATTTTAAAAAATCGTTTTTTTTTTGCTGTGCTTTTGAAGTCATGCCTCTGTAAAGTGAAAAAGAAGGTAAGGAGGATACAAACAAAAACATCACACACATGCGCGCACCTTAATGAGGGCCGAGAGCTCCTTCCACTGCTCTGGTCGGGGGTCGACACCAGTGGGGTTATGAGCACAAGCATGGAGCATGATTACACTGTGCTCTGGAATTTGCTGTAGGTAGAGAAAAATTATTAACATTCAGTGCATCTTAGAGAGATTCATAGTTTAGTCACATATTCATGTCAGTAGGGACTTTATAACCAAAATTATGTGAAAAATAGAGCCAGAAAGTACAACATTTTCTCCCTAAATATATACACTACTGTTCAAAGGTTTGGGATCAGAAATATTTGTTCATGTTTAAAAACAAAAAGTTTCTTACGCTCACCAAGTCTGCATTTCTTTGATTAAATATACAGTACTGTATGGGAAAGTGTGCTGTGTAGTACTGGCTCACCGAGATGTCATCAAGCGCTCCGGTAAAGTCAAAGCCGCAGGTAGCAGAATCATAGTAACGGTACGCTTTCAGCTGCATACCACCGTCACGGAAAATAGGGGTGTGGTTTCCCCAGGATGGCTTCGGCAAGTATACATCCTTTGCTCCTAAGTGGAACTTTGACTAATGGACAAAAGAAAAGGAAGAGGTGCAAGGTGTATTTATGTTTGCTTCTTCTAAGATACAGAATTCTACTGTTTACCATGGGGTCCATTCTTCGTAACTCGCTTAATACATCTGATTTGACAGATCTTCTAATTGTGAAAACTGATCTCTGGCTAATTTGGTTCTTCAAACGATTTGATTCAAATATCTGGATTTAGTTGTCTGTGCGTTCTTGTGTTCATTGGAAAGGGCAGATATGATCAGCAATGCAGTGATTGGCTGGTGGCAAGACAGCAAGGTAAATGACATCATATTAAGAAAAGAACATCAAACACCTGACGAAAAACTTGACAAATACAAGGAAAAAAGATTCCCAGTTATTTCCATTATTTCATGATTTCTAGTTTGTACAGGCTTTACATTTTTATTTCAATGTTGTAATTAGCAATTCATTTAATTTTTCATTTGAAGCAGATTTTTTTACGTGAAAGCATGAATTTAAGTTTGACAGCACAGCAGACAGCATTTTTTACAAAGTTATCTGCATCTCCTGCGCTGCATCAAGCCACTCCCATCATAGCTGTTCAAATTAATGCACGGCATAGACTAACTTTACATCATGTGTGTAAGAGTCTTAAATAAAATTATCAGGTATTTATTCCCTCACAAATAAATCTCCAAATTAGTAAAACTGTCTGTGTCTATATTGTGCCAGACTACACAACATTATAATATTACTTTCATTTAAAACTCATTTTTAAATTATTATTATTATATTAAATTATTATTGTTCCTGGTTCAATAAAGTACTCTTTAAAGGGTTAGTTCACCCAAAATTTTTAATTATCCCACAATTTACTCACCCTCAGCCATCCCAGGTTTATAAGACTTTCTTCTTTAAGACGAATACAATCGGAGTTCTATTTTAAAAATGTCCTGGCTCTTCCAAGCTTTATGAGAGTGAATAGTAACTGAGGTCATCCATCTTAAAAGTAATCGATACAGCTCCAGGGGTTATTAAAGTCCTTCTGAAGCGAAGCGTTTTTTGCTTTTCGTTTTTCTGACACGACACATGACGTAATGACAAACACGGAAGCGCAGAGGATAGAGCAAAACAAAACACCAGTCACAAACTATAAGTGTAAAACGAGAATTTTTAAAGCGAAATAGCGAGAATTTGTTTGAACAGGGAGAGTCGTCTACTCACCTAAGCGTACGATACTCCTACGTCGGGTCAGAGGTCACTCTCCTGCCGGAACTAGACTTGTGTACGGCCATTACCGGAAGCCAGTGATTATAGTTCATATAGTTATATGGACATTTTTCTTACAAAAGCACATCACTTTGCTTGAGAAGGCCTTTATTAACCCATTGGAGCTGTGTGTATTACTTTTATGATGGATGTGCTTTTTTGGAGCATCAAAATCTCAGTTACTATTCACTCCTATTATAAAACTTGGAAGAGCCAGGTTATATTTTTTAATATAACTCCATATGTGTTTGGCTGAAAGAAGTCAGATACACCTAGGATGACTTAAGGGTGAGTAAATTATGGCATAATTTTCATTTTTGGGTGAGTATCACGGCTCCCGAGAAGGTTTGAGCTCACGGACCAGTTACTATGACAGCAACTCCGGGATGAGCTTAGAAGAACCTAACAATCCTGGATTACATCAAATTGGCAACAGTAAAATCCAGATAGCGGAGTAATCCACGTACAAAGAACGGGCCCCTGGCCTTGATGCCAATAAAATCTCCTTCTCCTTAACGTGGAGATGCAAAACTTTTTGGATGAAGGAATGAAGAGAAGGAATGAATGACACACCAGGAAGTTTGCTCCAATCCTTAGAGAACCAGTGCCTGAGATTGTCTGGACAGTGATGCTCTAATAATAGGGGAAAAACAGATGAAGTGTTTTGCTAAAGAAGCATTAACATGTTAGATAATAAATGAGCCATTATGTAAAAGTAAAAACAAGAATGAAAGACGCACTGGGAACTAGAGAGGCATACTCACCCTCTTGCTTTTAAGAACCTCACTGTCCGGCCCCAGTGCAAGCTCAGCACAAGCCTTACTAAAATCACCCAGACCCCCAATGGGCAGATATTCTTTATCCAGCATCTTAGAGGCAATCAGAGCCTCTGCCTAAACGAAACAAAAAAATGCTTAATTTAAAAAGAATTACTCACTAAATGAATAAAATATGTCATCACAGTTACATAGCTAAGGGTCATGAATGTAATTGAAGAATACTGCTTAATCAGAGACAGCCTCTCAAATCACTGAGTACAGGGGTGACTTTGCAGAAATACAGAAAACCAAATGCAAACACACAGCAAATACTGTTGGAGCACACTGACACGAATGCAAAAACATCTGCACCCTTAAACTCCTGGTCAATCACTGACAAGTCAATGGAAACTTTAATAAACCATTTAACTCTGAATCAAAGATAACACCAGGTTTAAACTCTCCGTCACACGCTCAGGCATAGGTACATACAGAAAAAGGTCCATACCTTGCGGACACAGTTGAGAACATATGGCTTGCCACTGTCGTCCCTGTATGCCCCCACACCCAGGTTCATTTTCTTAGAGTTTGTGTCACGTTTGAAGGCTTCTGTCACCCCCAGGATGGGATCAGGTGGTCCCATCTGCACCTCAGTCCACCATGAGCTAAAATAAAACATAGCAAAGCATAAATAAATAAAAAAATCTGAGAATGGTGTTTTTAACCAAAAATAACACCAAGAACAACTATTCAGCCTTGCATGTGGCGATCAAAATACATGTCAATAATATACTATTTACCCAGCTCAACTACTGTAAATCTGAAACAATACATTTGTATTTAATGTTTCAAACAGCCATGCAGATTTTTGTATTCGCTTTTATCACCGACTTTATAGGCTATTTTTTTAAAACATTGTTTGCACTGCTTATTATATTGTTCTTTATAGTTATTTTACACTTAAATCTGTTTGAAACAGTTGTTTGTTTTATAATTGGTTTTGCGTATTTTTTAAAATTGTATTTAATAAGAAATCTTTTTGTTATGTACTATTTTTGTCCAGAGATTTGTACTTTGTTCAGATATCTTTTTGTTGTTGTAAGAACAAAAAAAGTGATTAAACCTATAAGGAGGATAACAATAAAATGTTTTACTTAATTCAATACCATGATGACAATACCATATACCAAGATAAAGCTTCAGCAAATATCATAATACCATCAAATGCCTAGAACGGGACAATAACCATAACAGACACGGCAAATAATCCCCCTTCCGCCCCCCAACCCATGATTGTGGAATCATGGGAGTTTTCATCTTCACCTCCACAGCCGATGGAAAGCAATCCAACAAGACAGAAATCATGTTCTTGGATGAGCTAATGTAGTAAAGCTTTATTAAGTTACTGAGGTTATATTTTATTATGCTGAGCCTATATGCTGCAGACGGCCGTTGCTGCTCCTTTCATTTTGTGTAATTAATTTTAAAATGTACTATGATGAAAAAAATGTTGTACTGTTACAAATAAAGCTCTCTATGATTATGCCATGTTAGCCACTTGACAAAATAGTGTTGTCTCTATAAAATGGTCAAATAAAGTCAATCAATAAAACAGCGGATTTCTCTGGAATTAAACAACATTGTTATATATTTTGACTTATTTACTTGTATTATCCCAAATGTTTCCAACGGTGTTCTAGTGTTTTTGGATATTTGAATCCAAAAATCTTACATACGGTGCCTTTACAGCTATTTACAGTATGATAGCATCAGTAAGCTCTGCTATATCTTTTTAAGTGCATATTAGGCCATGCACAGTCCCAAGGAGTCAAAGGTCAGTCATGGAGTCAAGTTTCAAAAACTCCTACTTCATAGTGTCAAAGGGGTTTATTTAGTGTATGTGTGTTTTTATACAACACTATAACTTGGGATCTGACATTACTTGGGAGCTTGGTTGTTGCATTAATTCCAGACTTTAAAAAATAATACAAAATTGTACAAAAGCTCAATTTATAGTGGCCAATGAGAAATGTAATATCAGTGTAAAAAATGGCAGTAGGCCTTATTACTCTACAGCCCTTTTATGTTAAGTTAACTATCAAATACGTGGACATGAGGCCGTTGGTGTGGCATAAGTGGCTGCGTCTCTTTAAGAAAAACTTAATATTGTACTAAATAAGAGTTATTTATCTTCGTTTATCATCAGCTCTGCTTTGCCCTCCAAGTGCAAAAGGACACAGACTACCATGATTTCTTAACGGAAGAACCCGGAAGCAACATGGCCAATCAGAAAGCTAAACCTGCTTGTTCCACCCAATGAGCGCACAGGAAACCTGTACGTACGGTCTCCTGGTGAGATCAAAAATAGTTAAGCACGCTATCGCGCTAATAAGAATGTGAGTAATTTAATAGCACACAAGATTAAAAAAGTATTGACCCCTATCCATAAGCACAGTATTAAGTGACGGACAGCTCTTACCAAAAATTAATTTAGAATAAGGAAACCAATGTTGAATTTCTTGCCTTTTTCGAGATGAAGGTCAGATGGATGCTGAATGATTCTTTTAGTAAACATGGTAACTTAGAGATGCGCTGTACATTTTTTTGTGTTAAATCTGATCCATTAGCAGCTAGAAATTGGCTTGAAGATGATAATACAAAGCAGTCTACAATACAGATATCTGGCAACACCCACATGGTCTAATATCGTGAGCTGCAGTGTATCATGATTTTACTACTGCATCAACTCCATGTGAACGGATGTGACTGTAGTAAGTTACGCGCGTGACCGTGAGCCCAAATCTGATGGCGTGAGTTTTAATTATTCATTTAATCCATTAGTATTATTTAATAGTATTATTGGAAAAAAACTATTTTCCACCCTGCATGTATTAAATCTTAACTTAAAGTAATTCAATGCAATTCATTCTCAAAATGTAACATAACTGTCACAGAATAAGATAGATAGATTATTTTAAGGTTCCTTACCTGGCTCGAATGGGTAGGGCAGCCAAAGACGGCGTCAAACTCCCAATAGAGGATACGAGCTTGGTCGTTTTGAGGAGAGCCATTGCTTTGCTACTGCTGAGTCTCTCGGCTGAAGCGCAGACTCAGAGTGACTGACTGGGAACGGGCACGCGGTTGTCGGCGTGCAAGAGTGCGCGCTCATAAAGGAAAGTGCCGCGTGACAGCTCCATCTAGCGGTGTATGATGAATACGGAATGATTAATTAGATTGTAATTCTGTATTCATCCTCCACCTCTAGATGTCATTAGACATAATCATTAGAACCCAAGCTTTCAAATGGTTTTGACACATCGGACAATTTCCTTACAGAATTACATGAATCAGATCTAAATTATGTTTATGATTATAGAATTGATCATCAGCAAAGTAAAGTAGGCTAGTTAATCTCAATATTACAAGCAAAACAGTTGGATAGAACATCAAATATAGCCTATTAAAATTAATTAGGAGACATAAAAGGGAAAAAAGGATCCCTATTTCCCCCTATAGAGGGTATGCGCATGACGTCACCTTCGACAGGAGTGAATGCGGTCACGCCCACAAGTGGCAAAAAGACTGAGCGGCAGCATTTGTTTTCAGCGTGAATGCCGTGAAAAACACACAAAACACATCTAAAACGGGAAAGAGCTTTGCGATTGACTGTACAACTAGATTTGACCAGAAATCTGAGTTACTGTATGTTTTTACAGACTGCAAAAAGCTACAGAACAGACTATATTCTGCATAATTGGATGTTTTTAAATAAACACTGACAAAAAACTATACAAGTTGTAGGGCTGGACGATATGATATACAGTATAACATTAATGTAAGTGATCACTCGGATTTAGACCTATCTATATTGTATTTATATAAAACGTTTACAGGCAAATTTTCTTAATTTATTTCCCCGGCGTCGAAATCAGGCACATATAAATGTCAGGAAACACGATTCCTGGCTGCATGTCAATATCCATAGATCACTGACTGGATCTTTGATAAGTTGTAAGGAACACTATATCATATATATGTTTCCCCTATTAACTCCAGTCACGCAGCAGCTCTTCTGCCACTCAGTCCGGCTGAGGGGGGCGTGTTCCGGCGGGGAAGTGACGTTAATGCATTCCCTCTATATGTGTAATATTGATCCGAGAATGGTACCAAATCAACTTTTTAAATTAGTATGAAATCAGTTTAATACTTGCACGAAATGTATAGTGTGTCATAGGTGAATATAGAGTAGGAAATAGAACCATTAAACAAAAGCATCTGCTTTCATACGAGTATTCAAATGCACTTTGAATCTTATCTTGTTTGGTGAACATCATTGTGACAACCTAGTGATAGTAGTAGCAAGTCATATTCTAGCCAAATCATAATCTGATTTATTTGTGACATTTGTTAAATATGGTATAGGCCTATCTAATAATACTTCTAATAACACAGCGATGAGAGGGTGGACAAAAGGATCTGTGTGAAGCCAGTTGTTCCAGTCTGTGGAAAGCCTCTCATCGTTGAGCATCATGGGAACTGCACTTTGCTGATTCGAATCTTACCTCACAGGTAGGTCTTTCAATGTAGCCTCGGGAAGGGAAGAAATTCAAAGCACATCAACAAGTCACAGGGGGTACCTGAAGGGTCAGTTCTTGGACCCCTCCTCTCCTCCATACATTCATATACATTACTGGGACCTATAGGCTACAGGCACTATGCTGGAGACACACAGCTTTACTTTTCATTTCAGGCAAACGATCTGGTAGCTGCACAGATCTTGGAGTGCCTGAGGACATCTCGGCATGGATGAAAGAACATCACCTGCGATCACCAGAAATCTTGGGGTAATCTTTGATGACCAAGCTGACATTTAGAGATCACATTGGATAGACAGCACTGCCATACAGGTTATTTGCACAACACCAAGATCAGAGGTCCTTGTTACAATGCTATTCTGACTATTACAATGCTCTTCTGGCTGGACTTTCAATATGCACATACATCTCCCTAACCCTATCCGGACAGCCAAATCCATTACAATATTGAAACAGCTGAAAACTCATCTCTTCTGTGAGAACTTCATAGCATCCTGCTGCCTCTTCAAAGAAAACCGCTTCTGCTTTCATTAAATCCCTCCCTGTTTTAGCTTTTATTGTGAACAATGTTTAGTTTGAATCTTTGTATTTTTAGCACTTCTTGTGTTTATTGTCACCTTAAGATGAATCACTTGTATTCCTTATTTGTTAGTTGCTTTGGATAAAATTGTCTGCTAAATTAATAAATGTAAACAAAATGTTCTGTTTGGATAAATAATTTTTCAAAGTTCTAAATGCAATAACTCATTAATAAACTTGATTATTTATCATAATGAACATTTTGACAGCCATTGGATATTTTCATTTTTCCATGTGATATTGTTGTTGTTTTACAGTAAATTACTGAATTTTAAATAAAAACATCTCAACCAAGTTTTGTCTCTATATTGTCTCTATAATAGGGGAACAAAACTGGAAGGATATCTACCTAAACAATTATTTTCCAATTAAATTAGTTTGATTTGGACAAGCATTAAAAATGACTTCATAAATGTATCCATTTCATTTAAATTGTATTAGTTCAAATTCAGTTGGACCAACTCAATTACATTTCATTGCATGAATCTATGAGTTACACATATTTATTGGATGGAAATCCTGCCCTCAATGATTATTTTATTTTTTGAGTGTTGTCACTTATTACAACTTCACATTTCATGTTTCAAAACTAAAGTTACAATTTTAAGGCAGCGCAAACATTTTTTCAAGCAGAAACAACATTTTTTTACAGTGTAGATACAGCTGAAATAGATGTGATTACATGCAGGTATTTAAAAAAAAATATATAAAGTACAATGTAAAAACATGTAGGCCTATGTACAGAAATAAAAATGTGAACAACAATATTTATGTGCATATTCAGTCACAAACAGGGTTCATTCAGAATCCAAACACAAATTTGTTTGGTAGATTTGGTTGCTCCTTCACGGGCCACACTACAATGCATACGGCTTTTGCTCAATCTGTGGAAGCAGAAAAAAACACCAAAACGTTATGCACTTTAAAAGGAAGAGACTTCAATGAACAAAATATATGATTAAATGCAAGAATGATTTGTTCACTTAAAATTCATGAGTTCCGAACAGTGATGCTGGCCTTAACATACACCACACACACACAGATCAGGAATATAACTGTAAATGAAGACGACAATGGCAATAGAGAGGCATATATAGTCCAGATAATATGTGAAAAATATGTTCACTTTTTCATAAAAGCATGAAACTTGGTACTCTTGTACAGTTTGGGGCCCTGAACATTTTCAGAAATGGAGCCATTGCAAAAACGCGTTGTGGCGGGCATTTTATTTTCCGCCATAACCAAATTATGTATTTTGTATCATATCTCCTGAATCAAACATGATAACACAGAAAGGTTGATGTCTTCCCCTATGATTTGATGGTCAAGGATTTACAATGATACCATATTCAACATCATGAACTGTTCAGGTGAATAGTTAATGGTGAATTCAGGAACGTGAGAAGGAAATCACAGTATCTGAGATCCTAGGCTAGACAATATCATGTCTGTTGCATGCATGTTCTGTAGAGTTTAAAAAGCTTAATCCTTTCGTTCATTAACATTGACAATACAGCCTGTGGAAGAGTTGACCACAATGGTCTCCAATTGCGTGGGTCAATCCAATCCCGGTCTGTTGGAGATGGCATATTTGGTGCCACCTAAGTGCTTGTCCCCAACAGTGTCCTCCTTGGCACACTGCTCTTTTGGGGTGCTGGACTTTGTAAAGAAAGACTATGTGCCCGCACACATACGCATTTAAACGTGCATGCCTGTGGACTGAACACATAATGCGCATGTGCATACCGTCACCGTTTTCACAGATTCACTTTTTTGAAGTGTACGTAGAGATGAGAACTGTATCATTTTCAAAACTCGTTTTAAAGAAACTCGTCTTGCACCTTCAAACCTATTTGGGGTTTGCGTTCTCGGGCCACCAGGGTGACGTTGTCGTGTGGATGAACAGCTGGAGTGCATTGAGGGTTTTCTGTTTTCAGTTGAGAATGGTGTTGTGTAAGCTGCCCCTAAGTTAATACCTAATGTTTTTTACAACGGAAATTAATCAATAAAAAACTGATTTTCTCCTAGAGCTGCTGTACAGCCAAAACAATCTTTGTTGAATGTATTTTCTATTATTACTGTAAAGCTGCTTTGAATCAATCTATATTGCATAAAGCATTATATAAATGAAGGTGACTTGACTTTCCTGCACCAGTGCATCCTTAGTTGGGCGGATTTGCTCCATTCCTCTTCCTTTCTTTATGAACCCAAGACGAGCTTGATCTATGTTGAGTTCGCTGCTGGTGTGATCGTAGAGGAGAATTGTGAAGCGGGGTTTTTCCACAATGGAAATGACCCCTTCTGGAATGCTTTTTGGAGCCTTTGCAGAGCCATGAATGCCTCTGTTGCCATGTCATCTGCATTCCAGGTATCACATGCAGGTTTCTTGCCCCTGGTTGCAAATGCAGAGAATGTGTCATAGCCAGTGAAGGCGTGAAGCATGGAGTAGCATCCTTGTATCTGCCTTCTCATGTGTGGAAGGGGCAATCTGATCTGATTCTTGTGGGTTAGATGGTTGGGTTCGCATGTGTAAACAACTTGTTTGGTAGTCGACATTTGGTTCCTGGTCAGAAAGTAAAAGAGCTCTTTTTTGTTTTTATCCACTCTCAGGAAGCCTTTCCAGTTGGTTTGTAAACTTGTTTTTTCCATCCACTCTTGTTCTTGTCCCCTTACCCCGCTTCTGGGACTTTAGGCTGTTAAATTCATAGCAGTCCCATACAACATCCACTCTGTTGACCCTTTCAAGTTTCTCTTTGAATATCTTGCTGGAAAAGTCATTGAAGGTTTTAGCCACGCCTGGTTTCAACATGTTGATGACTGCTGACCCATCTAATATTTAGACCTCACTGTATGGGGCACTGTTTCGTGAGGCACTGTCTGGGGCACTGCTTTTACTGTTTTCTAGGCAGATCAGCCTTGTTTCCTTAAGCGTAGTCCACCATGAAGTGAGGAGTGATAGAGGGTAGGCCTGATTTTCTTTTTTGAAGAAGTTTTCTAGGATCCCATCATGGGTCTGACAGGCAATGTAGAGTCTGGAAAACAGTGCACAGTCATTTTTCAGCAAGTTGTGTCTTGGACTGTCCTCTTATCGGAGCTGTTTTAAAAAGAGGGAGCTTATTCCTCTTCAAAGGGGTGGTGGGTTTCGTGCCCTGTATCCTCTCTGCAACAAAGAGTTTGTACTGCTCTTGGTCCATACTCTCTGCAACCCGAACAGCATCCACAACAGCTTGGTCTGCTAATTCTCTTGAGTTGCTTCAGAGGGTTGTTGGAACACACCGAAAAATTCGTCCGACACTCAAAAACTGCCTGCCGTTGCCCGGCGGCCAACCGGCTTGGTGTGTCCCTGGCTTAAAAAGCAATCCATACACTATAAGCACCATTTCTTCTTGCCGGTCATCCGCCATGTTTGTTTACTTTAAAGTCACGTTTGATGCGATTTTGCGAGATTTCCTGTGTCCACTGTGAATGGAATATTTTAGTGTGTGGTTTGCTTTCCTGGTCACATCGTGGCACTCCACACACTAGAGCAACAAAATGGATAAATCTATGTTTTTTTATCATCATGTTTGTGGTCTCTTACATTTTGAAAATATTATAAGATTTGAAAAATCTTTTAGTATGGCCCCAGCTTCAGATCTTCAGATGTTCTCAGATTCTGCGATTTTATTGTAATCCTTCTCACAACGTCACTGAATTCACCATTAACTATTCCCCTGAACAGTTTATGATGTTGTATGGTATCACTGTAAATCCTTGACCATCAAACCATAGGGGAAGACATCACATTTCCCGTGTTATCATGTTTGGTTCAGGAGATATGATAGAAAATACATAATTCAGTTATGGCATGAAAGCATAATGGCCACCATTGCCGCCAAGAGGCGTTTTTGCGATGGCTCCATTTCTGAAAATGTTAAGGGCCACAAACTGTACATCTGTACCAAGTTTCATGCTTTTATGAAAAAGTGAACATAATTTTCAAATAACACCTGTACTAATAGTACATGTAACAGAGCTCTAACTGAATTACAGCTGATATCATGTGTTGTTTACATTTAAATGAGCATCAACATTCTATGTCAGTTCAGCAGCTTGAGTTGATATTTGAAATCAACACAACGCTCCCTGAAGCCTTGAAGCCTGTTCTCACAACTCTACAATTTGCTAAGTTTTGGAAATTTGTCCAATTTGGAAAGTTATTCTTGAATTATCATCATGGAGCAGCGTCGCCCGAGAAGAACCAGGGCTCTTCCCACACACCTGAGGGGATTCTCTTCCACTCCAGACTCCTGTGAGCTTTCACATCTGGCAGCTGTAATCGGGTTGGATGACACTTACAGCTGCATCTCTGCGGAAGCTCAAAGTCCCAGCGGTTTGGAGGAGCGCTACCTAAAGAACGCTGCTGTCCTTCCCGACATCTGTCCTGCAGCCTCAGTCTCTTCAGTGGACACGTGTCAGCAGGAAGGGCCCATTTCCATCCACGGCAGCAGCGTGCAGGGCTACCAGGACATTTACCGTTCTGTGGCGGAGCCCATGATGAAGTCTCGCTATGGTCGGCACCGTCCCTACAGTCTTGAGCTGGGCCTGACGATCAAGCAGCAGCTGTGGGAGACACTCAACTGCCCTTCACTGGTGGAGACTGAGCAGCCCGATGGACGTGTCCTTGTCACCGAGAGCTTCTCCACACCCAGCAGAAGAAGCTTTGCTCCACAAATCCATGTGGACATCAGTGAAGAGCCCCTGCCCGAGGAACCCCGAAGAAAGAAGCCCAGACACTGAGTCATCACAGTGTCACATGGAGCCCGGAGTATCACTTAGTGGGACCTACGAATGTAAATACTAGAGTAAGTTCACAGTTTGTGGAGTAAGTTTTATTTTGTACAGTGAGTCTTTTGCACATTGTTGTGTGGTTGTTAGGATGTTTTCTGTGGTTGTCTGTGGATTGATATGCGGTAGGTTGTTCTGAGTGTTTTTGCACTTTGCTTCTTGGTTGTCAGGATGTTTTGGGTGGTTTCTTGTGTGTTGACATGCGTTTGCTAAGGTTTCTGCGCGGTTGTTAACCTGTTTTATGTGGTTGCTAAACTCTTCTTTATGGTTTTCATGCTTATGGTTGTCAGAACGCTTTGAGCAGTTGGTTGATATGCGGTTGCTTTTAAGCAGTTAGATTAGGGTAGGTTAGGGTCCCTCACAAGGTTTGGAGCTTGACGTGCTGTGAGGGCTTGTGTGCATCAGTGATGCTGAGAGCTACGCCACTGGTACTTCACAACTACTGGTAGGGTCACCCATAGTGGACAGGTCTCAGCTGAGATGCCAGACGAAGACAAACCACCTGATTCTGGACAGCAGCAGATTGACATGCATGATGCTCCTGGCAGAAGATCAAAGTCTTGTGACAACTATAACAACAGAATTACTTGAATGGAAGACTATTGATTATGTGTGGAAGCCATCGATGGAAGCAAACGTTCGACCAGTACAGAAGGTAATGCAAAATGGTTTCATATTACAATTTTTTTTATTTAAAAGTGGACATTTCAAGCTTTATATAGATATATTTCTCATGTCTGTGAGGCTATTTTACACTGTGTTTCATTTTTGAGACGCGCTCCAGTTCACGCCACGGAGACATGAAAGCGTGCCCTGTTTGTTTTCTTTTACAAAACATTGTATTGTTATTGTGAGTTTACAAAGATAAAAGTAGACGCGACTGATGTATTATTCTTTTCTGTATGACCAGAAATTATGGAGTATTTTAAGCTGTTTCCACTGTTATAGGAAAATGACCGCACCGGCGCCTTCATGTCATGCAGTAAGAGCTCTCCACACTCCACACCAACACTTGGATATGCGCCTAATAATAGAGAACATTTATCTAGGTTAACGTTAGAACGAGCGGCCATACCAGATGGATAAGTCCTTTTCATGTTTAACAAATCAAATCATGCATTTTCTACCTACCGCGAGTAAGCGCTGCGCCAGTTTATAAAAGGCGGCTGAGGCTAGGTGGTTAAAGCATAACCAGCGTATCGAGATGGGGGAGCCACTAAGGGGGATGCAGAGATGTTGCTGCGTCTTTATATTACCATTTCTGATTGTTTAAATGATCAGCCTTCGGGGCCCGGCCCCCTTAAAATGCGGGGCGCCAGGCAATTGCCTGCTTGCCTGCCCTATTGCGACGCCTCTGGATAGGCTACATAACTTATGTATTTTAATTATTTTCAGAAACTAACGAATGTGGTTAGCTAGGCATAGCATAAATCATTAGAAATTAATAGACTAAGATGGGGAAAGATGTAAGGGTAAGAACAGGTAAGGGTAAAGGAGTAAGAACAATGTGCATTTACTTTAAAATTGTAACATATTCGATAGGCTTTTTATATTTTTTACTCCGCAAATCTAAAAACACGAATGTAAATCCCTCATTAACAAATTGACACAAAAAACAATATTCAACAGATCAATCTTTTCCAGAGACACAAAATTAGATCAGTTAACCTAAAAAAAACCTTTTTTTACTGACTTGCCCAAGTCTCACAAACATTTAGGCCTTTACTCACATTAATGACAAAATTAAGAGGAACATAGAAATGTATTTAATATGTTGAGATGGGATTAGGCTAAATCTTCTCAAGACAGCTGCTGAGTCACACTGTATTATTGTCATTTGTGGAAGTTTATGCATATTTTTACTTGAGTAAAATGTCTGTGTTTTAAAGAGCTCTTATGATTTCTGAACTGTATTTCCACACAGGATATAAATGACACAACTTTTTTTTATTAACAAAAAATATGAGCATGTTACAAATATTACAGTATTTAAGAAAATACAACAAAAGGGGGGATTAATGTAGATCTACATAAAGACATTTAAACATTTACACATTTTCAGAGTTTTAACTGCTTTTTGCTTCATATAAAATCGAATTGAGTCAATATAAAGCTCCATTTCTTTCTTAAATTATATAAAACAGGGTCTTTTACAGGAAAATTTACATTTGTGAATATGGAATTTTGCCATTAAAAGAATAACATTTATTATATACACTGTGCTGGTCTCTATAATTCTCCAAAAGACCAAATAATAGATGTTTCCAAAACAACACAAATTGGCCATTAATGTTCTTTGTGATAAAATCACAAACATTTAGCCAAAATGGTCTTACAAATGGGCAGTGCCAAAATAATTGAACCACAGTTTCAGGGCAACTGTCACAAAAAGAGCAATTAAAATCAATATGGGTTTTAAATTTCACAAAGTAGCCTAATGTTTAACTGGTTACATTTTAATTTAGAATAATACCTCTTAACTTTGTTTGTAATTAAATATTGATTAGGTATAAGCCAAAAACTTTTCCACACAATATTCTCTCTCAATTGATTCCAGTATGAGTCAATATCAGGCAAAGACACATTGTTTTTTTTTAAATAAGGCTGTTATGGATCTGTTTTGTGAGTTAGGGGAAAAACAAATATTACCTAAGAACTTACTATAGTATGTGGGGACCATTGTTGAATATTAAGTCTTTTCTGATACAGATTTCGGGAGATATTGCATCAAACACATAGTCCATTTTGCATAGTCCCCTGGTGTTACAGGAATCTTATAATGTGCCAAAAACTCCATAAGTGAAAAGAAAACCATTTAAATTAAATAACTGATCCACCAATGATGCCATTATCAAACCAATATTTCAAAAACAATGAGTTATGTTTATATAATATATCCATATTATTCCATATATAATACCCTACTTATGTGCTGAAAAGTTGTGCTTGAAAATAAAGGACCATGATAAAAAGGCCTAGCGATGAAATTCTTAAAATTTGACAGGTATTTTGTCATTGTTATTAGAAAGAGGTTGTTAAAAAATGTAAAGGCTATTACCAACGTTAGAAAGCATATGGGAAGGGATAAAGACCCAAATGGAGTAAGGATTTCTAACAACCTGACTAAGCCAATTTACATTTTAAATGTAGGCTATTATTTAACGTTTCAAAATACCCCAAATTTAGGCCACCATTTTCATATGAATTCATAATAGTTGTTTTCTTTATGTAATGTATTTTGTTTTTCGATATAAAGTCAAATAAATCTCTCATAAGCCATTGATGTAATCTACTTTTTGTTTTTTCAACATAGGATTGAAATTTAGTAAACACCTTTTGTGTAAATGACACTCAACTTGAAAAGTTTGATAGGTGATTGAGCATGACGTCACACGATTAGAGGTGCACCAAAAAGGTTGTCATCGTCAGGTGATGTTTAGGTTGAATTCCGCCCGCTGATTGTCTTAGACGATGGTAGCCTTCCAGGTGGCACTCGTCCGTACGAGGGGCTGAACATGAAGGCTACCAACAGTCCCAACTGTCTGAGACTCTGCGTACTGTCGTGTTTGTTCGTGCTGCACATATCTACGCGCGTGCCCGGAAACATGTCTTCTCCGTCACATTTTGGCGTCACCAGCAGAGAAGTTCGTCGAAATCGACACCCAAAACAGAGGAACTCTTATTTTAAACCTCTCCTTGAAAGCCAAACTGAAGATGAAGGTATGCGTCTGATGTTAAGTCTATACAGGATAGCGGCGGATGCAGATGGACGACCAAAGCAGCTCAGGTTATTTGGATCCAACACTATAAGGCTGCTCAAAGCGTCCACCACTGAAAAGCACTTTCTCCCAACCTCAAATGGTAAAGCACTCTATCTTATCTCATACATGTCCATTACAAGTACATCTAGGCATTTTTTGTCCTTATTTGTCCCCTTAAAAATAAAATTGGCATCTATTGTTCAATGAAGAACATTTACCATCAATGGAACCTTCCATTGCAAGGTTCTTTATAGTGAAAATGATTAAAAAAAAGATAATTAAAACATTCACTTTACACTCTTAAAGTGATAGTTCATCCAAAAATTAAAATTGTCATTACTTACCCACTCTCAAGTTGTTCCAAACCTGTATGAGTTTCTCTCTTCTGTTAAACACAAAAGAAGATATTTTAAAGAATGTTGTTAACCAGACAGTTGACGACATCCATTGATTTCCATTGTAGAGAATAGAGTAAATGATGGCAAAAGTTTTAATTTTTTGGTGAACTATCACTTTAAAACGTTTTTTATTGGCATCTAATGTTCCATGAAGGTCATCCATAAACATTTATGGAACCTTTCCATTCCACAAAAGGATCTTTATTGTGGAAAAGGGTTCTTTAGGTTTTGAAAGTGTTCTTGGTAAGAAAAAAAATTGTTCTCGGAACTGTTCGCTGAAAGGTTCTTTGATTAACCAAAAATGGTTCTTTTATGCCATTGTTTTGAAAACCTCATTTTGGAAACTTTAATTTTAAGAGTGTAAGAAAAAAAATGGTTCTTTTAAGAACCGTTTACTGAATGGTTCTTATATGGCATTGCTGGGAGGAAACAAAAAACTCTGCTGGAACCTTTAATTTTAAGAGTGTGCTGTGCAAATTAGCCCTTAAAGTATTATAATAACTGTTAGATGTGTATTTTTGAAATCTAGGCCCATTGTCTGATTATTTATTTTCATTTTCTCTCTCCTATCTGTAAATCCTACTGGACTAGACCTTCAGTATAACTACACAGTGAAATATGAACTGAAAAACCTCTTGTTGAACAAACTGGTGAAGGCGTCTTTTATGCACCTGAGGTCTCCTGTGTCATCCCGTCATCCTTTTATTTGTGAGGCAAGGGTCACGTCTCTAGATCTTCCTGAAGGTGACCATGTCACTATGGGTCCTCGAAGCCTGTGGACCGAATCGGATGTTACAAACCATGTGTCTGAGTCAAAAGATGGCCAGGTATCCTTCTTAGCACATTATCGATGCATTAAACCAAAGCATGCCAGGTCCATTACACATCGAAAATGCTTCCCACCTCAACACCATCTTCGAGCTCCTGTTTTGCTGCTCTTCTTAGAGGAGAACAAGCAACCTGTGGAATGGGGGAAGTACTTCACGCCCCTTTCCCGCCCCAGGACCCGCCGATCTCAGGAGTCTAGGAGCATCGTCTCTGACATCCCCAACTACAAGGACGGGTCGAACAGCGTGGCCAAAAACCAGTGCAAGCTGCACTCTTACCACGTGACCTTTAAAGATTTAGGATGGGACCATTGGATCATTGCACCCCACAAGTACAACCCTCGTTACTGTATGGGGGACTGCCCTCGTATCCTGCATTACGGCTACAATTCGCCCAACCACGCAATCATGCAGACTTTGATCAGCGAGCTTGGTGTGTCAGATATCCCGATGCCCTCTTGCGTTCCTTATAAATACAAACCTATCAGCGTGCTGATGATGGAGAGGGATGGAAACATAGTTTATAAAGAATATGAAGATATGATTGCAGACTCCTGCACCTGCAGATGACTTTGGGCTTGGGGTCAGATCAGGAAAATAATTGAATGGTGCTAAAGGACAATGTGAATTTGAACCAGCACAATTGAAGAACCCCACCAAAAGGAATGGTTATATTGGGTTTGATTTGCCTGTTGCCATTGCTTGCGCATTACTAAGAACATTCACACAGCGAGGTTTGTGTTAGACTTGAATTGTGGAGAGTGATCAATTCAGTCTCACCTCTCACAGTACAGACTTTTTAGGGATCTAGGTATGAATAACTGGATTCGGATTGGTGAATGAGTGACTATCATGTATTATTTCTTTTCTGCTTACTCTAGTCTATGTATGTTCTTTATTTCTGTCTGGTATGTATTAATGTGACATCTATTGTAATGTATTTATGGAGGGGGAATGAAATAGGAGAATTTTGGCACTTTATTGAAAAAAGGAAAATGGAGGAGAAAAAAAGAAGCACGAAAGAGCCCTGTCGGTTGACTTAGGCCATAGAGTTGTTGCTGTGTCTCTTGTCTGCTGCATTTGTATCCTCTTTCTGAAAGCACAGATTTCGCCCATCTTTGACAAAGCAAGCCTTCGAAAGCCTTCGAAAGCAAGTGGAGAAAATAAGCAGAGGCTAATTTTGCACAACCTCAGTGAGGACATGCAGTGAGTGTATAAATGAGACTTTCATAGATGGATTTCTTAGAGGAGAAATGTCCATGCACCTAAATAAATGTTTTAATGTTATATTGAAAGATGTTGAAATAAAAGTAATTATTTTGTAAAAAAAAAAAAAAAAAAAAAAAAAAAGGAAGAAAGCAAACCTATAAATATGCTTGTTGTGTGGTCCTTTTGATTCTCTCATGTTTAGATTTGGTCAGTAGGAGTCGCTCTCTCCCAGCTGTGTTTCTCAGCTCTAGTAAATGGAGATGGCAGGAATGCTGGTTTGAACTTTCTTCTTTGATGTTATAGAGCTTGTCTGGTGTAAAATTTGGGTGAAAGTTAATTTAGAACCTTATGCAAGTGTTCAGCATTTATGCAATATCAGGACAAGGTTTTGAAAATCCTTGTGTCAGTATTTACATAATGTATAGAATGCTCAGAATATGGTATCGTCCAACTAACAGGTAAATGTAGTCTGTAAGATTGTGTACCAGAAAAAACTAAATTTAATAGAATGAGGCACATAACAAAAATTTGCTTTATTTAGCATTTTGGGCATAGCCGATATGTATGTTTTATTTGCTGTGGAGAGAAGATATAGGCCTGGTGGTTTCACAGACAGGGATTTGATTTGAGTCGGGTTGGCCTTAGTTAAATTAAGACATTTAAGTATAGCTTTTATAAACATACCTTAGGGGACAAAAACATTAGTGGTGTCTACTTGAAACAAAAATGGCACTGACAAGTCTCTTATGCTCAACTAGGCTGCAATATTAATCATTTTAAAATGTAATATATTCCTGTGATGGCAAAGCTGAATTTTCAGCGTCACATAATCCCTCTGAAATCAATCTAATTTGCTGATTTGTTGCTCAAGAAACAATTGTATTATTATCATGTGTTGTGCTGCTTAATATTTTTGTAGAAACAACACCTTTACCCCTCAATATTTTGATTAACGGATAGTTCAAGAGAACTGCCTTTATTTAAAATATAAATTTAATAGAAAATGTATATTAATAGAAATCGAATTTTCTCACAAATAAAAGTATTAATAAACCTAAAATGCATGTTTGAGCTGTCTTAACTGAAATTAACTTGCTATATTTAAGATATGCCAGTGCCATTGTCTTGCACATTATCAATATTCACATCAGTAATGTTTTTTTCCGGCACACTTATAAAAGCTACTTAAATGTCCTTATTGAACTAAGGCCCAATGATAGAACTAATCACAACCACAGAAAACAATCAATATATCAGAGGAAAAATTAGCAGCTCTGTCTAAAGGTCTCCAATGAAATAAAGGAAGAAGCACAGTGGTAGCTTCCCTTATTAATATGGTTCACTCGCATTGCTTCAGTCTGTAGCTGAGACTATGGGGAAACTCCGAAAATGCTGAAGCCTGATTGAATCGTTTGCAACTGCACAAATCTCAGCCCGCCAGAATGGGCAGGGCTACCCGTCTATTTAAGCAGGCCAAAAATGCCAAAGATCTTCTCCTCGAGCTGACCCTCGCCCCAGAAGTGGAGCTCCATCGTGAGTATGACCAGGGGCTTGAGCCCACGATATCGGCGAACGAGGGAGTCGTGACTACGGACAATGAGGACTGGCTGATTGACTTCAATAAAGAATTATTGACTCCCATCCAATCCAACCCGGTACCTTCATCATTGCTGTTTTGGAACCGTACCATTGACTGTATAAACTATGAACTATTCTATGTCAACAGCCCTGCTCCATCTCCGTGGAAGCCCTGCTAAAACGTCGTGCTGCAGCGTCAGTGCGAGAGGATTCTTCGGCTTCGACTCCAGCCTTGGATCTCTTCGCTCCATCTTGGCCTGTCGACCTGTTGGCTCCCCCTTGGCTCCTCCCACCTTCAGCTTCACCGGGTTACCTCGTCCTGCTGGCTCCCCCTTGGTCAGTCGTCACACCACTTCCGCAACGGACTTGTGGGCTTTCCGCTACACCCCGTCTCTCCACCCCTACGGCTATAGCGGGCTCCTCATTCCCCTCGAAGTCACATCTGTCCTCCATCACACCGGCCCCACCTCAGCCCTTAGGTACTCTGGCTCCACCTTCATCGGCTCTCCATCTGCGCCTGCAGATCCATCGGCCTCGTCCCCGTCGGTCGTCCCCCAGCTGTCGTCAGCCGCTACGCCACCTTGGCTCCTCCCTCCCTCGACCCCGCCGTGGGCTGTCGGCACTGGAGACTCTGGGTCTGTGTCTGTGGACTATTGCCATTGCCGCCAGGGGATCGTCGTCCTCACATCAATCCTCTGTCACCGTCTCCTGTCACCACTCCTTCGCCACCTGCTCGTCCACCTCCGAACTTCCGAACCTGACTTCTTATTGTGCGACATCGCTGTCAATCAAAAGGAGATGCAGTCCTCCAATCAGCACGCAGACTCTCCAATAATATCGAGTAGGGGGAGGCTGCAGACCTGGAGCCGGTAGATACACGCCCCTGGCAGTTTTACGCCCCTGACAGTTTTAAGATCCTGTTGTTCCGGATGCGTCCAGTAGGGGGAGGCTGTAGGCTACAGCGACACGATTTTTTTAAAAATTAATTCATTATTTTTGTATTGCAAATGAAAGGATACAGACATTAACAGTGAGAAGAGAAAAAAACAAGGGGGGCATAAAAAGACATTGAATTAGGCTACACAAATCAATACAATGTTACATTTTGTCAATATAAAAAATTAAAGGTTCTTTACAAGAGATAATGATATTATTTGTTTTAGAAACCTTTGAGTTTAAAGGTTTTGCCATTTTCTTAAAAGAAGAAAAAAGGAACTTTATATCAGAGGAGAATATTCTTAAATCAGGATCATTGAATGGTTCTGTCTTTATGAAGATGAAACTTGCCCAGAAGACAAAGTAATAATACTGTATAATCAAGATTAATATCGTTAGATTGAAAATCTGACAAAAAAAAAAAGATAGATTCTGTCATTTGTATGTTAAATAATCTTGTAAACTCTAAAAAGTTGTTGTTTAGCAATGATGCAACATTTATTATTTATAAACGATAGAGCTATAGGGTAGGTAGATATCAATTAATTTCTATATATCAATGGATGGGTCTATAATTTATTTCTAAAGACAAAAAGTTCTTGACGGTCAGGTTTATGTTCTATCTGGCTTAAACTTAGTTTACCACGTGTACATTTAGCTGCCCCTTGTCTTCTCACTTTAAAATTCATTTTCTTTTAAATTTTCTTTTGTTGCCTGTCTTTAGCTTGCGTGAGATTCTGGTAAGATCCCGTTTACTACTTGCATTTAAACATAGCCTACTCCACATGGTTTCTGGGGGCAACATTACATAGATATTGGAAATATGTGAACTTGTTTTTTTTACAGTCTTTGAACACACAAAATACACATTTATAATAGGCATGTATATGCATGTAAATCTCTCTCTCCAAGTAGAGATGAACTGCACACTCACTCAAATATTTTGATTATTTTTATCATGTCATACATGATAAAACCCACATTAAAAACTTTTCCCATATGGTTTGAATGTAGATTCTTTGAGCTGTTTCATCTAATTTATATCTTAATAAACATTTTTTTTTTCCTTAAAATAGCTTACTGGTCTGGACTAAAATGTAGGGTATGTGCACCTAATGTGGGTTTTAGTCTGTCTTTACCAAATTATTTTTAACTTGCATTTCATAAAGGTGTATTTGCTTTAGCTACTTAAGGAAATGAACATCTCTCTCTCTCTCTCAACTTATAAACACCCATCTCTTTTCTTACGACTTACAAAATAAACGACTTACAGAGACATGGACATGTTTTTAATGTCATTTTCAATTTTCTCTGCACAGTACATCATCAGTGACCAAAATAAATCAAAGTGGCTTGACACTTTTTCCACTATTGTTCCACCAACAAGTGCTTGTGCCGTTGTACTTTGAAGATCAGGAGCAAATTGATGCAATCCACACTCACCTGACATCAATTCTGGGCAGCACACACACACACACACACACACACACACACACGATCAAATCACCATGGATGTCCTTTTTAATTTTTTTAATGTTTACTTTTTTTTTTATTAGTGTGCGGGAGCCCTTTGACAGGAGGATAGAAAAATAGTTAAAGAAGAGTGGCAAACCATAGGGGAGTCATCATAATTCCTAATTCATTTTTTGTGAACAACAATATTGTCTCTTTCTTCTAAATGACCCTTGGAATTTTAGAAAAGGGATAAATTGTGTTTGTCTTCATAAAATGCTGTGTAGGTCACTGTTTTGTAGCTGTATGACGACCAATAGAGAAGGCTATAGCAGATATTTCATAGAGGATCCATATATGATTACATGGTACATATCTAATGGGCTAAATTTGGTTAATATCTAAATGTAACTTTATAAAAATTCACAACGACATCTACTGTATATTAAAACCTACGGTGAATACTAGGCCTATAACTGCAGTAGGTCATATCATTACTTGTTATAACACATCGTTGATCCAATGTGTTTTTTTAATTTTTCAATTCACAAAAACAAATAGTCTTCTGTGGGCTGAGTGAAGAGAGTGAAGCCCAACTGAATATCTATATTTTAATCCGTGCAGATCTACACTGTAACGTTTATATTTAAATGAATAAAAACAGAAAATTGTCAAGTCTATGGACGGGTTATTAATGTGTAGGCGTCGATTTAATCTATTTAATTGTTATTTCGCAGTATATCCCCCTATTGGACGCATCAGGAACAACAGGGGCTTAAACCTGTCAGGGGCGTAAAACTGCCAGGGGCGTAAAACTGCCGGCTCCAGGTCTGCAGCCTCCCCATATCCCATATAGATAATATCTGTCGGAGGCCAGCCCACTTCGCTATACACCCCAGAGACGCTGAGCGTCCGTGGGCGGGACATAATCGCAGCATTTATCCAATGACCGTCTAGTTTCGAAGCACTGAAAAAACTGTTCAAAGTAGCTCCTTTGAAGTCAATGGACGCTGAGCTTCAACGGGGAAATGCCATAGGGAAATGCACTGTGACGCTACGGGAATGTGAGATCGAGTCAGCCGACCTGCTATATGGAGCTGATTCTGAACGAACTCGTCTTCGAGATGAACGTGTTCTAACGCATTTTTAGTCAATAAAATGTTAACACAATAGTACACATTGTACCATTAATTTTTTGATATTATAGGGGAAGCTGAGCTTCCCTTGCAGTCTTAAAGAAATCACCACTGACTGCAACTACATGTCATCTTATTTTAACCCTAACCCTATCAGTCTACTAATACTCTACTAACACTTTAATGAGAGTTAGTAGACATGTAGGTGCAAACATAGATCATATAAGTCAACAGAATGTGTTAAAGGGACCATCAAAATAAAATGAAATCCTTTTTTCAGTGTTCATAAGAAACAGTCACCCTCAGAGGAGTCACGCCTGCGCAGATGGTGTTGGATACAGATTTCCTGGTAGAATTGCACAGAAAACCCCACTGAACTTTGGAAGCACATGGTTTGTGTTTCTGTTCACCTCATTTACGGCTGATTACCCAACCCTGCTAAATAGCTAAAGGCAATTTTTCATGAAGCTATAGGTTTACATTTCAAATACTGCAACGTTTATGTTTTCAGTGGCCTAAATCACACACTTTGTGTCCTTAGTTTGACTATTCAAGTAATGCCTTAGCATCTCTGATTGTGTAAATAGAAAAGAGTAATTTTCTCATCTTTTCAATAAATATGCACTACTGTTCAAAGTTTGGGTCGGTAAGACTTTTTAATGTTTTTGAAAGAAGTGTCTTATGCTCACCAATGCAGCATTTATTTGATCAAAAATACACCTCATAAAGAGGAAAGGCCAGTCCTCAAAGTGTGTAGTGAGTAAATTGCTGTGCTTGACCTCAATGAACACTTAACCTGAATAGATTTAATGCAATGTTGATCTGAACAAGAAGAAATTTGCAGATAAGCTTAACCTTGAGCTCTATCACAATACTATGACCAACACCGCGAGCATGCTAAAAATGTTTAAAACAAGTCCACCAGCTTATGAAATAGTACTGGATATTATTTACATGACCTAACAATCCCAAGATGACAAGCATTAGAACCAGTAAACACCATGAGTCAGTGTGAAACCTTTGTGATGAGCTGGATCAGATGCCTGCCTGCCTGACTCATATCTGACCCGCTGCCATCTTTGCTGCGACTTGTTCACAGTCTTTTTTCCCTCTTTGTTTTTTGTCCATTTTTTATTCTTTATTAAAACACAGCAGTTATCTAATCAGTCATTATTCTTTTTCAAGGTCCCTGTGCACGTGTATATGATAAAAGGGAGACAGAAGAACTATGTCAAAGAAACGTTGAAGAAACAGGATGGGAAATGTTGATTCAGAAGCCTTAGAATCGGATATAAATCATCGCATTTAAATTGGGGTCTTAAATCGGTGAGTATACCATTGCAGCTGTCTAAGTTACAGTTCAACAAACTGTGGTGAAACTGCAGATTTACATAATTGAACTCTAAAATGCTGACAAGCACATATCCAAAAGCACGTCTTATTTTTTTCTTATCTTTCATTCCTCTCGTTCTTCCTTATCCCTTGCTTCTCTCAACTTTGGCTGCATTTTCTCCCAGAGTCCCAGAGGACATCAGATTATCCCAGTCACAAACATTAAGCAAGCAAATGCCACATCTGGCAATGAAAAAGTAGAGGGAGAGAGAGGGAGAGGCAGTCGGTCTCTCTTATGCTGACTGGAGGGTATATAAGACAGTACATCATCTCTGTCGTCAGTGTCTCTGTTACAGCAACTGAATCTATTCATTCAGCATGCAGGATCACATTCACAGAGGGGCTCTTCTAGCCTGGAGCCTAGTGTTTTTGGTGATCGTCCAGCAGGTAATTATGATTATTATTATTTTATTTTTTTTCATTTTTAAGATTTACAAAACAAATTTTTTCATGGCTCTCTAAATTATTGACTTTTTACACCATCTCAGTTTGATGATATTTCTGTTAGTGTGTTCAATTTTTAAAATTCCTTTAAAATATTTTATATGCTCTTATGCTATTGTTACATGTTTAATATTATTGTTAAATGGTGGAACCATTTTAAAGGAGCTACAATGCTGGTTTGGTTTAAATTTAGCTGTTAAATTAAAATGACATGATCAAACTAATAGTCAAACTCTTGCAGAAAGGGTTGTATAATTTGATCTTTTTTTATGAAATGGATTAAGTTTTATTAGTGTAGAGCTCATTCACGCATTATGTGTTTCAGGTGACCTGCAGCCCTCTGCCACAGTTGGACACACCCTCTTCTGTGCAGAAAGTTCAAAGGTCACTGAAGAGAACTGCTCGAATGACCCCATTATGGAGGATCATGGGTACTAAACCTCACGGTGCCTACTGCCAGAACAACTATGAGTGCTCAACAGGAATATGCGGGTAAATGCATCACTTAAAGTCACCTTGACAAAGGTGAAAAATTGACAATTGTAATTTTTTTAATGGAGTATTGCAGTGTTTATTAAAAATGATTTATCTTTGCACATTTTTCTTTTAATCCACGTGCCCTCGTAATCTTTAACCAAAATAACTTACCCTTCCTCTTGCAACGACATCTTTTCTCTTCTCTGATGACGTGTTTACTGGCGCGAGGGCGGGACAACCTGTCACTCACATTAGATCAAAAACAAAACCATCCAAACAATTCCAATCAAGTCCCGCCTTATGTTGTTTCCTGTTCAAGAAGCCATTTCACTTGGGAAGAAAAGACTATTGCAACTTCCTTTTCATGCCGACTTTAAACATGCCGACTTTTCTTTTTCTTGTTGGCAGTACTTTCAGACTTTTAAACAAGAAATGTGAGAACTATATTCATTAATTCTTTATGTATATTTTCATCCACAGGAGAGGCCACTGTTCCTACAGCCAACCGATTAATTCCTAAATGAAGACTCCGTCTCTCCTCTCTGATCTGACGTTTTTACACCATCATGCATGACAAGAGCTTGATTCAATGAGCAACAGGGGCAACTGAATGTGAATGTGCAGTTAATCATCAATTAGATATATAGTTAAGGCTAGGACTGACTCCTCTAAAGCCACAAAGGAGGCAATAGGTAATGTTCTGAAGATTGGGCTTATCATAAAGTAGGCTACATAACGTGGACTTTTTCCTCATAACCTCATAACCTACATGCACAGTGTATTGCTATATACAGGAAGCATTATTAGTGAGATTGGAATTACATTTTTGATGGACTGATGTGCTGGGAAGGTGATACAGTATATGTTATGAAGAATGTCATTTTGGGCCTGATTCCCTGAACCAGATTAAGTCCAGTCCGTGTCCTGGATATACCTGGAGTAGAGTATGGCCCTTGCCACTAACAGCTCATCTCAGGACTAAGCTCAGTCTAAACATGGAAACTGGTCTGTAGTATTAGATCATGTTACTTAAAAGCTATATATGCAAGTGAAGGCAAGCGTAAACCGTGAAGTGCCTTAGCTCAACCGAAAAGCCGTTGAACCAAAGTTAGTCTATGAGAAAAGGGACAGAGAAAGTGCAAAGGTTGCCATTATTGATCGTGTCTAGATATTATTAACCATTTACCTCCATCCTTTGCCTTTGTCTAAGTGCTCACGTTTGTAGTATTTCATTTAAGACTCATTTACCTTTCACTATTTATGTTGTTATAAGTGTCTCATCTCACGATTTCCAAGCATCATTTCATTTTTGGATTACTTATTTATTTTTTTTCTCTTTTTATTTTGTATGATTCAACAGTTCATCTAAAGCTCCATTTTTATGTATCTGACTATATATATATCTCTATAAGATATAATATTTACTGTACTGTAACTCTATATGTGCATGTCTCATATGAGTGAACTTTGGGGTTCTGAAATAAAAACGTGTTCCGAGAAAATTCCCTATATGTCACAAACTCCATTTATTGCCTTCAAAGTTGCAAAGATCACTGCAGTTTGCAATGCAGCATATTTCTCAGCAGCGGTGGCAGCTTTTTTGGGGGGGACAAAATTGTACATTTAAAAATGTAAAGTTTTGTGAATTGGCCTGAATAGCTGGACATCATGCACGCCACCTTTTTGTCAAAATTGAGTTATTCACATATTCTTATACTGTAAGAACTTACACTGAACAAAATTATAAACGCAACACTTTTGTTTTTGCCCCCATTTTTCATGAGCTGAACTCAAAGAACTCAAAAAGACTTTTTCTATGTACACAAAATGCATATTTCTCTCAAATATTGTTCACAAATCTGTCTAAATCTGTGTTAGTGAGCACTTCTCCTTTGCCGAGATAATCCATCCACCTCACAGGTGTGGCAAATCAAGCTGCTGGTGGTCCGAAAACCGGTCAGTATCTGGTGTTACCACCATTTTCCTCACGCAGTGCAACACATCTCCTTCGCATATTGATCAGGTTGTTGATTGTGGCCTGTGGGATGTTGGTCCACTCATCTTCAACGGCTGTGCGAAGTTGCTGGATATTGGCAGGACCTGGAACACACTGTCATATATGCCGATCCAGAGCATCCCAAACATGCTCAATGGGTGACATGTCCGGTGATTATGCTGGCCATGCAAGAACTGGGATGTTTTCAGCTTCCAGGAACTGTGTACAGATCCTTGCAACATGGGGCTGTGCATTATCATGCTGCAACATGAGGTGATGGTCGTGGATGAATGGCACAACAATGGGCCTCAGGATCTCGTCACGGTATCTCTGTGCATTCAAAATGCCAGCAATAAAATGCACCTGTGTTCGTTGTCCATAATTCAATTCACGGGCAACAGCTCTGGTGGACATTCCTGCAGTCAGCATGCCAATTGCACGCTCCCTCAAAACTTGCGACATCTGTGGCTTTGTGCTGTGTGATAAAACTGAACATTTTAGAGTGGCCTTTTATTGTGGCCAGCCTAAGGCACACCTGTGCAATAATCATGCTGTCTAATCATCATCTTGATATGCCACGCCTGTGAGGTGGATGGATTATCTCGACAAAGGAGAAGTGCTCACTAACACAGATTTAGACAGTTTTGTGAACAAGATTTGAGAGAAATAGGCATTTTGTGTATATAGAAAAAGTCTTAGATCTTTGAGTTCAGCTCATGAAAAATGGGGGCAAAAACAAAAGTGTTGCGTGTATAATTTTGTTCAGTGTATGTAAATTATGTGATGTTTTTTATGTTGTGTAACTTTTTATTTCATCAAAACTCTCATAAGCGCTCTCCCAGCTAATTAGGTGCTATATATATCAGTAGAAAAATGCAAAAAAGGTCTGTACTCCAAGAATACATTATTTGCTACAAACAGGAGATAACGAATATACAAACATGTCTTCGACACTGACGAAGGCAAAGAGCCGTAACGTTTGTATATTCTTTATCTCCTGTTTGTAATAAATAAAGTATTTTTAGAGTGCAGACCTTTTTCGCATTTTTTGGACTTTTTATTTAGAAAACAAAAAGGTTCTATCTACAAAGTCGAATGTAATGCAAAAACGTATAATTCCAAGGTGGTGATCAGTCATTATATATTTGTCATGCAAGCCTCAGTGGTGTGGTCAGGGTTCCTGAACTGAGACCGGGACCCACGCAGCACACAGCAGCCATTTGACTGATATGGCAGACCTAGACTTCAAAAAGGTTAGCCAAGCATGTGCAATGAATAGAGATAGCGTTCAGAGACGTATAAATCAGTGTTGCTCATGTTCAAATGACAATTTGAAATTGGCATTCTATCACTGACAAGTTTGCTGCCAGACAGATATATCAAGAGGCTATATGAAGTCACATGGTGGCAGAGCTGTGCAGCAGATTGACACTCAGTCTAAGCATGCCTTCTGAGTGACAAAGAAGAACTATGGAATTCATAAAATCATAGATAAGTACCTAATCTTTGTCATTCCTCCTGACTGTCAGAGTGCTTTAAGTGCTAAACACTCATACCACAAGAAAATATTAACTTTTCGGAATGAAACATGAAGGCAATCTTATATGTCCCAACATAATTATTACTTTTGGTAACACTTTATTTTGATGGTCCCTTTTTAATATTCTGTAGACTATAAGTGACTTTGCAACTAGATGTCAACATTACTGTATTAGTTGACTGCATGTCTGCTTAATATTTGCTAACTCTTTATTGTGATGCTCCCCTAACAGACATTCTACTGACTATAAGTAACTTTGCAATACATGTCAACTTATTCTAACCCTAACCCTATCAGTCTACTACTACTAAAACTTTAATGAGCGTTAGTAGACATATAGGTGCAAAGTTACTTAGTCAGCAGAATGTGTTAAAGAGACCATCAAAATAAAGTGAAACCTTGCTTTTCAGTAATAAGGTACATATTAAATAAAAATATATTTAGCATATAAATAACAACATTAAATGGGATAAAGCAATTAAGCAAGGGGGAATCACTGCCCGGAACTAGAGGGAGGAAGGTGAGATGATGAACAGAGCAGACATAAAAAAAAAGATAATTTTTCTTGGAATTCAGATGACATAAGTTGAGATGTGAGGAAACAAATAAATAATTCCTTCGAGCAAATTTAAAAAAAAAAAAAAGAAATTCCTTAAAGTAAATTTAATGATGATTGAAATATGACCTAGAAACATGATAGGGTGTGACTACTGCCACTTAGTGGACACCAGCAAGACACTTCTCTATGAAACTCAATGAAATGTGCTTTTGGTAAGGCAAAAGGAAATAACTGAGCATCTGTCTAAATTGTTTATACATGTTACACAACACTGATACTTAAAAAGAATTATACATAGGCTGAGGATTTACAAAGTTTTATACATTCACTTTGCCTTTTTATTTCTTGAATCTTAGAGACTTAATATATTGCTATTGCACCAGTTCAGTTTTAAATTGCAAGTTGTAAGGTTTTTTTTTGCGTAGGCCTATATTGTAGTCTACTTTCCATATAGGCTACATAATAGCAATACAAATTTTTTCGTTTTTTTACATAACAAAATATAGCCAAATCTTTGTTTTCGTGTGTTTAATGAACCCCCAACCCCCCTCCCCAAAGATTCATATGTGCACAGTGCATTTAAACGCATGTTCAGCATGACGTCAGGAATATGACGTTTTCTGTATAAGATGTGTAAGTAAGTTTTAACTCCACTTACTCCAAGATCTCAAGCTTTTTCAGCATCGTCCATAAACTGACATGCTTTCAAAAGTGTGTCGCTATTGTAGGCTATACATTATATAATTGAGCTCACTGTTATTTTGAAAAGTCGGAGGATCCTCCCAACTAACTGTAACTCGCGAGTGTGTCTATGGTGTGCAGAGTAATTTACTTTCCTTCCGGATTTTGCCCTTAAGTGAGCAGGTTTGTTTATGTTTACTGAATCTACGCAAGTTTTGTCGGGAAAAACACGTTTTGTAGTTTGGTCATGCAGCGCGAGCTTCTCTAAGCACCATGGGGGCTTGCAGGCAGCCCTTTGACAACTTTCAAATTCATTCAGCTAGCCTCCTGTTCTTAATGTCCAACTTGGTTTATTGCAGGAAGATGTTGGCGGTTTTTGAAGCATAAAGATTTTTCGCAAAACTGTTTGGCACTAAAATGAGGAGTCGCAGCAATTCTGGAGTTAAACTTGACAACTATGCGCGGATAGTTCATCAGACTATTCTGCGTCACCAAGTGAGTGTTTCATTTCTACTCTGACGCTTCACTAAAAAGCTTGTTTCACTAAACATGCCTTCATTCAATGAAGTTCTTATAAGCAGTATCACATTTTTGATGTGCTTTTGTTATTGGATCTGCATTCATGTACATTATATAAAAATAGCGCAGTTTTTTTGTGCTTTGTACAAACAACACTTTTATAAAATGTATAATAAAATCTACATCATGTGTAGGGTATTTCAGGGCCGAGTTTGACTAGGGTTTGGTGCAAGAATAGGCACTGAAAAGTGACAAAATCGACCAATTAGGCTACTCAATCCTGTAATTCTGTTAATTACTCATTTATTTATCAGTGCTAGTGTACTTATTTATTTACCCTTTAATTCAAAACTCAGATTGAGTATTTGACATAAATAAAACACGTTATGTGATTTTATATGGTTACAAATAATACACAGTCCTTCATAAAGATAAAGAAAGAAAAAAAAAATACCCATGAAAATAAATTCCAGGGCAAAAACTTCTGACGCAGATGTGCTATGTTAAAAAATTTGGGGTCAGTAAGATTGTTATTGTTTTAAAAAAAAAAAGTATTTTAGGCTCACCATTTATTTGATAAAAATAAAGTAAAAATAGTGTTAATGTGAAATATTATTGCTAGATACAATAACTTTTTTATATTTTATATTCATTAATGTAATTTATTCCTGTGATGGCAGAGCTGAATTTTCAGCATCATTACTCCAGTCTTCAGTGTCGCATGTTGCTTCAGAAATCATTATACAGTAATATTCTGATTTGCTGCTCAACAAACCTTTCTTACTATTATCAATGTTGAAAACAGTTGTGCTGCTTAATATTATTGTGGAAACTGTGATAAAAAAAATCAGGATTCTTTGATTAATAGAAAGATTGAAAGAACAGCATTTTTTTTTTGTGTAACTTTAAATATGCCTTTACTGTCAATTTGATTTAATGCATCATTTCTGAATAAATGTATTCATTTACTTAATATCTTTCTTACTGATCCCAAACATTGAACAGTAGTCTACATAATATATAGTTTACCATATACTATGTATTTGTGTTATACTGTATGTGGTAAAGGTAATTCTTGCTTATTGATTAGTTAGATAGTGTGCAAGGGCAATGGCAGAGCAGATTTATCATGTAGCTATTAATCATTTTAACTAGCTGTATTGGTAACTTGCAGGACCCAGTGACAGGTCTGTTACCAGCAAGCAAAGAGCAGCCTGATGCCTGGGTGAGGGACAATGTCTACAGTATCCTGTCTGTCTGGGCTCTTAGTTTGGCTTACAGGAAGAATGCAGACCGCGATGAAGACAAGGCTAAAGCCTACGAGCTTGAGCAGGTACAACCTGGGACGGGACATGTTTGTTTAGATGTTTTTTGTTTTATTAATCCATTACAACTTTTGAGATATTTGTTCAGTAACAACATTTGTTCATGAGGACATGTATGCTAGAGATCCCAGAATAGTCAACAAAACCAACAAACTCAATATGTTCGACTGGATGAAAATCTGTGATCACTTGAGCAAACTGTAGCAACCGTTGAATAATCTTCATTCGAATTATCTTAAATTAGACGCCACACCAAAATATTCACCAGTGGCTATTTTACATATGTGCGTGTTTTTTTTTTTAAGAAAGGTCAGTTGTCTTTTCATGCCCCATGTGTGTATGTATCAGTGTACCTAAGCTGTCTCTTTACAGTGGGCTCAGAAGTGTCATGTTACTCTTGCCTGTGCTATTAAACGATGAGCCGAAAGGTCACAGTTGAGCCTGTTCCAAGTGTTGTTTTTGGAGGCAGTCTGTGTGCACTGATCTCTGTTTTTCTTCTTTCAGAGTGTGGTCAAATTAATGAGGGCACTTCTTCAATGCACCATGCGACAGGTACCATCAGCTATTAACACTGAAGACTGAAGTAATGGCAGCTGAATCACTGGAATAAATGTTAAATTATAATATAAAAGAAAAAACGGTTAATTTAAATTGTAGTAATCTACGGCTACACATTGTTTTGATGGTCCCTTTTAGACATTCTGTTGACCATATGTAAAGTTGCACCTAGATGTCTACTAACTCTCATTAGAGTATTAGTTGACTATATTAGACTGTTAGGGTTCGGGTTGGGATTAGTAGAATAAATTGACATGTACTTGCAAAGTAATTTATAGTCAGTAATGTCTGTTGGGGAACACCAAAATAAAGTGTTAGCAGATATTAAGCAGACAGTCTACTAATACTCTACTGAGAGTAAGCTGACATATAGGTGCAACATTACTTATAGTTACTTATAGAATCTCTGTTTGGGGACCATCAAAATAAAGTGTTACCTAATTTACAATATTAATGTTTTTATTGCATTTTTGATCTAATAAATGCTGCCTTGGTAAACATAAGGGACTTCTTTCAGAAACATAAAAAAAAATATTACAGACCCCAAACTTTAATCGGTAGTCTACATAAAGATGTAGACACAAATATACAAATGCACGTACATAATTATGTAATCTGTCAATCTCGAAAGCACCCATTTAAGGGTTCAAATTAATTGTGCACAACGCAAATGACCACTTGTCTGAAGTGCTCTGAAGTGTTCTCTCTTGTCCCCCCCACAGCTGGACAAAGTGGAGAAGTTCAAATACAGTAAGAGCACTTTGGACAGCCTTCATGCCAAGTATAACACTCAGACCTGTGCCGCTGTGGTGGGTGACCGGGAATGGGGGCATCTCCAGCTCGACGCTACCTCCGTCTACCTGCTCTTCTTGGCTCAGATGACTGCCTCAGGTACTCCAGGTCTTGCTTTAGAGCTTGCATAACGTGACATAAGGCACACGAGACTCTTAAGGGCACTCAGTTATTCCTCTAAAGCTGGGACACACCAAGCCTACATCAAGGAACTAGTGGTGACGAAAGCCAACTGTGCTGTCGCCTCTCGTCAGCTACTTCTCGGCCAAAAAGCTGCGCTTGAACACCCCAAAAGGACTAAAGGCGACTGTCAACAACCATGTGCATTCTGCGCCTGCGTGGAAGTGAATATCTGTCTATATCAGCAGGTATCAATAGTCTATTTTTGTTATTCAAAAAAGGAAACCGAAACTAGGACTGCAGATGAACCATAAACAAAGCAGCGCTTGCTTACCAGTTTGAATATCAATCATGCTGATCACTTTCTTCTTTTCTGTTGGCTCATGTTATTATGACAATATTCGTGCATTTGAATGCTCAGGTAAGATGATAGTTAATAAAACACACTAAAAATAGTCCAGGCCTGGTCCTCTCTCATCCTTAACTGTCGTTGCTCCTCCTTTAACCTCCCAGAGCTCCTCCGTGAGTAACCGCTCCGTTCCCACGGTTCTCGGCCCCGCTTGCTTGCCACACTCGTTTTCATCACTTTCGTTTTTATAGCGAACGAGTGCACTGACTCGTTCGCTAAGTTGAACAGCCAATCAGAGTTCTCTTTCTCACAGATGCTCCTACGCCGATTCAACATGCTGAATCGGCCCCAAAAAACAAACAGATGGCGCTCAACTAGTGCCAATTGTGCAGAACACACCAAAAAACTAAGCAGACAGACACTCAAAAACGGCCCAACGTTGCCCAACTGCCGACTGTCGGCTTGGTGTGTCCTGGCCTTAGAAGTGTGCAAGCTTCCTTTCTTTTCCTGTAAACCAGTAGAATCTCTCTTTTGTCTGTGTTTTACAGCCAAGGTTTTAGTAGGGCTGCACAGTTATTCAAATAAATAATAAAGATAATAGTCATGGCTTAAAGATTATAGTTATGGCTTGTGAGTTGTTGTGAGCTTTAATTGTGTTCATAAAGTTTTTTTTTTTTGTTGCAGTGGTTGAGTACTGTAGCCAATCACAGACAAGACAAAATATTTTGTAGTTCACACAAATATTATAATTCTGCCATCGTTTACTCACCTTAATGTTTTTTTTCAAACACAAGAATATCATTCATCTTTAAAACATAAATGAAAATATTTTACTGAAATTTGAGAGATTTCTGTCCCTCCGTTAAAAAGTCCATTACACCAAAACTTTTACACTTACACAAAAAGTTCATTGAAAGATTATAAAAGTATGGTTTAATTCACGCCTTCTGAAGAGACACAATTGCAGTGTGCTTGCTTTGATGTTCAAGACCCAACAAGGTTTGCTCTGTTTTTTTAAACAAGCACATTTGAGCTTCCATTTACCATATTCGATATGCTCTATGTATGTGCATTAACCAGTGTTTATAGCCTAAACTTGGATTAAACTGCTCAATTCATATGGGTTACTTTATGAAGTTTTTGAAGCTTTAATAATTTCGGTTGCATGGACTTTCAATGGATGGACAAAAATGATGAGAGAATATCATATCTTCATTTGAGTTCTGAAGTTTTATGGGTTTGAAACAACATGGTGGTCAGTAATTGATGACAGAATTGTCATTTTCGAGTGACATATCCCTTCAATTCTATTAATCAAAATTAAAGAAAAATAACCAACAATAATAGATTTTTGCTGTAATTGTGTGGCCCTAGACTTAAAGGTAGGGTAGGTAGTTTTTGTCTAAAAAACTTTTTTCCAAATTTGTTTAAACTATCTTTATATATCAATGCATAATTAAAATTTAAGTACTCTGAAAAAGAGATTACAAAAATCGAGTGTCTGTAGTCCTCTCAGGGCTGCAAAAAACACAGCTCATTATTCCATTTACTCCCACCCCCTCCCGTCTGGGCTCCTTCCAAAGCCACGCCCTCAAAACACATGATCGCGCGATGCCGACCGCGGCTCAGTCAGCTGGAGGAGGACGCGTTTACCAGCGCAGAGAGGAGAGGAGCTGTGCATGTAGTGACATCATGTCAGAATCACAAGTAATAAAATAACTAACTTTATCATTATGAATATTAAACAACTAACATGGCTGTTAGTACTCACTATCAAGCTAGCATATCGATACTGGTAAAGTTTAAAATATATTGAGTTTTATTCGGTAACGAGCTAGTAAAATAAGGCAAAGCTTCAAATAGCTTCATTGATACACGTTTTCCCGTAACCATCAGTTACACTGTGATGAAGGAGAATTTCGTGTAAGATTCATAATATATACAGTGTTTTGCATGTAAGAGCTTCCACGATGAAAGCACTGTTGGCTCTGATGAGGACTACACTCTGGAGACAAGTACCGCATCAACACCGGCTCAAGGTCAGGTGGGCAGCTCCTGTAGCAGCAGGGGTGGTTGCCATGGTAGCGAGGGAGAGTGACAGTCGCCCAGCCAATCATTTCATTCATTCCGAAGGGAATTAGTAGCTGTGTTTATTGCAGCCCTGAGAGGACTACAGACACTTGATTTTTTTTATTCTCTTTTTCAGAGTACTTGCATTTTAATTATGCATTGATACTGTATATAAAGACAGTTTACACAAATTTGGAGAACATTCTTTTAGACAAAAACTACCTACCTTTAAGTACATGTCTTTACTAGTCATTGACAAAACAGCAGTGTGAGGAGAGTAGTCCAAGAATCTGATTGGCTGCTGTCAGTTTACTTCAGCCCAGCATTAACTTCTCCCACATCTTATGTCCTTATGTCCTTTTAGGGCTACATATAGTGTACACTCAGGACGAGGTGGATGTGGTCCAAAATCTGATGTTTTACATTGAAGCTGCTTACAAAGTGGCTGTAAGTCTCTCAGTATTCATCATTTAGGCCTTATATATGTTTTAGCTGTGAGACGCTGTGTGTCTGTGACTGAAATTTTCTCCCATTACTGTTCAGGACTATGGGATGTGGGAGAGAGGAGACAAAACCAATCAGGGGATTCCTGAGCTCAATGCCAGCTCAATCGGGATGGCTAAAGTGAGTCTAATGAAACAAAATAAACAAATTAACTGTCCTTCTTTTTGTCTCTCTCTCTCTCTCTCTCTCTCTCTCTCTCTCTCTCTCTCTCTCTCTCTCTCTCTCTCTCTCTCTCTCTCTCTCTCTCTCACACACTCATTTCCACATAATGTTGTCAGTCCTTCTCTGAGCAGCTGAGAACTCTCAGACGGGCATGGGGAGGGGGTTCACACTGTGTGTTCATGAACACTGTCTATTAACGTCTCTGATGAACATAACCCAATGTAACCTCTACATGGCCTCTCTGGTATTAATGTTCCTTCCCAACTTACCCTGCAAGCTTGTGTCAGTTCTATTTGTTCCTCTTGCGACACTTTGCTCAGAGAAGAATGGTTCTGTTTGTTCTCTGTCAGAGAAGACAGAGTACCATTTTAAGGGCAAGGAACTAGCCCTTAACCTCATTTAAAGCTACACTGTGTAACTTTTTTAGTTTATTCTTAGCTAAAAACACTTAGTTCTTTCAAAAATATATGTGCTCATTAATGTATATTTACTTCGTTCAAGTAATAAAGTATTCTCGTGAGTGTATAATATGCCATTGAAAATACATACGGGTAAGGGGTTCTAATGTCGGTCGCCATGTTGCCCCTCCATCTTGAAAGTACATTAGCCAAAGAGGGACATACCCGTTAATTCAAGCTTCGCCTTTCGCGTTTTAACACTTGATGGCACCGTGTCGAATGTGAAGAGGGGGATTGCTTGAGACTGATATATAAAACCTGAAAGCCTTTTTGAAAGTCTGTTGCTGATGGAGGATCACTCTTATTCTCGAGGATACGTATCAGAGTCGCCAAGGAAGCGAAAAAGAGTTCAAAGTTAAAAATAAAAGTTACTTTAATAAGATTAGCTTGCATTCGTCTGGGAACCTGATAACTGATGTTAGCAATGAAATGGTAAAAAAAATTACATAAAACTATTATTCATTTTACACAGATGTCATAACCTATATGTTACCTGACTAATTAAATTACTGCAAATTATAATAGTTTTCTAAAATAACCTCATCACTTGAAGGAACACTCATGGACGAGGTCGAACTGGAAGCCATGTTAATCTTGGACTACATTGGCCACCGTAGGAGTTAAAACGAAATCGGAATTGAGAGGAAGAGAAACTAATATTCACTGGATGGTCATATACCTTTTCACCGCTAGATGGGGGTAAAAATCACACAGTGTAGCTTTAATACAATGTACCCATTTGAATTCAGAAAATAAGTATTAAAAATGTAATTGTGGCAACCTCAATGATAAAACACTAAACATAAGAGTGAAGGTCATCTCTGGCAGAGAAGGCTATGCCTAATTTGGAGTCTGTGGCCCTGAATTTCAATTCACAGTGAATATATATATATATATAGGCTTTGTTCTGACTATTGAGTTGAGATTCTTGCTGGCAAAATACTGTAACAGCCCATGAATGGACCCTTTGTAACTGCAGGCAGCACTTGAAGCCCTAGATGACTTGAATTTATTTGGGGCCAAAGGGGGACCTGACTCTGTGGTTCATGCCTTAGCAGATGATATACAGCATTGTCAGGTGAGGCTATAGATATTCCAGTGCTTTGGATTTTCCTGTGTATTGTTTATCAGCATCAGCATGCTTTATAAAAATTATGATTACCATCTTCCTACTACCATATATTTCTCTCAGTCCATTCTGAGCTCCTTGTTACCCAGAGCTTCGACATCTAAAGAGGTGGATGCTGGGCTCCTGTCCATCATTTCATATCCAGCCTTTGCTGTGGAAGACATGGAGTTAGTCAATATCACTAAAGAGGAAATCATCTCCAAGCTCCAGGTCAGAACTTGATCTCCGACATGAGGAACTTGTTTAACAGCCGTCTGTCTCTGACACTAGGGTGGTTTACTCCTTTTACTTGCATTTCTTGTCTGTAGGGAAGATATGGCTGCTGTCGTTTCCTTAGAGATGGCCACAAAACTCCTAAAGAGGTCAGTATATCCAATACACAGACAAATTAGGTCACACTTTACATCTTATTGGATCATTTTCTGTTTATACAACCCCATTTCCAGAAAAGTTAGGACATTTTTGTCAAATGCAATAAAATCAAGAATCTGTGATTTAGTTAATTCTCTTCAACCTTTATTTAACTGACAAAAGTACAAAGAAAAGATTTCTAATGTTTCCAATGACCAACTTAATTGTATTTTGTAAATATATTTAAACAAAAATTTTGATGGCTGCAACACACTCTAAAAAAGTTGAGACATAGGTCAAATAAAAGTGAAAAAAACAAAACCAAAAAAAAAACCCATCTATCATACATAATATTGTGAAAAGATTCAGGGAATCCAGAGAAATCTCAGTACTGTAGGGCAAGCCAGGAATTTTTGTGACCTTCGAGCCGTCATGCTACTGTATTAAATATAGCCACATGGGCTCGGGAGTACTTTGAAAAACGTTCACTTTAACGCAGTCTGCCGCTGCATCAAGAAAAGCAACTTGAATCGTTGAAATATGCAAAGAGAAACCTATACGTCAATTCTTTGCAGAGATGCCACTGAGTTCTCTAGCCCCGAGATCATCTCAGGCGGTCCAAAAGACAGTGCAAAAATGTGTTCTGTGTTCTGATAAGTCTACATTTCAGCTTGTTTTTGAGAAAAACTGACATCGAGTTCTCAGTTCCAAAGACGAAAGGGGCCATCCAGACTTTCATCAGTGACAGGTGCAAAAGCAAACATCTGTCATTGTATGGATATGCATCAGTGCAAACGGCATGGGTGACTTGCATGTATGTGAAGGTACCACTGACATGGAGGCATATATTGGGATTATACAGAGACATCAAGATGACATATTTCCTGCGAAGTCCATGGTTATTAGGGCAAGACAATGACAGGCCTCATTCTGCACGTGCAACAACAGAGTTGTTTCGTAGACACTCTACACCTGCAGTCTAGATCTTGCTCCTATTGAAAATGTATAGCCCATCATGAAAAGGAGACGACGACGACCATGGATTGTTATGCAGCTGTCTTGTATTAGGCAAAATTAGGCAAAAGTTCCACTTGCAGCATTTAGTATCTTCAATTCCCAAATAATTAAAAAGGTGATACAGTGGTAAACATGTCCCAAATCTTTTGTAGTGTGTCGCAGCCATAAATTTTTTTTATATATATATATATATATATATATATATATATATATAGGGTCAGGGAAAAAAATGGAAATCTTTTCTTTGTATTTTTGTCAGTTAAATAAAGGTTTAATAGAATTAACGAATCACAGATTCATGATTTTACTGCATTTTACAAAATGTCCCAACTTTTCTGGAAATGGGGTTGTACAAATACTTTATAATATATAGCAGCAAATACGTTAAATATTACATTGAATATTAAGAATTATTACAGACATGTAAATATGTAGCTGTGTAACTTTTGTCGTCTCTAATTATGCCTTAAATGAACTAAGTTGATCATACTTTTACAAATGCATGACCTTGTTTCCCCAATAGGACCCCAACAGGCTGTACTATGAATCTGCTGAGCTGAAGCTTTTTGAAAACATTGAATGCGAGTGGCCACTTTTTTGGACCTACCTAATCTTGGATGGCATCTTCATCAACAGTCCAGAGCAGGTAAAATGATGATTTTACCTACATTCATTATTTTTTAATCCATCTCATTCTTGAAATATGAAAGCTTATAATCAAAATGTAAGGGTATTTCTACCCTACATTTCTACCAGGGTTAGCCAAAAGAGAGCTAGAATATTATTAGCACACAAAGCATTGAGTGCTACTGAATTGATTCTTTAGTACACTTTGTTCAGATTTTATCTAATCAAACCTATTACATGATATTGTAAGGGGTATACAGTCAAAGACCCAGAACCAGATATGAAGAATGAAGACCCGTAGTCAGGATTATAAAAAATTTAAGAAAAGTTTTATTGAAGATAGTTTGCAGTTTCATCAGCAGAAGTCAGCTTCAAGACTCACACAGGAGTTCGTAGGCCGCCTCGCTTACAGTTACAAAGATCACAGCAGTTATACCATTTCCAAGGTCTAAGCCAGTGTTAATTTTGACAGCAAATTTTGATTTAGTTTTAGTCTTAGTCTTTAGACTAAAATGCCATTTAGTTTTAGTCATATTTTAGTCATCTGAATTGTTTTAGTTTTAGTCTAGTTTTAGTCGACGAAATACAATAACATTTTAGTCGACTAAATCTACAGTAGATTTAGTCGACTAAAATATAATGGGTTTAGGTAAATTGTAATGCGGTAATTTAGAATTTCTCTAAAATTTCCAAACCCATACTCCCGGAGAAAACATCTATTAACCTATTACTATGAATGATTTTTAAGTTTGAACATGCAATACAGACACAGATTTAACTACTGTGACTTAAAAATATCTTAAAATTAAATTAAACCACTTTTCCTAAAGTAGAACAGTCTTCTTTTCAATGAATATGCATTCTTTATAACTACTTGCAAACACCATTCTTTATTCTTTCAAGCAGACATATTTATTTGTATGAATTAAATATAATTAATCCTTATTAAAGCTATTAACAAACAGTGAATGCTTTTCTCCTTTTCATTTGTTGCTTGATCAATATTAAGGACACAGACCGCATTATGTTTATTGCCACTGTCACTTTAAGACGTCAGATCATGTCCAATGACATGCGGATACAATTGCACTGATGATGCACTCACAACTGTTAAAGACATAACCAGCATAGTTTACATGAATACTCTCCAAAACGACATTTAGATATACTGTTGTGTGTATTTGTCCATTCAGACACGAAAGAGAGCTTAATTCAGTCCTCACGTGCTTGTGTCAATGTGCATGGCTGCACGCTTCGCTTCGCTTCGGGTTAGGTGTGTGCGCACAGAAAACCGTACCGGATAGAGCTCTTTTTTTGCATCGTCACTCTTATTCAGATCTATATGTCTGCTCTACTCATTCTCTCAGACGTTCACATTTTTTAACGTTTTATGAGACCACGGAGTAGATCACGTTACAGCCTACAAATGTGTGCATCTACCACACACACGCAGGACATCAGTTCTGACGGATCGCTTCCCAAATCGTCACTAACATTTTCGTCTAGTTTTTATTCGTTGACGAAAATGTCAATAGATTTTCGTCATAGTTTTTGTCATTCAAAACTATTTTTTATTTAGTTATCGTCTCGTTTTCGTCTGTGAAAAAATGTCGTTGACGAATAATTTTCGTCATTATTTTCGTCAACGAAATTAACACTGGTCTAAGCTACGTCATTGCTAACAGGTTGAATGATTCTCATTGGCTAAGAAACATTAAGAGCCTAAACAATTTAACACACGTGAGGAGATAGGGGTGCCTATCGCCATTAGTAAAGATAGTTGTCGTCCACTCAATAGATTTAGGTCTGTGGTGGCCTCGCAGGTTAGGGAAGGGCGCCGGGTTGTCTGGTCCGAACGTCCAGAACCTACATAGAATGTCATACGCACACACACAAATAACAGACACTAGCAAATAACAGCTCCCATCAAGGCTGAAGAGAGTCTGAGCTCCTTATTATCAGTTAAGTATACCAGAACATAATGCTAAAACATTCACTCATTTGGGAGAAAAACAGATAACTGGCATCAGGGGCGGAGTGGGACCAAAAAATCTACCGGGAAATTTCATACACCACCGGCCCTCGTCGCCGGCAGGATTTTAATATAGGCTAGCATTTACCGTTTTACTGATTTAAAGGGAACTTTGTTGTACTATGCTGGAGTAAAGTTTCTAAATGGTCGTTCTTTCCCATAGAAATTTGTGAAACTATGTTGGGTGGACTCTGTGCCTCTAGCGGGGTTCGGGGGCATGCTCCCCCGCAAGACAATTTTGTACATTTTAAGGTTAAATGCATCAATCTCGTGCTCTCTGAGAGATCAAAATTAAGAGCTTCAACCCATGAACTGCTCGTTGAACAAAGAAAAAGCATTGATTTAAAGTGGGCTCAAACATCTTTTTAGTTATGAGAGTCTCAGTCTGCATTACATTATCAATGGTGTTTTAGGATGCCAAACAATTATTATAATAATGTAATAATGATTTATATAATTATTCCTATGACGTAAAATCCATTTAGCCTATAAATGTACTATATGTAAATGAAAATGAATATTTCAAAAGTATATTTTAGCCTACATTACACTATAATATAGGAAAATTAAAATACTTTTGTCCTAATTTCTTCACTATAAACCCTTGAGCTTTTATTTAGGAGAAAACACCATGCTGATCGCGTGAGCAAGTAATCACGCAGCACAAACAGGATGCTATTCTAAACGTCTTGTGCTGTTGGTTTCATCATGGTTTCAATTTTAGTTTGTTGGCAAAATATAACGCTAGAGACCTTAATGTTAGGTTATAAATTTTACATCTTTACATATGTGTTGGGAAAAGGGAGAAGAGAGAGTTCGGCAAAAGGCGGATTCGGACTCGCGTCGAGCGCATCAAAAGCTGCACTCGAGTATATCAGGCTCACACCCTACGACCTACGCCACTAAAGCTTAGTGCAAAACTACGTTTCGTTTTAGATAATATTCATAAAAAAAAAAGTTTTCTTCCCCTCACTTGGGCCCCAAGTGCGCATGGCGAGCTTCCAATAAATACATTTTATCAGACCGGCCCTCGCGGCCTCGAAACACTACCGGCCCACCGGGAAAACTCCCGACTCTCCCGATTGCCACTCCGCTACTGACTGGCATTTACTCCCAAGGAAGGAAATATACTGGAAAGAACACATTTTAATACAACAATTAAAGTTCGATAGTAACGCTCATTATAGCTTGACCATCTGTCCAGCGAAGGATCATATGTGTCCATGCTGCCTTTAGGACCCTCTAACCTTTCTTCTGATACCAGAGAAAGAGACAAACGGCCTTGTGGGTTACATGGCCTTCGTGTCCTGCGTGTACTACGTGCAATCTCAAAGTAAGATTAGAATGCACCTAAAAGAAACTGGTTACTTCCATCACATGCATTTAAGAAAATATAATTTCACAAGCACAAAGAATATAAAAATGAGTATGTGATAATGAATATATTTGATTATTGATTTTTATAAAGGAAGTATATAAGCATTCAAAAGGATTTATGATTATAGATGTATTTGAAGAGGCAAGGGATTTTGACCAACCCTTCAGTCCCTCGTTTTAGACCAATGTGGGGTCCAATACCGCCACGTCTGGTTTAACCAGTGAGGTCACTACGGAAGGGAGGAGTGGTGACGCATGCTCCCCTGACGGGTCACACTTGTCACTTCACCTCGTCACGGACATGCTGGATACTAAAAATTCCAGTCCCCATTAAGAGGCTCTCCCACCTTCCACTCACAACAGGACATCAATGTCATTCTTCCTCAGTTTATCAGTCAGGTTAGAGTTTTTATAAAACACATAACTGATTATGAAACAAGTACATATTTATTCTCTGGAAGCCAGGCTAAATAAGCAAGCACTGTTGCTGTATTCCTAGCATGGGCTAGATCCACAGTCACTACTCAGATCCTAAATGAAGACATTGTCTATAATCATGAATACCAGAATATATGCATTAGGTTTTTATTTTTATTTTTTATAAAACTATGATTTCCAAATCAATTTATTATAAACAAAGTTGGATGGTGAATTATTTTCCATTATTTTCACTACCCCTTTTATAGACCCTTTAGGTTCAAAACACAATGGTTATCTAACTAAAAATAAACAACAAAAAATAAAATCTTTAAAAGTCTTTACTGAAATCATCCTTCAGTTTACGGTCACATAGCATGTACCATTTTAATTGTATAACATCTTATACCCTTTTTTGTTTGTTTCAAAAATAGAAATAAAATAAAACAAATTCACATCATCATTTCAGTCATTATTTTACCACTAAAATATAGAATTGTTCCCCATTCTGCTTAAAGCTCCAGTAGGTAACTTTTGAAAACATGTATTTGTTAAAACTGTCATTATGTCCTGACAGTAGAATATGAGATAGATAATCTGTGTAAAAATCAAGCTCCTCTGGCTCCTCCCAGTGGTCCTATTGCCATTTGCAAGAAATACACGCTCCCGGTCAGAAACAACCAATCAGAGCCAGGAGGAGTGTCTTAACACTGTCAATCACGCTCGTGTACGCGCTGATCACACCCCTCTCTTGCACAGAGCGAGCGCCGGAGCGCGAGCCGTCGTTCAAACTCAAGATTGCCGGCGTGCTGCAGCTGTGCTTATGGCGGAGAAACAACCTAAACTGCCAATTCTCCAGTGACACCTGCTCATAAAACAAAGAGGTAAAAGGAAAAAGACTGATGACGATAAACAAGCGAAAAAGAAAGAATTACACAGAGCCCATTGACTCGGTGTCAAAACTAACATGTAGATAAAATGTCACGCACTCTGCTAAGCAACAATTGAAACCTGCTAATTCACTGGCTTGTCATGTTGCTGAAATAATGTACTAGCACACCTTATCTAGCATTATATATCGCTAGAATAATTACTTACATACTGTAACGTTAGTTACCGTTATATTAACGTTATCTTACTAGCTATTTATAACTTATAGAAAGAGTGCAACGTTATAAAGTTACATGTAGGCTATTGGAAAATACATAATGATTTGAGGACCAAGTTTGTAGTCAAAGTATGGGCAGGCCATAGTCAATGTAAAGCATATTATTGACGTTTAGTCCCTATTAGTGAATGTGCCATATAACTTTTTATCCGCTGTTATCGGTGGGCCTGTTTACTAGCCTGCGCGTTCACGACAGGCTCCGCTGTGGAAGACGAGCTGTGGAGGGAGGGCTGTAGCGCAGCAGAGAGCAAGGGGGTGGGACCTGGAAGTTGTACTTGTTCAAATTTTCAGGCTAAGTCAACGTTTTCTCCAAACTCCCTACAGCAGCTTTAATAAAGCTTTTGTTCATTCCTTATCTTTATATCACTTGAATCCCTGTCAATCATACAATGCCTTATTGTTTTTATTTTGAAACTCACTTTTTAAACCATTTAAACTTAATTTGACTTCCATAAATTCTATCAGAAATTTTATTTTCATAACATACATTTTGTCTACTATATTTCTTCCATCTTGCCCTATATGCCAGTTCCTTCTGCATCCGAGTCTCTCACCACTGTCAGCTTCTCACAGTATTTGTCTATCAAATGGTTAGTCTCAAGATTATAAAATATTAGAAGTATATTACAAATATACATATTATAAGTATTGTCTCAGTCCCACTTATCTTTACAGTTTTACAGAAACCAAAATATTATGTTACTCAGATTCCAACCCACAGCCATATATCTGCTTTCTCTTTTTACCTTTATTAAATTGTAGTTTTCTTAGACATCTAATGTCATACATCCATTTAATGGATTGAGAAATAAAACCTTTATAAAAGGTTATAAAATAAAAACTTCATTTTCCTGTAGCTTCTATCTAATTTTACATGGTCTCCCAACCAGTTTCAAAGCATGTCTTATTCATTATTCATTTGAATTTAACAAGGTCAGCTGGGTTGTTTTGGTTCATTAACATTATTTTGTTTCAGCTTTCTTTAGCAGGCCAATGACAGAAAGACAGACACAGTTACCATCCTTTCCTTCACTCAAGCAGTCTCTCTCACTATAAACTGAATGGCGATGATTTCAACAGCCTCCTAAGACTGTAATGTAGACTCAATTTAAATTCATTACAATAACCATTGACCTTTGTTATCCAGACTTTTCTTAAATCTACAAAAACTGTCTTCATCTTTAGTCACCACCATGTCTAACGATCACTGATGGGAATAACGGCGTTGAAATAAACGGCGTTACTAACGCCGTTACTTTTTTCAGTAACGAGTAATCTAACTAATTAATTTGACTGTCACTATAACGTCGTTATCATTGCCGACACCCCGTTACTGCACGTTACTCTAGTCGCACAATGAACTTTTTTTTTAAACTTCATGATAGGACTCGTGCGTGTGACGTGTTGTCATGAGAAAAGGGAGGATGAGATAACTCATTGGCTGATGTATAGTAAGATTACGTCTTCAGCCAATCAGAGAAATTGGGTAGGTGGGTGTTTCCGCATTCACAGTGGCGGGTGTTTACTGTTTAGTGCTACAGGAGGACACACAGAGAGATGGAGACGGAGAGTGAGGAGGACTCCAGCAGCAAAACAGCCTTTTCCAGATGGAAATATCGGCACTATTTCAAACTCACTGAGGTTAAAGGTAAAAATGTGCACGTCGAGTGCACATTATGTTCCAGAACGAAACATTTGTCCACGTCTTGTGTTAGCAACTCCAACTTAATGAAGCACCTGTCGACGGCTCACGCTTCAACCAAATTAGTGGCTCAGACTGTTATTAATATTGAGATATTAAAGCTCAAACATAAAAACAAAAACAACAAATATTAAGAACATATTTATTAAATGTATACAAATATTATGTGAATTTAGGATAGCAACTTGAAACCACAACTAAAGTGTAGCCACAATTGTGGTCATGCTTCATTTAAAATCTGAGGATGATATCTCTAAAATTAAGCATTTTATTCTGCCTATTGTGAGAGCATGTTAGGGGAGACTTTAGAGAATTTTTAGCATATATGCATTCTGTAAACATTCTTTATTCATATGAAAACCCCAAATCGCACGAAAATCACACACAAAACACATAATATTTCAATCGTGCATTTATTAGTTCCTTGTTTCAGGTGAAGAGATGTCAGTTTCGCTTTGTTATTATCACGGATGTCCAGTATGAGGAAGTGTACTCATGACGCGTCATGCAGAAGAGGTCACGCTGGACCACGTGAGATGATTGACAGCTGTACAGCGAATGATGTAGCTTTGAGGTCAAATATGACGCGAGTCACGCGATCCAGGAACAGGAGAAACACATCTCGCTCCGTTCGCTGTTTGAGCTCTTTAGATCGCATATTTCAGTGGTAAATGAATATAAATGTTTTTCTTTATGACGAAATATTTTACAAACATGCGAGAATTAATCATTATTTCTCCAAATATGCGCACCATTGGACTAAAAGCCCTGGCGGATGCTGTATATTGCATGTGTGAACACGAATAAACCGGAGAAGACGTGAATGAATGCTTTATGAGTGATGATTTCTATTCAAAATAACGAACGTTACAGATTTATTATTTTGCACTCCTGGCATAAATTAAGAAATTAATGTCACTGCAAACCAGTTTAATCATAAACAGTGGTCAAATATGGAAGCTTGAGTCTTTAATCTTTCAAATGATGTTGTGTTTGTCCAGATCAAATAAGAGTGTAGATGTTTAAATGAGTAACGCTTTGAGAAGGTGGGTTACGGGGGGGAGAAAGGAAAAAGTAACGCAATAGTTACTTTTACTGGTAACTAGTTACTTTTATAGTGGAGTAACTCAGTTAGTAACTCAGTTACTTTTTGGGAGAAGTAACTAGTAACTATAACTAATTACTTTTTCAAAGTAACGTTCCCAACACTGCTAACGACCTTCAGAAGTTAAAACTATGTTATAGACATATTACTTCAAAATCAACACTATACTTTTCCTTGCCCATAAGGCAACTGACATCAAAAAGTTGTATTACTGTCTCCACAACAACTAATGGGAATCACTTCATGGCCCCGACTGAACCCCGAAAGCCCATTCCTGTTAGCTCTTTATCTATAACCTCCATCAGGGTGTTTTTCCCCTGGCATACCGTAAAACTTCAAATAGTAGCCCGGGCTTTTATTTTCCCAAACCGTCGAATTGCACCGGCTTGTATTTGAGACAGGCGTCTATATGAGTCAGGCCTTTATAATTTAGTGTTGAGATGTTGGTCATTGAGTGTATGTCTCTAATCTATAAAAATCTCCACATGCTCCACGTTAAACTGCGGTCTTCCAACCTTTTACTGTCGCGTCGTCAATTGATTTTGATTAATATGCGCGAGGGAGAGAGAGCAAGACAGCGCTCGTGTTGTTTGAAGATGTGAGAGTGCGCGCGCGCGGCCGGGGCGCTCTCTCTCTCTCTCTCTCTCTCTCTCTCTCTCTCTCTCTCTCTCTCTCTCTGCTCGTAACGCGCCCTGTCAAGCGCAGCAGTCATTCTATTCTACATCACTCATCGATCAAAAAAAGCTTTGGAGGGACAAAAAATTGCTTTGGCGGCCGCGAAAAAGCGGACGATCTGACGGTTTTAGAGGATTAAATACAACCCGAAACTAAAAAACAGACCCGGCCTCTATTTGAGACCGGCCTTTATTTACCCAAACCTGCAGCCACACCAGGCGTGTAAAAGAGACAGGCGTCTATTTGGGACTCGGCTATTATTTGAAGTTTTACGGTATTTGCAGACGCTTGTCACAATGAAAAACAAGCCATACAACTAATGCGGTTTCTTCTGGCGAGTGGTATAGAGGAGCTTTGCTTTATGGGGCAGGCTGCCGGGACTCGTCACAGCTTCATCTCCCCTTAACGGTATAAGGACCCTGCTGGCCTCACAGCTCCTGCTCAACTCTTTTATGTGAGACATACCTGTCTCACATAAAACATCTCCATTCAGGAGATGCCCAGTGACTTTACGTGACCCCCGTGCCTTAGGTTGCCCCCTGTCTGGCCAAAGAAGGTCTTACCCGTCACTGGGATGGTCACTCGTGCCCACTGGTAACCGCTCTTTCCCATCACAGAATCTTTGACCGTTTTCTTCAACAAAATCTGTTGTTCTCTGGAGCTTAGGAAAGACACAATCAAGAGTCACCAGGGCCATTCGGATTGCCTAATAGTGTTCACACAGGGAGACAGGTTAATAACAGCTGTATTTAATCTTAAATCCATTAACCATCTTAAAAGCAGAAACCTAGCTGCTTAGACTATACTCAGCGAATTTAGATCATCCGTACATTCAGTGAACTGTATCTGTAGACGGAGCCATCGGCCCTGAATAGTGGAGACTAAATGAGACAAAGTTGTTACTGGTCCTAAAATGAGCTAATCAAAATGTCACCTCTATCGTTTAAGGTCTGTATTATTATTTTAAAGATTTATTTAAAGTCATTCAGTTTTACAAATAATCTTTTCTTTTAACATCTCTGTGTCTATTTTTTTCAACTGAAACACTGTGTTTTAATTCAAATAGCTTATCACTGATGACACAGGCTCAGATAACAGCTTTTAGCTGACATTGAATGAGAGAGACTCTGAGACATTCAGGACTGGCACACTGCACTCTCATAAACTTCTAACATCAAACTTTTATCTACCATCCTATAACTCTTTCCCAGCTTAAGGCATATTTGCCAGAAATTACATGTGTTTCCAAATAAACATAATTTTTATAGTTGTCTTTATTTAGACATTACAAAGTTCCACTCAGATTGAGTCTCTGTTGCACTGGCAGTTTCAGCCACAGTACACATCAGATCCAGATAAGCAAACTTTTCATTACAGCCAATAACAAACTTATCTTTTGAAAGCAAAACATCAGCTTCTAGTTCTTTCATTGTCAACTTTTCAAGCTGTTTGTTTAATCAGCATTCTGCAACTGTTAATCCAGTCCTGCTTCTGCTTATTTGATCTTCAATAAAAATAATTATTTTAGTTCTAAATAAGGTTTCACATTTCTCAATCTCGATTTTAGTTGTCTAGTTCTCAGTTACCATAGTTTAATTTTTGACTTAAGCTTTTCTTGGAGTTTGTTAACCTCCAATTAGGATTCACACTACCTTTTACGAGGCTAGACCTATCTGCTTGTGATACTTTTGCAGTTATTGTAAATCATCTGTGAGATTAGTCTCTCTATATCATCTAAAACCTTTTTAAAATGTTTAATTACAACACAATCATCCTTTTAGTTACTTTGATATATTTTGCAACTCACATTTGTTGGAGTCATTAATTTTACATCAACCTGTATTCATCAATTCACTTATAAAAAATACTATTATAGAACTTTTCTTCAAAAGGGTTCACTTCAAGACTTCAATCTTTTGACCTTGTTTTTATTTCTTGTTTCTCAGACGAAAATTTTTTCTGTCGTCATTTAAACACGGATCTACTTTCAAACCAATATTATTACCAGAACTGTGTTGTCATTTTATCACATTTTTAAACACCTTCTCGGTGGGCATTTACAGTTACGTATTAAATGGTCCTGATGAGTATGGAAGTAAAATAATGTCAAATGTTTTTGAAACAAAAAGCATGTTGAATTGCACCAATTGAAAAATAATATGCATTGAGTTAACCATGCTTGCATTTTAATCCATTGTATTTTTAAGGCTTGCATTTTTATGGGCTGAAATTCAACATGGTTGAATATTTAAGCTGTGAATATTTCAATTAAAAACATTTCAAACACATTTTCAATATTAAAAATTCAATAATCCATATTCACCTTTCATATTTCACTTCCAAAATTTTCAAACTGTTTAAAAATACAACCTATAATATTCAACAGGCAAATTTTCGGTCCATTTTATTTCGCCTTGAAAATTCGCTTCCACAAATTCAGTGGTTCAAATTCGACAGTAAATTCAACGTCGACATCCAGGAACTGCAGGAAAAGCAGTAGATTACCGATCATAATCTCCATCTGCTGTAGTCGGCTTTACCAGCAGGGGGTGCACGCGCGTGTTGACAAGCACCAAAGCAACAGGAGAGGCCTTCACAAAACGTCATTTGCTGAAATGGACAGAACGATGAGTACGAGTTATAATTTATGTGTGTGGAAAAGGTTGATTAAGACACAAAACACACGAGCGTTTACTCAAGTGTCTTATGAGACTTATTTTTACCCCCGTGCAAAGTAAGGTGATTTGTCCACTGCAAAACTAAATTCTCTCGCCGTTGGCATTGATATTAAGTTTTAGTAAAACAACTGTAATACACTGAGACAGAGTGATTTGTTTGTTTTAGTCACTATGACGGAATACTAAATTGATGGCTGGGTTTTGGCAAAGGCAATTTTATTTAAATATAGCATCATTAAATACAACCCAATTACAATTATAAATTAAATTCAGCAATTAAAAATTACATCTCTACCATGATATCTGGTCATCTCTGTGTTATAACGTGAATTGTCTCCGCTATTATCCAGGGCTGCGTACAGTAGGGGTATTTGTCATCTTATTTTATATCTTTTTGTCCATTTGGAGCGCGCGTCACGTCACCTATTAGCGTCGCGCCTGCCACAAGATCTCTCACTGTTTACATGAACCAGACACTCCAATGAGAGCACATAAAGTGCAATCCATCTCTTATTTACCCTTTTTTCATCTTATCCAGTGTTTCCCCTAGAAATTTTTCCAGCAGCGGTGCAGTCCCGTGCCGGAGCATGTTACCAAGTCGCGTGCGCGCCGGGGTGTGGGGGGGTTTGGGGCTGGTCCGGGGACATGTACCTCCGGAAGAACTTTTTAAAAAAAATAAACCCTTAAACCATGACTTCTGGCAAGTTTTTTGGATACAAATTGACATTTTGAGACAATTACGACATACCATCAACAGATTCAAGGTGATTATTGCAGCACGCACCTTGAACTGGTCACAAACAGAAACCTTCATTTTATAATTTTAGACAGGATTTTTCACGTTTTTGTTTTGTGTTCATTTTCAGCTATAAGGTAGATATTGATAGGGGAAAATGAAATGGCACAACCCAGAAAAAGATTATTTAGAATTTATTGAAAATTTTAGGCCACACCCAATCTGTGAGCACTTCATTTTTAAATTTTAACATTTTTTAAATCAAAAGTTTTAAGTTAACATTATTTAATGCACAATGAATGAAGTGAACAAACATGAACAATCAAGTGTTTTATTTGACTTGACTGTACCTTTTTTTAATCCAAAACTGTGTTCGTATTTCATTTTAAAAGACTTTTTAAAAGAGTTATCCAGCCAAGAATAAGCCTAGAACTGCTTTTCTGGCGGACTAATAACAGCACTCGGGTGTCGGTCCGAGACTGTGCTCATGTACTCCTGCTCGTAAAACTACCCGGATACAACCGCACCCGAGTCCACTTTAGGGGCCGTTCACATATCGCGTTTTTTGCGCGCAAATGCGTTATTTCAATTGTAGGCGCGCGTGGCAAGATGAAAACATCGTAACATCTCATCTCAACACGCCATGTGACAAAAACCAACCGATCAGCTTCGGCCTTTCCGTAACAACATCGACAGCTCGGCCGAACAGCTGATCATAGCTGTACATGGCGGCTTTTTATTTCTCATCTCCATAAATATATCTAGTAGTAAAGCTAATGCAAGGGCTAGAAATCAATTAATTCTTTGCTGCTACTTCCTCGTCCTCATGGAGAGCGCCGCTTTCTCCTTTCTAAAAGCGCTTGCTCTCTCCCGTGGCGTCTGTCGTTGCTATGCAACCATGAATAGAGGCGGCCTGGAGAAACGAGCGTGCTTCCCGCGCGCCTACATTTGAAATAACGAATTTGCACGCGCTATGTGAACGGCCCCTTATGGCAACGTGACATTAGCCTAATCGAAAATATTTCCATATGTGGCTCTTTCCTCCTTTCTTGTCAACAAGTGGATTCAGAGCCACCGCATTAGCAGCACCGGCGCACGCCACGTCTCAAGTGTTTTTAGGTGTGTAAGTGTATGTCGTGATATTACTGATCATGTGAAGATTTTGCAGCGGCGCTGAAAATCCAGTGGCGGCGCTGCGCCGCTGCTAAATACATTGTAGGGGAAACACTGTATCGTATATTTTATTCGCTCCTTTGCCCGTATTGGAGCGCGTCTCGTGGCTCTTACTAAGCGTCGGGCCAGCCACACGATCTCTCACTGTTTTAATCTACCAGACACTCCGATTGATGCACATGTGCAAACAGACAGTGCAATCCTGACCTGCTCTTATGTAGCCTATCTATTTGTCATCTTATTTTATTCGCTCTTTTTGTCCATAATGGAGAGCGCGTCGTATTGGAGCCATCTTCGCAGTAGTGAACGCGACGAGAGAAATGCTCATTTCATACGGATTACATTATCTGAGAGTAGTCTATTTATTTTCGTTTTGAATTGTTTCGTTTAAAAGTAGGCTAGACATTTCTACCTTGATGTATTTATCTTGCCTGTTAGAAATGTGCAATGCAAAAATGTCATGATTTTATTGCTATGCCTATGCCTATATGTCTGCTTTGCTTCTTATTTATTAAATTGGTTGATTGGTTGATCATGGATTGAAATTAAGATACAATTTATTAAAAACGAAATTCACTTTAAAGAAAGGCTTTATAAAAAACAAAACGTAATGGAGTGGTCAAAATCATTCTCCTTCAAAATGTCAATCGGAGAATCAGGCAACTGTAATAGGGAGAGATCTTGTGGCTGGCGCGCCACAAAACGCGCTCTATGCTATGGATTGCACTTTATGTGCTCTCATTGGAGTGTCTGGTTCATGTAAACAGTGAGAGATCTTGTGGCAGGCGCGACGCTAATAGGTGACGTGACGCGCGCTCCAAATGGACAAAAAGATATAAAATAAGATGACAAATACCCCTACTGTACGCAGCCCTGGATAATAGCGGAGACAATTCACGTTATAACACAGAGATTACCAGATATCATGGTAGAGATGTAATTTTTAATTTATAATTGCTGAATTTAATTTATAATTGTAATTTGGTTGTAGGCCTATTTAATGATGCTATATTTAAATAAAATTGCCTTTGCCATCATGTAAAACCCAGCCATCAATTTAGTATTCCGTCATAGTGACTAAAAGAAACAATTCACTCTGTCTCAGTGTATTACAGTTGTTTTACTAAAGCTTAATATCAATGCCAACGGCGAGAGAATTTAGTTTTGCAGTGAACAAATCACCTTACTTTGCACGGGGGTAAAAATAAATCTCATAAGACACTTGAGTAAACGCTCGTGTGTTTTGTGTCTTAATCAACCTTTTCCATACACATATAAATTATAACTCGTCGTTCTGTCCATTTCAGCAAATGACGTTTTGTGAAGGCCTCTCCTGTTGCTTTGGTGCTTGTCAACACGCGCGTGCACCCCCTGCTGGTAAAGCCGACTACAGCAGATGGAGATTATGATCGGCAATCTACTGCTTTTCCTGCAGTTCCTGGATGTCGACGTTGAATTTACTGTCGAATTTGAACCACTGAATTTGTGGAAGCGAATTTTCAAGGCGAAATAAAATGGACCGAAAATTGCCTGTTGAATATTGTAGGTTGTATTTTTAAACAGTTTGAAAATTTTGGAAGTGAAATATGAATGGTGAATATGGATTATTGAATTTTTAATATTGAAAATGTGTTTGAAATGTTTTTAATTGAAATATTCACAGCTTAAATATTCAACCATGTTGAATTTCAGCCCATAAAAATGCAAGCCTTAAAAATACAATGGATTAAAATACAAGCATGGTTAACGCAATGCTTATTTTTTTTCAATTGGTGCAATTCAACATGCTTTTTGTTTCAAAAACATTTGACATTTTTTTACTTCCATAGATGACCACCATTAAAAACACTCTCTGTCGGCTCCACTTACTGCACACTCTTGAAGCAGTGTGTGTCCCATTCAGGAATGTAAACAGAGCCACTGATATGCAGTTCTCTGTATTCTTTTACAGTCCACCAGTGGCGGATTTAATCATAATAGCCCAATCATAATCTTCATCATTATTATTGGCAGAACATTAATTTTCATAAGCTGCATGGAAATGCTCAAAATATTGTAAGTTGTTTTCACAAAGTTTCCTTTTAACTTTAGTCGCTTGTCGAGGGAAATTATCCCCGACCCAGAATTTACTTCACTTGCTTTTTGTAATCATCGTAAGCAATACGAGGCTAAACATTTAAATTTTCCAGTTTCTTTATTTGTTTGTAGCCAGTCAAGTTGTTTAAATTTCCAATCAGAATCAAAATACTGACTACCATTTACTTAATAATTTCTGCAAATTTCTTTGAAGTGAGGGCTTCAGAGCACAGCTGCTTACCATATCTTAATCATGGTTCATACTCACCTGAAGTTATTGCAAAAATGGAGGCGGCGATCTTTTAACAACACAGCTCGGCTTCTGCGTGATGAAACTGCAAAGTATACTCCAAAATCAGAATATACTCGGAATCGTTCCTGATGCATCCCTGGCAAACAACCCTATTATTGTTAGTATCCCTAACTGCCTGATTCACTTCACTAAGTTCGGGGATCCCCTATCTGAGATGGAAGAGATTGAGCAGGTTTGCGGTGCCACTGGACCTACAATCCAGGGACGTACTCTGCTGGGGTGTTGCTATACCAACAATGCCCAATGGGGCCCCCACAGAGCACGCTTCGCTTGCGCTGTCTGCTCTTGTTAAAACTTCAAACAATGCTATCAGCGACTTCCTTTTATACTTTAACCTTCAGTATAATTAATCTTCACTCTCCTCATCGGAGTGAAGCTCTCCCGCTCCCCTTCAAAATCTCTCCCAATCAGATAGCCCTAACCAAATAATACAATTACTACCTTGTTTGTTGATTAGCCAGGGATGTCACCAAAGAATAATTGCCTGCGCATCCTCCACCATAACTGTAAGGGGTATACAGTCAAAGACCCAGAACCAGATATGAAGAATAAAGACCCGGAGTCAGGATTATAAAAAATTTAAGAAAAGTTTTACTTAAGATAGTTTGCAGTTTCATCAGCAGAAGTCAGCTTCAAGACTCACAGGAGTTCGTAGGCCGCCTCGCTTACAGTTACAAAGATCACAGCAGTTATACCATTTCCAAGGTCTAAGCTACGTCATTGCTAACAGGTTGAATGATTCTCATTGGCTAAGAAACATTAAGAGCCTAAACAATTTAACACATGTGAGGAGATAGGGGTGCCTATCGCCATTAGTAAAGATAGTTGTCGTCCACTTAATAGATTTAGGTCTGTGGTGGCCTCGCAGGTTAGAGCAGGGCGCCGGGTTGTCTGGTCCGAACGTCCAGAACCTACATAGAATGTCATACGCACACACACAAATAACAGACACTAGCAAATAACAGCTCCCATCAAGGCTGAAGAGAGTCTGAACTCCTTATTATCAGTTAAGTATACCAAAACATAATGCTAAAACATTCACTCGTTTGGGAGAAAAACAGATAACTGGCATTTACTCCCAAGGAAGGAAATATACTGGAAAGAACACATTTTAATACAACAATTAAAGTTCGATAGTAACGCTCATTATAGCTTGACCATCTGTCCAGCGAAGGATCATATGTGTCCATGCTGCCTTTAGGACCCTCTAACCTTTCTTCTGATACCAGAGAAAAAGACAAACGGCCTTGTGGGTTACATGGCCTTCGTGTCCTGCGTGTACTACGTGCAATCTCAAAGTAAGATTGGAATGCACCTAAAAGAAACTGGTTACTTCCATCACATGCATTTAAGAAAATATAATTTCACAAGCACAAAAAATATAAAAATGAGTATGTGATAATGAATATATTTGATTATTGATTTTTATAAAGGAAGTATATAAGCATTCAAAAGGATTTATGATTATAGATGTATTTGAAGAGGCAAGGGATTTTGACCAACCCTTCAATATATTTTGCATAAGTTGTTTAATTGTCAATTGACTAAATATTTAGCTAAAGATACTGAAATCAGCAAAATACTAAGACTCAGTGGCAAGGGCTAGTACAGATGCTAATGTGATTTCAAACACAGTGAAGATACTGTTGCAGTAAGGTTAAAGTTACATTTTGTTAGTTAGTTATACTAGTAAAGGCTGGAATACTCTACACAACTTTTGCACAGATGTTTGCCCCAATTTGCAGTCTGAAGGAGTCAATGCTAGTTAGATCCAGTCTGCAGATTTTGGGCAGTTGGAGTTAAAAGATTTCACAGGCAGCTATATAGTACAGTATGTGATGGACATAGAAGACGTTGTACCATTTTTTTTTTTAAAGCTTCAGGCTATGATTCTGTCCAGTCGTAGGGTATCAAACATGTTTGATATTTTGGTAACACTTTACTTAAAGGGGTGTGCATAAGACTAACATGACACCTTCATATTCATGACATGACACATGTTATGAATATGAAGGAAGTTGTATGCATGTTTATGACAACTGTCATTAAGTGTCATTCGCTCAGTTATGACATTTTTAATGCAAATATGACATTGTTTGAGATGTCTTTGTTATGACACCTTGACATAAACAAATACATCAAAACCTGTCAGTGTCTTTTTCATGACAACTTGAAATTACTAAGACAACACAACCTGTCATAAACATGACCTAGCAGATTAATTATCAAACTTAAGAAACCACTTAGCTTTATTGGTTAACATTACATTAAACTGTCAGGTGGTTGGTTTTGACATTGGCTGTCATGAAGCCATTATAACTTTTTAATGACAAATTTAATTTGTACCACTGTAGTTGAGGTCACGAAAAATATACATGACAGTTATAATGGCCTCATGACAGCCAGTGTCAAAACCAACCACATGACAGTTTAATTTAATTTAATGTCAAGTTGTCATGACAAAGACACTGACAGGTTATGATGTTATGGTTTGTCAAGTTGTCATAACAAAGACATCTTAAACAATGTCATATTTCCATTAAAAATGTCTTTATTGAGCGAAAGACACTTAATGACAGTTGTCATAAACATGTATGAACCCTACTTCATATTCATGACATATGTCATGTCATGGTTATGAAGGTGTCATGTCAGTCTTATGCACACCCCTTCAAGTAAAGTGTTACCATATTTTAAGCCAATTTTAGAACACATATTGTTTTTATCTGTCATGTATCTTCTTCTAGCAATGAGGTTGTGTTGTGAAGTGTGTTGTAACCAGAATGACTTTAAAGGCTGGTAGTATATGTGATCCTCAGTCATTTATAGTCACATGTAGGATACCTAGTGTTTTAAAATCTGATGGTAAAAGTTGTGTAGTTTATTTCAGCCTTAAGTGGATTGGAGAGAATTCAGGAGGCTTCTGGCAGCTACTGTAAAGACTTTAGCAAAGGCAAAGCTTGAGAGTGACTTTCTGGAGGTTAAAAATAAGTCAAACAAGTTGTTCTCAAGGTTGTGTTGCTCATTTCTGTCCTCTCAGGTTCAGGAGTATCGAGAAGCTCTGGAAGGTATCATGATCAAACAGAAAGATGGTATACGGCTGCTGCCTGAGCTCTATAGTGTTCCTCCTGATAAGGTAAGACACTATTAAATTGATTTTTTTAAACAAAAAATGGAATATCAGTGAAATTTCACTGGATTCATGTCAACTCAGAATTTTATGTCAAAATTCAGATGAAATTTGCTTTTTATACTTTTGATAATGTAATTTTTTCCCATAATTTCAGGTGGATGAAGAGTATGTTAATCCTCACACGGTGGAGAGGATCCCATTGGGAAAGTGCCCTCTGAAGTGGGGCCAGTCCCTTTATGTCCTGGGCAACCTTTTGGCAGAGGTGAGAGGTTATAGGTCATGTCTTTGCTATACTTCTTCTTTGAAAGCTTTGTACCAAGCACTAGTTGCGTTAGACTTTCTCATTGTCATTTTGATGATTAAAAATTTCATCTTAATCTATAATTATTACCCTTCATTTTAATTTCCATATTATAACCCTTCATTTTAATTTCCATATTTTAATAAGACATTTGATTGAATTAAAAAAAAAAGTGAACTGAAAAAAACTATCATTAACTTAAAGGTTGAGCCTATAGACTAGATTATGCAAATACAGCATGCCCTCCTTCTGCACCAGTGGCCACCAACTGGACAAGGGTGGGAATTACAGTTACAAGTTAGAATAGATCACCCTCAGTATAATCTGTCAAAATGACGGACGGCCTTCCAATATTTTTCCGTCACTGCTAAAAAAAAAATCAGTCAATGACGTAAAATATTCGGTTAACGCGGCCTTTCGTATCAAGTTATATTTGGGGAAGTAAGACAAACACCTCTACCTTTCCTATCCATTTCAGGGTTTTTTGGCTCCTGGAGAGATAGACCCTTTAAACCGCAGGTTCTCAACCATCCCTAAACCGGATGTTGTTGTACAAGGTATTTTTCAACATTTTTAACCAGTAGCTGATGTGATGCATTGCATGGTTAAAATTCATCTTGATGTTTACATTTTGTTCTGATAAGTGTCCGTCCTTGCTGAGAATGAAGATATTAAGGCACTCCTGCAGAAGAATGGGATTGATGTGGAGACAGTGGCAGACATCCACCCTATCAGAGTGCAGCCATCTCGGGTTCTCAGCCACATTTATGCTAGACTAGGTAGGAAGTGGTACACCATAAAGTCTCACTTGATACTAGTATGAATAAATACAAAAACACGCTATTGCTTTTGACAGTCAACTATATTTTTAGTAGACAGACACAAATATTTGTTTCATGTAATTAGGGTGTATGTGTGTGTTTGCCTTTCTCCAAGGGCGTAATGAGAGACTGGGGCTGACCGGCAGACCTTACCGTAGGATTGGCGTGTTGGGAACCTCCAAGCTTTACATCATCCGCAACACCATCTTTAGCTTCACACCTCAGGTTCTTCATAATGTGCTGAACTAGGCATGTTTGAGCCTTATGTTGACTTAGAGAACCACTGCTTATCACCCAGCAGAAGTTAAATAAAAATAAGTTGTTGAGGCAGAAATGACCCACATAAAGCTTTTAAAATATACCCTAAAGGCCAAATGTTTTTTGTCTTCTCTCTTTCTTTTCACATGATTTTACATTACTTCATGTCTCTGGGTTTGTCACGTTGCTGTACTGTAGTTCATAGATCATCAGCAGTTCTATCTGGCCCTGGACAACAAGATGATCGTGGAAATGTTGCGCACTGACCTGTCTTACTTGTCTTCTCGCTGGAGGATGACTGGCCGTCCTATCGTCACCTTTCCTGTTTCCCAGACCATGCTTAGTGAGTAAAAATTCGTGCCTCTGATAATGTAGGGTCAACGGGAAACAATATTAAATTTGAAGTGTGTAGGTTTTTCCTAATTTTTTGTGTGTAACTTCTTAGACCATGACCACACAGACTTGGAACCTGCTGTGCTGGCCACACTTAAGAAGCTTCAGGATGGCTACTTTGGAGGGGCAAGGTCAGATAATCAGGATGTAAATAAATATCATGTTACCAACAATACACATTCAAGGGCAGTCTCCGCTCACTTGCTTGCTGCTCTCAATTTTGCTAGGATCCAGACTGGAAAGTTATCTGAGTTTGTGACCACGTCTTGTTGTGCTCATCTGAGCTTCCTCGATAGTGGTAAGACACGCTCCAGTAGGGGCTGGGATGAAGATGATGATGTTGAGGACAGCTACTTTAGTGGTGCTGTGCATGACCTGAACTTCAGTGATGGTAAGGGGAAAGAACAAATATTCTGGCAAAGAGATTTTGTTTGACAATGACTTCTGAAATGGTCAGATACTGATGTTGGTAATGTGAGTTGAAGTCCTTGATGTAGGGTTGTGATTGAAACAGCTCACATTGGTAAACTCTTTGTTCCTTTGTGTACTAATGCATTAGTTATTTTTGAATAATTTTCCTCTTCCCTCATTTTACATTGATTTTATGCCTAGGCTACATTTTAGCATAAATGTTCCCACATTTTATTTATTTTGATGTTTTGAGTGATCTTTTGGGAGAGTTTGTGTAATGGATTACAGAATCTCTAAACACTAAATGACACTAAATGACCATAACAGTTTTTATAATGTAGAATTTGCTGGACGAAACATTTAAACATCTCTGACCTTCAACTCTTCTGGTTTACTTTGGCATCTTAGCCTTTTTTCTCTACCATCATTGCAAAATGTGTTATTTTTATGTTGATCATTTGCAGTGAGCACTTGCACTGTGAAAACGCATCATGTTGTTAAAGATTCTTGCATTTTTTATATTACTTTCTTGTAATTTTTTTTTTTCAAATTCCTGTAAAAAATTGAATGGATGATTGATTAATTAAAAAAAACGAATAATCTGCGTTATCAAGCTTGAATGATTCTTCAAGGAATGCATTTACCCTTAAGGTGATGATACATGGGGCAACTTTTTTGAGCAATGTTCCTTGGGCAATTTCCCATTGATAATGGGCAACAAATTTCTATCTGGATACTTTAGATCGGTCGTGGGCTCTGTCTCACCTGGTTGCCCGTTGACAACAAAATTGCCCAGCAACATTGCTCAAAAGGTTGCCCTGTGTATCATCACCTTTAGACTGGAGGCTGTAATGTCACACAAACAGTTCTGTTTTTGTGCATTGCAAACTGCTTTACTTGAGCATCTTGCTGCTCATCGCCACCTCCAACCCAACAACCTCTCTTTCTCTCGTCTCTTTCTTTCTTATCCTGAGTTTTCTAACCCTTTCTTTCTCAGATACAGATGATCTAGCACAATACTTGGACCAGCTGTTAACTGCAGCGGTGCCTCAGCGGGGACTCAGAGTCGAGGGAGAGGCGAAAGGACTGAGTCGCTTCAAGGCTGCAGCCACTAAGACACGTGAGATGGTGTCTCTTATGAACAAAGCAAAGGAGCTCCAAATCCAAAGTGAGCTGAATTAATGAACTCTTACATGTTGAAGGGTAATTTTTAGGGATGCAACAACCAACCAATAAGGCAAATAGGCAGCAATGAATCACAAAATTGATTAGTTGGGTCTTTTGTGCTCATAGAATCATTGCAGTTGTAAATATATGTTTTTTACTTTGAAAAATAGCAAGGCAAGATGCAGCGGAAAAAAGGGCAGAATGCATGAATGGAAGGATGTTATATTAAAAGCATTAAAAGCTTAAAAGTGTGTAGTTTCACCTGGCCCGGCTGCCACATAAAGCGCTTCAAGAGCCTGATCCTTTTTTTTACATTTAAAGGGATTGTTCATCTAAAAATATAAATTCTATCATTGTATACTCGCCCTCATGTCATTCCAAACATGTCAGCAAAAGAAGATATTCTTTTTTTTTGGTGACCATTGACTTCCACTGTATGGACAGAAAAACACTGAGACGTTTCTCAAAATATTGTCCTTTACTTTCCACAGAAGACAGAATATAATACAGGTTTGGAATGACATGAGGGTGATTAAATGATGACAGAATTGTCATTTTTGAGTGAACAAGCAACAATTAAGTGAAAAAAAAAAACTGTTATTTGGAAGCAAATCAATCAGGCATTTGTCTAACAAGGCAAAGAGTACACCATTTGCCTGTCTACATTTCTATTCAGTTTTGCCTTGTCTTTTTTTGTTCCTTGTCTGTTTTTCAGATGTGCACATGTATCTTCCCAATAAGCTTTTCCGCTCCCCTCAGCCTGCGCTTAATCTAAAAGATTTCCCGGGACCACGGACCAGTCATGTGTGTATATGCAGACACACAAAGGATCTTTTAAAAATGCAAATTTTTAGAAAGAAAACACAGAAAACACTTTAATATGTTTAATTGAACTCTGTAGAGTCCAGATGTGCCCATGTCCTCTGAATGTAACCTGCCTCGGGACACTCGTGGCGGCATTGACTACAGAGGTCTAGTGCAAGTGCTTAAAGACACCGAGAGCCTTCATGATCAGGCAGACATCCTCTTCATCCTTTTCAAAGACAAGTAAGTCCCTTGCCACATTTTAATCAGAGTTATGAGTGTGGACACCTCTATAGAGTTGTTTTTATTTTGTATTAAATCTAATGTGTTGTGTGTTTTCTCACAGGGGAATGGATTGGGATACTCAACTGCATGGAAACGGCACCACTGTTAAAAGTTTGCTGGTGGAGCTCTATGAGAAGGCAGGAGAACTACGCTGCTGGGATCTCATCCGTATGATTTCAGGCATTCTCCGCAAGAAAGTGGAGGAACTAGACTGGGTAAATACAAGCTTGTGGTAAAAGGAACTATAATACCGGCTATTAGCACTTTTTCTGTTAGATCGGCACTCTTACTTTATAGGATAAGATTATTGTACAGTATGTACTTCGTGAATTGTTCTGCATTTTGCTTGGTGGTCATGTTTGTAGGCCTGCTCTGATTTGCTGGCCCATCAGAAACACTTGACAGTTGGTTTACCCCCAGAGCCCAGAGAGAAGACTATTACTGCGTGAGTTTTCATATTCCCAGCTCAGATGACACTAAAACGCTGCACAAAATGGGTAGATTGTGTGTGTAATCTGGATGTTTCTCTGCAGGCCTTTGCCTCTTGACCAACTTGCCTTACTTATTGATCAAGCCAGCGAGAACAACATCACCATCGCCATCCTCACACAGGTTACAAGCAAAAACATGTTGATTTTCCACTACTGTTCAAAAGTTTGTGGTCAGTAAGATTTTTTTAAAGGAATTTATATTCAGCAAGGATGCATTAAATTTATCAAAAGTGACACTAAAGATTTATAATGTTACGAAAGATTTTTTTTCAATGTTTTCTTTTGAACTTTATTTTCATTAAAGAATTTTTGGAAAAAAAATGGATCACGTTTTCCACAAAAATATAAAGCAGGTCAATTGTTTTCAACATTGATAATAATAGGAATTGTTACTTGAGCACCAAATCAGCATATTAGAATAATTTCTGAAGGATCATGTGAGACTGAAGACTGGAGTAATGATGCTGAAAATTCAGCTTTGCCATCATATAAAATATAAAACAAATATTCAAATATAAAACAGTTATTTTAAAAATGTAAAAATATTTCACAATATTACTATTTCAACTTTATTTTTGATCAAATAAATGCAGCCTAAGTGAGCGTAAGAAACTTACACAAAACAATACAAATCCCCCAATATTTTAACCAATAGTGTATGTAAATATTTTAACCAAAAGCACACAGAACTTTTTCACTTATTCTGTTGATTGTGGGGGAAAACTATTTGAACATGATAAATTGTGAGGTGATATAACTACTCTTATGTCAGTAGATGAAAGCGTTATCAAATTAGCCAAAATATTTCATAGTTCATGTTTTCAGTGAAATTCTGTGTGCTGATTCCGTTCAGGCCTTGCTTATAAAATATTTTTTGAGGTTTGTTTTCAGTGTATATGTTTGTTTTTGTATATGTGTTAGGAGATCATAGTGTACCTCGCAATGATCATCAGAACGCAGCCCAGTTTGTTCAGTGAGATGTTTCGACTGAGGATTGGCCTCATCATTCAGGTTATGGCAACTGAGCTGGCCCAATCTCTAAACTGCTCAGGTACTGCATTTATCATTCATCATGTGTTCATAGTGCATTTTAGGAGATTTGAGGATGCTTGTATAATATTTGATTTATATTATGTGTATTGAAGGTGAGGAGGCCACTGAGAGTCTAATGAAACTGAGTCCCTCTGAGTTGAAGAATCTTCTCCACCACATTCTGAGCGGCAAAGAATTTGGTGTTCAGAGAAGTGGTGAGTGACTTCATGAAAATAACAGTTCTCTTACTAGAGTATCTCTCGTACTGCGTAATATCTTACGCTATGGGGAAAACCTCTTTTCCACGAGATATTGAAGCCAAAAATTATCCTTCATTTTGAATTAATGTAAAACGCTGTGCAGCAGCATGCAGACATAGGCAGGACAGCTCGCGCGCCTATTGGCTGCCCTGCGGCAACAGCAGCAGCCTATCGAGAGAAGCGCTGCGTGACACATATCCAATGGGGGCATTTCGCGCCCATTTCGTCACGTCCCGCCAGAAAGGGCGTGGTCTCGCCCTACAAATATAGCTCGATAAGGCTGGTACACTGATTTTCATCTCTTCAGCGAAGCATCAAGCATCGCTGGATCCGGAGTGAGAAGCCACGCCGTCTGAGGAAAAGCACACAGCGGGACGAGCCATTGAGTCTGAAGTCGCTGGCATCGCCGCCTTTAGCCGCCGTACCTGCTATGCTTTCCGGCGTTATATCCTTTTCAAACTGTGTGTGTGTGTTCGCCGCTGCGACACACATTTTTTCACTGTCTCTCTCTCTGCTAAAAGAGCTGCGTCTTTTTCAAGATGCAAAGATCCTGCGGCTCGTGCCGAGCCACACTCAGCGACGGGGACCGTCATGTCATCTGCGTTTCCTGCCTGGGTGAGGATCATGCGTCTCTCGCTCTCGTCGACGGCGGATGCCCTCACTGTGAGCTACTGCCTTGTATGGTGACTCTGAGGACTCGCCTGGCATCTTTCTCAGAGCCTACACTTCAGCCCGCTGTAGCGCCGCGCCGTAAAAGCGCCGTGCCCAGCGCGGCCCCGAGCCTTCTCCTGCCCGCCAAAGCTCGCCGGTTCGCCCGCCAGCTTCGCCGGCATCGCTCGAGTCCCTCACCGACGGACAGTGGCCGCCGCTTCCGCCATTGAGGTCGAGGAAACAGCCCTGAGCCTTCTCCAGCCCGTGATAGCTCGCCGGTTCGCCCGCCAGCTTCACCAGCTTCACTCGAGTCGCTCGCTGACGGACAACGGCCGCCGCGCGCCGCCGCTTCCGCCATTAATGACGACGAGATAGCTGCATCTGTAGAGAAGGCCAGCTTCAAAACCGCGGCTAGCTTTCTTTACGTTATAAGAAAGCTACCCCGCCCCCGCCCCCCGTGGGCATGCGTCACCGGCGAAATGAGGAAAAGTGTGTTTTTAGTCCCGCCGAGGCCGGACTAATCTCCATTTCTCAAACATTTCTCAGCTCCTCTTAGTTTGAGCGGCTGAAAATGTCAATATTGCAGCAATGAGCCTGTTGTATAACACACACGCCTGCAAACAAACGGCAACACACACAAACTGTGATGACGCTCTCTTATCTGCTCGAGCTATTTTAAGCTTTTGTTGTTTCCCCCTGTGGCTCAGCGGCGAAACTCAAAACCTTCGCACGGGAGATCCGTGTTCGATCCCAGGTCTCGCAGCAGATAAAAATTTTGTCTCGCCGCGGCCAGACTTGCACCGAAACATTTCGCTCGTTCAGTTCCAAGAAAATGCGACTGTTCCAGTGTATTTTGCAGTAAACAAGCCGGTACCATGGCCTGCTTTCCTGCACAAAAATGACGTTTCCACGGCGACCCAGAAAAATCATTTAAGCAGTGTATTTTCTGGTATTCCGGCCACAGCCGATGGTGTTATGAGTGTAATAAAAATGCCCACAGCCCAGTGCAGGGCACGCACAAATGAGATCGACTCATGTCATTGTGCATTAAATGTAGTGAATGTGCCCACAAACACTACACACTGCATGTGCCACGTTTTCGGTAAAACGAAACCAACACACATACAGTCAGCTAAAACCCACAGTGTTTAAGTCTCGCCGCGGCCAGACTCCACCAAAACTTCTCGCTCGTTCAGTTCCAAACAATGTGACTGCTCCAGTGTATTTCGCAGTAAACAAGCTGGCACCACAGCCCGCTTGCCTGCACACAAATGCCATTTTTACGGCGACCCAGATAAATCCCAAAAGAGTGTATTTTCTGGTATTCCGGCCACGGCCGATGGTGTTATGAGTGTTGTAAGAATGCCCACGTCTCAGTGCCCATTCCCACACACAGACACAGCCCGCCACAGTTCAGGGCTAGCACAAATAAAATCGACTCATGGCGATTGTGCAAAAATGTAGTGAATGTGCCCACGACACAGTGCCCACAAACACTACACGATGCGTGTCCCTCGTTTTCTGTAAAAACGTAACCGACACACATTCAGTCAGCACAAGCCGACGGTGTTCTCAGTGCAGTGAGTGTGCCCGCCGTCCCGCGCCCACATTCTTTCACAGACACGCTCAACCCACGGGGTTTGTCCCGCTCGCTCTCTCTCCACAACCTGTCATAGAGAATTTGAGCGCGACCAGGCTGCCCGCCATGATCGGCGCGCCTCCCGCCTCGCACACTATAAACACAGTGTTTATGTCTCAGCACACCGAAGCTCTGCAGCCGCCGCTATGCCGCGGCCAGAGCCCGGATTTCATTCTACCCCTAGCTATTCACGCAGATGCGTGGGCAAAGCTTCCCGGGGTATCAGAATGGGTGTTGAACACTATAAAAAGAGGCTATTCGCTACAGTTCGCTCGACGTCCCTGCCGTTACACGGCGCGAGTCGAAACCACAGTAAACAGTGAAGTATCACATCTACTTCGAGCCGAAATAGCGAAACTGCTGAGCAAAGGGGCCATAGAACCTTTATCTCAGGCTCAGAGTGAAGGGGGGCTATACAGCAGATATTTTCTGGTACCGAAAAAAAAGGGGGTCTCAGACCCATTCTAGATCTGCGACAGCTGAACAGAGTGCTTATGAAGCACCAGTTCAGAATGCTGACAACCAGGAAAATCCTCGCGCAAGTGTGCCAGGGAGACTGGTTTATGTCAATAGATCTGAAAGACGCCTATTTCCAAATACAAATAGCGTCACGTCACAGGCGATTCTTGAGATTCGCCTTCGAGGGCCAGGCATATCAATACACAGTCCTACCGTTCAGCCCCTAGCACCCCGTACATTTACGAAGTGCATGGACGCGGCCCTCGCACCCCTGAGACTTCAGGGCATGCGAGTTTTTGAACTACTTGGACGATTGGCTGATTCTAGCTCGATCACATTCAGAGCTCACAGAACACAGAACCACATTACTCGAGCATCTCGAGAATCTGGATCTCACAGTCGATTGGGCGAAGAGTTCGCTGTTTCCCAGCCAGAAAATCTCTTTTCTGGGAACAGTACTGGACTCGCTGTCTATGACAGCACGTCTGTCGCCAGAGTGAGAACTGGACATTCAGCGCGCCGCGAAATCCTTTCGCCCCGGCTCTATAGTCCCGCTCAAAGATTTCAGAAAATGCTGGGCCTCATGGCCTCGGCATCTTCAGTTCTCCAGCTGGGCCTGCTTCGCATACGCCCACTGCAGTTATGGCTGAAAGTGCGAGTTCCACCCCGGGCATGGACCTCTGGTCTGTTTCGCCTCAGGGTCGACATGAAATGCGTTTCGGCTCTGGAACCTTGGAAAATAGCTGACTGGTGTCAGTCAGGCGTGGGTCTGGGGACTCCCTCGAGTGTGACGGTGGTGTCCACGGACGCCTCCACCTCGGGATGGGGAGCGCTGCTCGAGGGCAGACCGTTCTTCGGCCAGTGGTCAGAACGGGAAAAGCTCCTACGCAAATGCTGGCAGTCGACAACGCGCTATGGCGTTTTTGTCCCCAGATAAAAGGCCGCCACATCTTAGTCCGGTCGGACAACATGTCAGTGGTGGCATACATAAATCACCAGGGTGGCGTCAGGTCCCGAAACCTTACAGGCTGACGGAACGCCTCCTGGTCTGGGCTCAGCACAACCTGCTTTCACTGAAAGCAGCGCATGTGCCTGGTCGCCTGAATCTGGGACCAGACCGTCTGTCCAGAAACAATGTCCCAGCAGGGGAATGGTCGCTGCACCTGCAGACGATCCAACTGCGGTGGGAGACATTCGGCAGAGCGCAGGTGGACCTGTTCGCGCCCCAAGAAAACGCTCACTGTCCGAACCTTTTTCTCCAAGAGCAGGGATGCGCTGGCCCACGTATGGCCCCGCTGCCCCCTCTATGCTTTCCCCCCCGTCTCGCTCCAGCCTCAAGTGCTGGAACGAATCAGGGAAAACGGATGCCCAGTGCTACTCGTGGCTCCGCTCTGGACAAACCAGAATTGGTTCCCAGTCCTAATGCGGCGGACCAGCACTGCCCCGTGGCCGATACCGGTGAGGAGAGACCTCCTCTCTCAGGCAAAGGGCTCGATTTGGCATCCTCGCCCGGAATTATGGTCCCTACATGCATGGGCCATCAACGGGTACCCGCTAACCTCCCAGAGGGAGTGTTAAATACAATCACGCAGGCTAGAGCCCCGTCTACTAGACAGCTCTATTCCTCAAAGTGGTCAGTGTTCTCTGCCTGGTGTCAAGCTCAGGGCTTTTCACCCGCAGACTGCGGGGTTACGGAAGTGCTCTCCTTCCTTCAGGGGCCGCTGGATAAGGGCAGAACCCCATCCACGCTCAAAGTATACATGGCGGCCATAGCGGCGTTTGCAAAACCGACGTATGGCCAGTCACTGGGGAAAACGACCTGGTCGTGCGATTCCTCAGGGGAGCTCGGAGGCTGAATCTTCCCAGACCCCCCCTCAGTCCCTGTGTGGGACCTTTCTACGGTTTTGGGAGCCATGAAAGATGCCCCATTCGAGCCAATCCATTTGTCAGACATGAAACATCTGTCTCTCAAAACGGTATTCCTTATGGCTCTCGCTTCAGTGAAGCGCGTAGGGGACTTGCAAGCGCTTTCGGTAAGCGCGTCATGCATGGAGTTTGGGCCTAATGACTCAAAAGTCATACTCAAACCAAGGCACAGGTACGTGCCCAAATCCTTCAACACACCGTTCAGGGCCCAGGTTATTTCCCTGTGCGCTCTCTCGGTTCATAACGAGGAGGAGGATGTGAGTCTCCTTTTGCCCTGTCAGGGCACTGAGAGCTTATGTGTCCCGCTCGTCTGCCTTCAGACAGACCGAGCAGCTCTTCGTTTTGTTTGGCGGACGATCCAAGGGACTGGCCGCATTAAAACAGAGCCTATCCAGATGGATAGTCGACGCCATAGCACTGGCTTACACTTCTAAGGGCCTGCGGTGTCCTTTGGGTGTCAGAGCGCACTCCACGAGAGGCGTGGCCTCGTCGTGGGCGTGGTATAGGAGGGTTACCTTGCAAGATATCTGTACGGCCGCGGGCTGGGCCTCGCCGTCTACATTTATAAGGTTTATAACCTAGAGGTTCCCGCCTTACAAGCCAAGCTTCTGTCGGTATAGAATTCAGTACTATCTGCCCCGCTGTGCCGGCCCAGATGCTGAGTTTTGCTTGTGCATCGCTCACTGGGCGATAACACTGCTCCATGGGTGTTGAATAACCTGTACTATTACCCAGTTCAGGCTGAACACGTTCACCCTGTCTGTGTGAAACACTATTAACATAACTAGCTCCTATAGGATGCTATTTCATGGGGAATGATGCTTGCAGCCTCTCTTCTCCGACTCTCTGTGAGTCTATGGTGATTATGCACTACATGAGCCCCGGGCTACTGCCCTTGGGACTTTGGTGTCGGATCCCAGTACGCACGGCGTTTTGCATTGTGTTCCCCATAGCGTAAGATATTACGCAGTACGAGAGATACTCTCGTAAGAGAACGTACTTGGTTACTAACGTAACCTCGGTTCTCTCTAGAGAGGGAACGAGTACTGCGTATCTTGCCGTGCATACAACAGCGCTGGTTCGCTTCGGCGATGAAAACCAGTGTACCAGCCTTATCGAGCTATATTTGTAGGGCGAGACCACGCCCTTTCTGGCGGGACGTGACGAAATGGGCGCGAAATGCCCCCATTGGATATGTGTCACGCAGCGCCTCTCTCGATAGGCTGCTGCTGTTGCCGCAGGGCAGCCAATAGGCGCGCGAGCTGTCCTGCCTATGTCTGCATGCTGCTGCACAGCGTTTTACATTAATTCAAAATGAAGGATAATTTTTGGCTTCAATATCTCGTGGAAAAGAGGTTTTCCCCATAGCGTAAGATATTACGCAGTACTTGTTCCCTCTCTAGAGAGAACCGAGGTTACGTTAGTAACCGAGTACGTTTTCTGTACTATTGTCTGGGAAATTTTAAATATATGTGTCAGTACATTTAGCATTGCATTTAGCATTCTCTGGTTGGTTTGGTTGTCTGAATGCGTGCATGTTCGCTGTTCAGTTCGTTCAGTTGAGCCCGGCGCCAGTCCTGTCATCTCCATCCATGAGGTCGGCAATGTTGGTGCCACCAAGAGTGAGCGTGCAGGCATCAGCAAACTGAAGAGTGACATGAAGATGGTAGGTGACTGCTCATCTAGAACCAAAAACATACAAGCCAGATATTACAAAAGCACAATTATAAGATAGAAAAATTAAACCATGTAAGCACTATAGCTACTATGTCTTGTCTCTCTATGTTTAATAGTGTTTAAATGTTTTCAGCTGGAAGATCACCGATTGTCATGGTCGATCCAAAGTAAGGTGATGTGTCTAATGAGCCGTGACTCAGTCTCATGTAATGTGGTCTAATCTCAAATTAAGTTCAACAACTCAAAAATGTAAAGAGAAAACCTGACATCAGCTGCTCAATTTGGTTATGGGATGTGTTAATGTTATGGAAGGAAATCCACTGTACATCTCATTTTAAATCTGGATATCGCATTAAAGAAAAATGTACAGGTTCCACGGGGTCTGAAGGTGCATGGCATGGTGTTTAATTCCATGGGTAATGTGAACATAATTGTGGAAGGAGGCTCAAAAGAGTTTCGTCGTGTAGAAAGTTTTAAAACTGTCCATCTCCGTGTCTGTCTTTTCCCTCTGTAGACATTATCAGGTCAATCCTTCGACACTGGAAGTGAATGGACAATGGAGTCAGGGGTAAGTGCTTAGTTCTTCAAAGCCATATTTACTTTTCGCTTAGATTTTTTGAAGGGTAAGATTAGGCTACAAAGAGTTGCAAAATGTGCAAATAGTATGTGCATGAAAAATTATTTAATTATTCGATGTGCTGTAGGAATGAGTCCTAAAACCCAGAAAAGAGTTAGTATTTTTGCTCTTCTGGTTCCATCCCCTCGAAGTCAAAGTTTTTGGTTAATAGCCTGAAATAAGGTCTGTGGTTAACACAAGCTCAAGATATTTTCATGTTTTTTTGTGTGACATAAAATACACCAGTTAAACCGAGCTTGTGACTTTAAGTGTCTTGAATAAGACTGTTACTAACAATTGACCAAATGGGTCTACAAAGGTTGTCTGGGAAATTAAACGTTATCACACCGAACAGGTAAATTCATCTACTGACTACTCTGCATTTACAGCCTTGTGTTTACACTCGCATCCTTGCATATTATTTTAAATCAAACTTTCCAACTTGTATATTCTAAATAAAGATCGAGTTTCCAGAAGCTTAGTGGTGGTGAGATTTAAGTCATGTTTGTTTATAGCCTAACTTTAGCGTTTTACTTTCGCAGATTGTATTTACGCTTCAAAATTCATAAAAGGTGTTTACATTTGTGAAGATTATATTGATCTTATTTCCTCAATCATTTAATGGGAAAATCCTGTGGTCTTTTTTGTCGAGGGAACCAGGTTGATGCTTAGTTCTGGGTTGGCCTACAAAAAATGTCATCACTGCAGCACTCTGTCATTTTAATAAACTAGATGTTCAACTTGTTACCACCACCTTTCTTTAATGATGTTCCTATATAACCGGATGCAAATACTTCTAACCACTCTATTAAACCAAGTCAAACTTGGTGTCTGTAAACACCAGAATAATGAAGTCACATGCCTTCCTAATCACCAGATCAAAGTTTTGTGAAGTAGATTTTCTTTTTATTTGTCATGAAGAAACCATTTCTTGAATAATACAGTACGTCATACCACTAACAAAGAAATTGGCCAAATTGTTGACCTGTGCTACAATGTGACTTGCAGAGGTACCGGATGCCTTCGATTGATGGGCTTGACAGCTCGGTGAGTGTCGGTGCGTCCCGGGACAGTCGGCAGGGCCAGTGGCTGCGCAGAAGAAGGCTTGATGGTGCTCTCAACAGAGTTCCTGTAGGCTTCTATCAAAAAGTCTGGAAGATTCTACAGAAGGTTGGAAGAATTAAAGCAGTGTTATGTTAATAACATGAAAAAGTTTGAAAAAATACTTGACCTTGATAAACCTCATTTTGCTATGTGGAAATAAGCTATTTTCTGTGATTTATGTGAGACCTAGAAGAATAACAAGTGCTGTAAATATAGGCTCTACAAATCAAGTGAGTTTATAATTACGACAATGCTTTAAAATAATATTGCAATATAAAGCATCATAATGAGCTATTTTGTACAGCTAAAAATAACTGGAAGCCAATGAGGCTGGAAGCCCCGGACATTCAAGTTACAAATGATCCTGTCTGATCTTATGTTAAAAATAATGGATAGCAAAATATTTTTATGCAAAATAATGAAATATATGAATTTTCTTTTTTCTCCCCGCAGTGTCATGGCCTTTCAATAGAAGGCTTTGTGCTCCCATCTTCTACTACAAGAGAGGTTTGGGCCCTTTTAAAAATCCGTTAACATGTTGCGCTAATTGCTTTCTGTAACTTTGACTGCAAATTTCCTTCACCACTCTCCCTCTCTCCAGATGACCCCGGGTGAGATTAAGTTTGCGGTACATGTAGAAAGGGTGCTGAACCGTGTCCCTCAGCCTGAATATAGGCAGCTGCTGGTGGAAGGGATCCTGGTACTTACAATGCTGGCTGATGTGGACATACAAAGCATTGGGAGCATCATCCACATAGAGAAGGTTGTTCACATCGCCAATGACATGTTCTTCAAGGACCAGGTATGGGTATTTAACAAAAAATAAGTATGGTATGTGTTATCAACAATATATTAGCAACAATTTTTAAAAAAAAATCTCTTCTCTCTCTGTCCTGCAGAAGGATCTAGGTGCAGAGGACAGTATTTTAGAAAAGGATCACTCTACAGGCATCTGCCGGCTCCTATATGATACTGCACCCAGTGGCCGCTTTGGCACCATGACTTACCTCACTAAGGCTGTGGCTACCTACGTCCAGGACTTTCTGCCTAGTGGCGCCTGTACCGTACAGTGATACCATGAAGTTTTTAAATACTATAGTTTTTATTGTATAGTGAAAACACCACTGTTTTAGAGCAGTTATTGAGATGTTTGTGTTCGGTGGATGATCAAAGAAAATATGTAACCGTTTTGAACAAGACTGAATAAACTTGTTGACCACATGCTTTGGAAGTTCAGTTTGATGGTGTTGTCTTGTCACTCAGTAGTCCTTAATAGGTTCTCCATAGACCTTATAGTCAGGGTAGCACCATATTTAATTTGTGACAGGAATGTAAATGAGCCAGTGAGGACAGTGTGTTCATATGGAGGGATTATTATGGAGCCCTATCCTAAATACGAAATGCCCTATCCTAAATACCAAATGCCCAATCCTAAATACCAAATGCCCAATCCTAAATATCAAATTCATTTTCGACTTAGACTTTTAGTTTTCGACTTAGACTTTTAGTTTCAAACTTAGACTTTTGGTTTTCGTTTAAGACTTTTAGTTTTAGACTTTTAGTTTTCAATCTGACCCAATAATCCCTCCATAGTGTTCAGTGTGTATTGAACAAAATGCAGATTATTCAGCTGATGAAAGTAAAACAAGTAGCTGCTAGTGTATTTTGAAAATCACATGTGATTTAGGATGTTTAGTGCCATTGTGAAGACTGTAGGTGTGTCCCTTACAGCCTCATTTTTATCCATGTAAAATTTTATATGGTGTCTATCCTGACTTAGGTCTATTAAGCATGAAACTCAATTTAGTTTTTTTGGTTTTTATTTGCCAGCATAAAAATAAAGGTACTACATAAAATTACAATCCACAACTAATGGAGAGGCGTGACTTGTTTATAGATGTCTTTTAGACTTAGCATTTGTGGTCTTTACTGCCATTTTCCAAGTCAATACTAGATGTTTGTTTATACTTTTATACTTATGTAGACGCCATTATGGGATAGTAACTTTTATGTATTTTGCTTAATATAATACATTACAACTGAATAAAAATGACATAAACTTATTTTATTTATTGAATTATACAGATATTTATCAGTTTTTACTGTTTCCTATCAGAAAGCCATTCAAAAACAGCACGTTATCTTGACAAACATTACAGTAAATTGATAACAACTCCGGACTTTTATTTTGAAATAACGGACGGTTATTGTTGTAACGTTCATTGTTAGAACAGTCAGCCACAGCGCACCGAAACAAGGCTCTGTGTTGGTTTATGAGGAGCTTTGATTTTAATAGTTCGATTTTAAATGAGTGATAAAAGCGACAGTAACAATGAAAAAAGCAGAAATCGCAGTGTGGTGTATGTTTACAGTCCGGAATACATCCAGGCATGTGACTCGCTGTCTAAAGTGCCAAACCGGGTGAGATGAGCTGCACTTCTCACACTCCCAAACACAACACACACATCTGTCTTCTGCCAGATTGATGCTTCATACTTCACCGCATTACAAACAGAGACATAAATAAATAATTCAAATCGCGATTGACTGAACTAACGAAAAAGTACCATGTTTTGGACATCTTCCGTGGTATATTACCGTGGTATACTTTGAAGAACTTTGGAATATCATGTAAATACTAGTAGCCTACATTAATGTGTTAATCAATTAGTAAAATATATATATGGAATATATAAAGACACATTCCTGAATTTCTTTAGTAACGTTACTTTCTTTCTTTCTCTCACAGGCGAGTATGGTGCATTCACTGATTGAGGCGTATGGCTTATTGAAATACATGAGGTGCAGTTTAACTTACATCATTTTCATTTAAATATGTATTTTTTAAATACGTAAATAATGTTAACTGATGTTTATGTTGTTGAAACTGTTTTTTGTGGTTTTTAGGGTGGTAAAGCCACATGCGGCTTCAATAGAGGAGATGGCCGTGTTTCACACAGACTCTTACTTGCAGCACTTGCACAAGATCAGCCAGGATGGGGACAATGATGACCCTCAGTCTGTTGACTTTGGACTGGGTGAGACCTGAATTCAGATGATCAGTCAAAATTTTTTTATTAATATGGACTCCTTTCGCTGTTTCCAGCAGCTTTTACTCTTCTGAGAAGAAGAGCAGGCACGGGCAGATTGCCTCGCCTGGCATTTCCACGGCTTTTGGCTTCATCTTCATAAACCTATTTTCATAAAATACCTTTTTTTGTTTTTTGTAAAGTTTTCAAACTTTTTGAATCCAAGGACCCTAAAATATGATAACCCATTCCTAAAATATAAAGGCAGCTATATATTTTCATGTGAAAAGACAATTATATTATGTGATAAAAAGTAATAATGTGATGATATAAGTTCAACATGGTTTTTGCAAAGTTAAATAATTGGATTTTATATTTAAAATATTATCTGGAAAATATTTTTTCAGCAGTAATAAAATTTAAGTTGAGCGTATATATTTTTTTCTACCCATTTTAATGTTTATAAACCTTATGTGATATTTTCAGTTCAATTCAAATGATTAAACCTCAGAAAGCTTCCATGTGGGCTGGAAGATTTAAAGTAATTGTAAAATAACTTCATATATATATACACACACACACACACACACACACACACACACACACACACACACACACACACACACACACACACACAAGTAGCCTTGTCATCATTATACCAGGTCTCAGATTCAAGAACTACTGCCATAACCGCATTTTTTTGATTGCTGAAGGTTTATCTTATAAAATTGAATTCCGTTTTTTTTTCTTACTTGAAAAAAAAAAATTCTCCCTCAAATTTTTCGCAGACCACCTAACACCCCCTCCCAGAACCCAGTTTAAACCCCTCTGAATTAGAACTAGCTTTCAGGAATAGTCAACCAAGCCAATGGTGTCCCTTGTGCTAGTGCATGCAATGCCCGCTTGCTTACAGCAGTAGGCAGTATTCTACTTGAATCTTTCTCAGACTTTCCAGTTATTATAATCAGTTTAATTTTTGCACTGTATCGCAGCCATGTGTAATTTAAATGCCTGACAAACTGACACTTCATACTAATCTCCAGGGATAGAGAATAGTGTTATTGTTTTTGAGGGGGAAACAAAGCTCTTGCCAAAGGATCTATTTTAATGTAGTTCAGTGTTTATTGTTCTTTCTCACCCTCCCACTCAGTGACAGACTATCTTTCCTCTCAGTTTCCTCTCTACACCCCATCCCATTGTCTCTCTGTGTTATCAAACCCCCCTCTTGACGCTCTTTTTTTTTTTTTTTTTTTTTTTTTTTTTTTTTTCAGGTTATGACTGTCCGGTGGTGGAAGGTATTTTTGATTACGCGGCCTCCGTTGGAGGAGCCACTCTGACTGCTGCCCAGAATCTGCTGGATGGAAAGTGTGATGTGGCCATCAACTGGGCCGGAGGGTGGCATCACGCCAAGAAGTAATACAGCACAACAGGCCTTGTGCCCACCCTCTTGTGTTTCACTTCCACATCAATCATTGAGATGCCAGTGTCATCTTTAGCATGTTTAAACCAAGTTCAAATTTTTATGTCACAGTTTGTTTGCAGAAGCTTTTTAAACGAGCTTAGTGTTTAGTTTTTTGTAAAATGTTTATTATAGATGAATGTTTATATATGTGTAGGACACTGTTCATCGGGTCACTGGAGCATCTGATTGAATATGTGTTGTTATGTAAGGGATGAGGCATCTGGGTTCTGTTATGTGAATGACGCTGTTCTTGGAATCCTCAAACTGCGGGAGAAGTATGAGAGGGTTCTCTATGTGGATGTGGACCTTCACCATGGCGATGGTAATAACACTTCCATAACAATAACCATAACAACCTGTTGTCGTTAATAGCATTTAACATCCTTCTTTTCCACAAATAATTCACAAATTGGCTTTAAATTTATATCTGACGTCCAAATCCACATTAATACCAAGTGTGAATGTTAGATGGGTCAGTGACACAACACTTATATTTTTTTGGAAATTGAAAATTAGTATATTCAAAAATGCATATAAAAAATGAAACTCATAAAGGATGAACGTACCTCTTCTACGATGAACATTTTTTAAATTTCTAAATTAAACATCATTTTGAGTTTGACAGGGGTGTTAGGGTGATACAACTGTCCTGATATCACAATGAAGAAAAAGTCTCATTAAAAGAAATGGAATTTTTTAAAAGAAACCTCATTGGGTAGTATGGCAAATTCTTTCTTTTTTTTCAAACCTGCTAATTAAAGCTCAAAGTCATGTGTTGCAGTCAATACAGGAACAACATACAACACAAAATTAAATAGAAAGGAGCATTCAGACCCTTTAAGGGATAGTTCACCCAAAAATGAAAATTCTGTCAGTAATTACTCACCCTCATGTTGTTTCAACCCCGTAAGACTTTCGTTCATCTTTGGAACACAAATTAAGATATTTTTGATGAAATCTGGGAGCTGTCTCACTCCTTCATAGGCTGCTAGGTAATTTCATCTGCTGGCCCAGAAAAGTTAGTAAAGACATCGTTAAAATAGTCCAAGTGACTACAGTGCCTCAACCTCAAGTTTATCAAGCGAAGAGAATACTTTTTGTGCGCAAAACCCCCCCAAAATAACGACTTTATTCAACTATAAATTTCCTTCTGTGTGGGCCTCTGACGTGTTCACGAGAGCGCCACAACGCATGTGCGAGAACTGAGAAGATGACGCAGATGGGTATCGATGTAGTGTTTAAAATGGTTCTAAAGTGTGCATTTCCTGGATGTCCGAATCTTGAGAAACCAACAAGAAAACGTAAAATTGCCTTAACAATGCCGCAAAATGAATGGCTTACCTTTCACACTTTTTCATCAAAGGATCGTGAGCGTCATTTTCTCAGTTCTCACGCATGCGTCGTGGCGCTCTCGTGAATTCACTCAGAGGCCCACACAGAAGAAAATGAATAGTTGAATGAAGTCGTTATTTTTATTTATTTTTTTAGCACAAAAAGTATTCTCGTCGTTTGATAAACTTAAGGTTGAGGCACTGTAGTCACTTGGACTATTTTAACAATGTTTTTACTAACTTTTCTGGGCCGGCAGATGAAATTACTTAGCAGCCTATGGAGGAGTGTGACAGCTCTCAGATTTCATCAAAAATATCTTAATCTGTGTTCCGAAGATGAACTGAAGTCTTACGGGGTTGGAACAACATGAGGGTGAGTAATTACTGACAGAATTTTTGGGTGAACTAACCCTTTAAGACAGTGTTAAGTTCAATAAGTCTCTAAAAATATTATATCATTTAACCTTTCTTAGAACGGTTTTCAAAAAATGTACACCAGGTTATATTTTATTTATTTTAGAATATTTAATTTTTCATTGACCCAGATGTTTAGATAGTAGCAGGTCATATTCCTTGTTTGTATTTATCTGTTACCGGTTCTGTTTATTTCTCAATTAGAGCACAAGTCCATCAGTGCAAAAGAGCACTTCCTGTATGCTTTTCCTTGGACATGATTTAATATCCTTCCCATTAAGTAGACTTCTGCATTGTTTCCTCTCCAGGTGTGGAGGACGCTTTCAGCTTCACCTCTAAAGTCATGACAGTGTCTCTGCACAAGTTCTCTCCTGGCTTCTTCCCAGGTTAGTTCTGCATGCCTCTACGCCTCAATGAAGACCAGCACGCCTTTTTTAATTCCCTTAATTGACAGTCATGTTTCAAGCCATGCCAGAGCTGGAGCTGCAGGCTCCACTCCAGCGCCCAGAGTCTGATTACCCAGCTGATAATGGAGACTGGAGCTCTGGGGCTTCTCGGAGACTCTGAGAGCCCCTTCACTAGTTTAACAATAGCACTTGGAAAGGTAACTGAGCAAATGCTCTATGAAGACAAGATATTTAATTATTACAGGATAACTGAATTATTATTTTCTTAATGAGTAAATATTGGCTTGTTTGGCTTGGCAAAACATTGGCTTGGTTTTTCCACACAGTTGCTCTTCACAAATATGACACATTCAAAACATTAATTCACATGTGGACACACTTGGAATAGATTTTCTTAACATTAAATGAAATTATAAACTCTGCTCCAGATACTTGTAGTGGAAATCTGACTGAATTGAGTAAAACGCAATAAAATTAGACTGTCAAAACAACCTAACTGAATCTCTTTAACTAGCTAGCAATAGTGTACATACTTTTTTTAAAACATTCTACTAAAGCAAGGAGGAAGAGACTGATCACTGCACTTGCATTTCAACAGTAATTGCTCTTTGAGTAAAGCTGAGTCATACACGTTATACATTATTCATATACATTAACGCATAGCAGATGCTCCGCTCTTCACCGCAGTTGTAACCTCTGAAAATCCAACCCTAAACATAACAACATTAAGCTCCTCCCAATTTTTCATCATCAAAAACACATAAAATAACATTTAATTTCAACAGTGTCTCTCTCAGTTCAGTTATATGCATAGCATGCTGGGAACTGGAAATCCCCTGCACAGTTTCAGCAATGGTATGGTAATAGCAGTGGAATATGTTCATGCAGTCCCAACACAATTGGATTAAGCAAATGTCTGCTTTGCAAACTTCAATGAACTGCACACCATGAAATTACCTTGTGACAAAGTGTCCAAGAATTCTAGTTAAGTAAATTAAGCAAGTAGCAAAAAAAAAAAAAATCTCTTTGAATATGTAATATTCTTGTAACAGCTTGATCTGAAAGTACAAAGTAAAAGTTTGGGGTCGTTAAGATATATCTTTTTAAGTTTATGCTCACCAAGGCTGCAAAAATACAGTAAAAACAGTAATATTGTGAAATATTACAATTAACAATTAAAAATAACTCGTCTATTTTAAGGCAACACTAAAGAATTTTTTTATACCTTAAATTTAATAATGTTTCCAAAATCGTTTCAGTGGGGTTCATCAAGTCGTAACAGGGTGAAAGGCACTTGTGCATTCGCTTTGCGGCCCTACATCTGCTATAACCGCACTATGCAAGTTTGCCAGATCGGGTAGCGTTTCTGTTGTTCGAATGAGACATAAGAAAACTACAAATTTGACTTGCTTTACGGCAAGCGTTACAATAGCTTTGTTTGTTTTTCTTCGTTTCTGATGTCGCAATACATCATACTTTCATAAAATCATGCAACATACTCTACCTTGTCTGTGGACATCGTTCATTCCAAAGCCGGTGCTGGATAAACAGCGAGCGTGTGTGCAACAGTAGGATGCGGTAGGTTACATTATTTACGACAGCGGTAATGGACAACACTGCTTCCAACCTGTAGGGCGACCGAAGAGGGAAAGTTTTTTAGTGTTGCTTTAATATGTTTTAAAATGTAATATATTCCTGTGATGGCAAAGATTGATGGCATTTTTTTTTCAAAATATTTTGATGAATAGAAAGTTGAATAAAACCGCATTTATTTGTAGATTTTTTTTTTTGTAACATTACAAATGTCATTCCTGACACAATTGAGCAAAAAAATTTATTAATTTATATATATATATAGTATGTGTGTGTGTATATATATATGTATATATATATATGTGTGTATATATATATATATATATATATATATATATATATATATATATATATATATATATACATATACATATACATATACATATATACATATATACATACACACACTCTGACCCCAAACTTTTGAACGGTCAATGCCAATTGCGTGATGTAGATAATTCATACTGGCTCAGACATCAGTTTTGTCAGTGATATGAATGACCAAAGAGATCAACGTGAGGGCTATCATTATTATTTGTTTCAAAGGCACAGGTGATGTGACTGACACTGGGCTGGGTAAAGGACGCTGGTACGCTGTTAACGTCCCCTTTGAGGATGGCATACGTGATGACCGGTACTGCCAGACCTTCACCAGGTTTGTAAAGATCCATTAACCAGCCATCCAATCAAGTTCCTTGCAATGTTTTGTTTGTCCCTGTGGCTCAGTGTCATTTAAACATAAGCATTATTTATTTTTTTGTTTTTCTCTCAGTGTTTTGCAGGAAGTAAAAGCTCTATTTAACCCTGAAGCAGTTGTGATGCAACTAGGAGCGGACACAATGGCGGGTGACCCCATGTGCTCCTTCAATATGACTCCCGTTGGAGTTGGAAAGTGTCTAAACTATATACTGGGCTGGGAGTTACCCACTCTGCTACTAGGAGGAGGTGTGCGTCATTGTTTTTGTTCAATTGTATTATGCTCTTAATCTCTTAAAGGGTTAGTTCACCCAAAAATGAAAATTCTGTCAGTAATTGCTCACCCTCGTGTTGTCCCAACCCCGTAAGAGTTTCGTTCATCTTCGGAACACAAATTAATATATTTTTGACTAAATCTGAGAGCCGTTATTTTGAAATCAAAAGCGAGGCTCCGGTGGGAAGAAAACCGGAAGTGCCGCCTTTAATCACATGAGAGTTGCGAATGCGATGGCGTATTGTTGTTTAATGTAGAAATGAGTTATTCTAAAACTGTACATACATTTCTTTCATACTTTAGACTATATTCAGTGAAATTCATTTATAAATAATTTTTTTTATATATATAATAACGAAAGTAAAAAAAGAAGCATGAACAAACAATATACATATCCTATATTGGATATTAACATCCAATAGTGTAAATCGCGGGAGCAGCTTCAGTTTGGTAGTCCAAGGCATTGTTGTTTATCTTTACTTCCGGAGTTCTTCCCACCGGAGCCTCACTTTCGATTTCAAAATGGCGGCTGCGTGATATAAGCGAATAGTGCCCTTTTACGAAGTCTTGATTTAGCTTTTGGGATGTACTAGATTAAGCTTTGATGCTTGATTGTTCAAAAAACACATATTAGACATTATTACAGCACCTCTCTCCCTGGCCCGAACGCTCCATGTAGTTCCTGTTTCAATGAAGTCCCTCCTTCCGAAATACGAAATGTGCTGTGATTGGTTAGCTGACCCAGTATGTTGTGATTGGGACCGCTTAGCGTGTGTTCGGGAAATGTCCCGCCCCTTACCATAACCACGAATGGTGTCATTCTCAAACAAATTAAAGCCTGATTCAGACTTAATGTTAGCAAAGAACAACCAGAACGGATTTCATGCAAGCAAGACTCTGCAAGCTATGATTTTCACAGGACGTTTCAGAGTGGTATGTTTGTTTGTTTTTTATTTTCTTATAGATTTTAGATACGATGTTAAACAATTTAATAGTGATATTTGTCGGAAAACTACGGTAATACAAACAATAATCGATTACAAAACCAAGTTTAATTTTAAAAAAGGGTGGTGAACAGTCTTACAAAAGTGAGAGTTTATAAAAGCTACAGTAAACACTACATCAACACTAGTGTTGGCTAAAGTTCATCAGCCTTCGAAAGGTCAAACAAATACATTTTGGAAACGGGGTGGACAAAACAGCATCTCTTTGACAGCGACAACACTGTCTTCTCTAATGCAGCTCAACCAGGCCTCGTCCCCTTTTTTTGTTTATTCCGTGGGCGGGACAAAAAACGCATTGTTGTCCAAATGAGTCGTTCGTTGTAGTTCTTGGAAAGTGGATTCTGTTAAATAAAACATCTCCCTTTGGAGTGGACTTAGAGCTTCGTAACCTTGCAGATCTTTTTTTCGCTCAAACAGCAACATTACACACTAACATGAAGTTGAAAAAGTGAAAAAGCATTATAGGACTCCTTTAATATCCAAAAATAAAAATTCTGTGATTAATTCATGACGTTCCAAACATATAAGACTTGCATTTTACAAATCCATATGAATCGAGCAGTTTCATTTGCTTTTTATGATGACCAGATTTAATTTAGTCTTCTATTCTTGTCTTAAATAAAAGCCTAAATTAAATGTTTATTCTGTTTAACCGCTCGATTCATAAGGATACTTGTACTTTCTGAAGCATGCAAAGTTTGGTTGCGTAGACTTTCAGTGGATGGGCAAAGATGATGAGAGAATATTAAATTATCTATTTATTAGATTATCTTCATTTGTGTTTAGATGTCATGGGTTTTGTACGACATGAGGGTGAGTAAATGATGACAGAATTTTAATTTTTGGGTTAACTAAATCGACAGTTTATTCGCCTTTAAACTTGCCTCAGTTTATTCTTCCTCTATGTCTTAACACTGACAACTCCATCTTCTGTCCTTGTTGCCAGCTTTCTGACTCGGCCAAAAAGTTTATTAGTGTGTTGTTACGGCCGGGTTGGGGTTGGGCTGAGAGAAGAAAGTGAACTTTTGTGATTTTAGCCCATTTTGAAATGAGCTCTAAGCTGCAGACCTGCCTAGCCAAGCTAGATGAAAGGTAGTAATTACACTAGTACAATGAAGCCCTTTTGCTGACTTCAATCCCGCTTCTCTCTCTCTTTCGCTCTCTGCGTATACAAATATGCCTCTCTCAGGCGGCTATAACCTTGCCAATACTGCCCGCTGCTGGACCTACCTAACGGGGACCGTCCTAGGACAGACTCTGTCTTCTGAGATCCCAGACCATGAGGTGAGACCCTGTTCCCTCTCTTCTTTCAGCAGCTGTCTAAAATCCCAGTCTCTCCTCCTCTTCCTCTTCCATTCCTGCTGAGTCACCCGGTCTAATCAAATATGTCCAAGCACCTCTCAATAACCGGGTTTGTTTTCATGAAGCAGGGGGGAGGGGGGGTTGTGTGTGTGCACACCAGTGAAGGGGTCTTAACAATACTACTCTGTCCCTACCGGTTGACTGAGAGGGACTTGTCCTTTTCTCTCAACTGTTTATTCCCCCTCTCTCCTCTTTCTCTTTCCTTAGAGAAAGAGAATGTGTACCCAATTCTGAGTGAGTCTTTTTAAGAGCTTTTTCATTCCTTTTTGAGAAGCTTCTTAGGAGAGATGAAGGGCTGGAAAGGCCTTCTGGTTGGTCCGAGAGAGTTTGATATCTCTCTTTTCTTCCGACTCACAAAGAAGGTCTTTTAATGTTTATAGAGAGCGCTTTCATGGTCACCGCAATAAAAGATTCCCTTGTTTCCTCTGACATGACCTTCTGCATCATGTTGACCTTTGACCTCTCCACAGGACACGCAAACCAAAATAAGGCTGTGTAGATTACGGGTGGGCGATATACCGGTAGACACGATTAACCGGTAGAGATTTTGGACTATCGTCTCTATCAATGTTACGCTCCTGTAATGTTGCAGTGTTTCACGGTCAAGGAAGCTTATCGTTTGCATGCATTTTTAAGTGATTTTTAACTGTTGAAGTGTAATTTGCAGCAAAAGAGAACTCATTTCAGTATATGCACACACTATCTGAGTGAGACTGTTTCTCAGCGCTGTCTGACATGAAGCCGCTGCTCATAGAGCACTTGAGAACTGAACTGAGTGCTTTTTGCCACCTAATTGTGTTTGTTAAATACACATACCCATGTGTCAAAGTGACCATGTATTTACAAGTAAACAGAGTCATTTATGTCTTAAGTGCAGTTAGTTTTAAAGGGTTAGTTCACCCAAAAAATTTAATTCTGTCATTAATTACTCACCCTCATGTCGTTCCAAACCCGTAAGACTTTAGTTTATCTTCGGAACACAGATTAAGATATTTTTGATGAAATCCCAGAGCTTTCTGTCCCTCCATAGACTGCAACGTCATTGCAACTGTCAAGGCCCAGAAAGGTAGTAAAGACATGGTTAAAAATTTAATGTTATGAAGCGACAAGAATACTTTTTGTGCGCAAACCCCCCCCAAAATAACTACTTTATTCAACAATCTATTCTCTTCCTCGTCATTCTCCTACGCTTGACGTAGTGTGAACAGTACAGTGCTTCTGGGTTCTACATCAGAAAGCCGCCTCACTATTGGCGCTATATTGGTGCTCACGTGAGCGTCGGCCAATAGTGAGGCGGGATTCTGGCGTTGAACCCGAAAGCGCTGTACTGCGTTTAGTACGCGAATAGCGTAGGAGATCTGACAAAGAAGAGAAGAAATTGTTGAATACAGTCGTTATTTTGGGGTGTTTTTTGCGCACAAAAAGTATTCTTCATAACATTTGAATTTTAACCAGTGTTTCCCCTACAATGTATTTAGCAGCGGCGCAGCGCCGCCACTGGATTTTCAGCGCCGCTGCAAAATCTTCACATGATCAGTAATATCACATCCACTTAAAAACACACCTAAAAACACTTGAGACGTGGCGTGCGCCGGTGCTGCTAATGCGGTGGCTCTGAATCCACTGTTGACAAGAAAGGAGGAAAGAGCCACATATGGAAATATTTTCTATTAGGCTAATGTCACGTTGCCATAAGGGGCCGTTCACATAGCGCGTTTTTCTGCGCGTGCAAATTCGTTATTTCAAATGTAGGCGCGCGGGAAGCACGCTCGTTTCTCCAGGCCGCCTCTATTCATGGTTGCATAGCAACGGCAGACGCCACGGGAGAGAGCAAGCGCTTTTAGAAAGGAGAAAGCGGCGCTCTCCATGAGGACGAGGAAGTAGCAGCAAAGCATTAATTGATTTCTAGCCCTTGCATTAGCTTTACTACTAGATATATTTATGGAGATGAGAAATAAAAAGCCGCCCTGTACAGCTCTGATCAGCTGTTCGGCCGAGCTGTCGATGTTGTTACGGAAAGGCCGAAGCTGATCGGTTGGTTTTTGTCACATGGCGTGTTGAGATGAGATGTTACGATGTTTTCATCTCGCCACGCAAAAAACGCGATATGTGAACGGCCCCTAAAGTGGACTCGGGTGCGGTTGTATCCGGGTAGTTTTACGAGCAGGAGTACATGAGCACAGTCTCGGACCGAGACCCGAGTGCTGTTATTAGTCCGCCAGAAAAGCAGATCTAGGCTTATTCTTGGCTGGATAACTCTTTTAAAAAGTCTTTTAAAATGAAATACGAACTCAGTTTTGGATTAAATAAAGGCACAGTCAAGTCAAATAAAACACTTGATTGTTCATGTTTGTTCACTTCATTCATTGTGCATTAAATAATGTTAACTTAAAACTTTTGATTTTAAAAATGTTAAAATTAAAAATTAAAAAAATTAAGTGCTCACAGATTGGGTGTGGCCTAAAATTTTCAATAAATTCTAAATAATCTTTTTCTGGGTTGTGCCATTTCATTTGTCCCCTATCAATATCTAGCCTACCTTATAGCTGAAAATGAACACAAAAAACAAAAACGTGAAAAATCCTGTCTAAAATTATAAAATGAAGGTTTCTGTTTGTGACCAGTTCAAGGTGCGTGCTGCAATAATCACCTTGAATCTGTTGATGGTATGTCGTAATTGTATGTCTCAAAATGTCAATTTGTATCCACAAAACTTGCCAGAAGTCATGGTTTAAGGGTTTATTTTAAAAAAAGTTCTTCCGGAGGTACATGTAACCGGTACATGTAGCGGAGCATGTTACACCCCCCCCCCCCCCCCCCCCCCCCCCCCCCCCCCCATGTTACTTGGTAACATGCTCCGCCACGGGACAGCACCGCTGCTGGAAAATTTTCTAGGGGAAACACTGTGAACCACTGTAGTCACATGGACTATTTTAACGATTTCTTTACTACCTTTCTGGGCAGTGACGTTGCTGTCTATGGAGGGACAGAAAGCTCTCGGATTTCATCAAAAATATCTTAATTTGTGTTCCGAAGATGAATGAAGGTCTTACTAGTTTGGAACGACACGAGGTTGAATAATTAATGACAGAATTTTAATTTTTGGGTGAACTATTCCTTTAAAGTGACCGCATCATTTTATTTACACAGGGAAGACTATGCAGTGTTTTTTTAAACATTTACTTTAAACATTTTATCTAGTATTTCTAGTGCTTGAAGTTAGGTAGGTCTTGTTTTATTGTAGTTTGTTTTCTTTGCTCTTTCTTTTTCAGTTTACTTGTCTTCAGTAAACTTGAGAGGTGTTTTTTAGGCTAGTATTAGTTTTTTATATTATATTGAAAATAGTGATACGAATTATGAAATTTTAATGGGATCAAACATTGATTTCATAAAAACCTAATTTAAGGCAAAAATAACTATATCATGATGTATATAATTATCGTGAGATAAAATTACTCATATCGTGATATAAGATTTTGGTAATTTCACCCACTACTAGTGTAGATAATTGTCAGGGTGTTTGTTAATGACAGTGATGGTCGTGAATGATGATGATTAATACAATTGAAGAGATTTGAGCTTTCTGGAATACTTGATTCAGATAGGTAAATCTTCTTTCTTCTGTAGGCTACAAAACATATTGCTCTGTAATGATGGAAAAGCTGTAAACAAGTAACCCACCATTTAGTTCTTTAAAGGAGAGCAGTTCTAATTATAAAATTTTTGAAGCGTTTATTATGTTTTAGTAGTGCCATTTTTTGGAAGGCTCTTAAATCCGTGAAATGGACTTCCCTTATACTATTCACCATTCAGAGGCCAGGGGTCAGTAATTGTTTTTATTTATGTATGCTTACCATAGACAATGCTTACCAAGGCTGCATTTATTTGATAAAAAATACAGTTTTCTATTTGAGTATATTTTAAATTATTATTTACTCCTGTGATGCAAAGCTGAATTTTCAACATCATTTCTCCAGTCTTCAGTGTCACAGGGTCCTTCAGAAATCATTGTAATATGATGATTTGCTGCTCAACATTTCTTATTATCACAACTGAAAACTGTTTGAAAGAGAAATCTTTTGTATTATAAATGTTTTAATGCAAGTTGGAATGCATCTCTGCTGAATAAAAGTATAAATAAAAAAAAGTCTTACTGACCCCAAACTTTTGTATGTAATATGTATGTAATATGATTTTATAAGCTACTTCGCAACCTTTAAAATCCGTTTAGGGACATGGTCAGAACTCTGCATATTCTTTGGGTGATTTGGAGTTGAAGTCTGTTTGTCAGTGTTGTCCAAATTGCTTATCGTCCAATGTGACTTTTATTGAAAATTGTGCACTACTCCTCCCAGAAGAATGCTTGTCCAGTCATGGGATGAATACAATTCATCTCAAATAATCTTCAGTCAGTTTGATCAGTAACTTACAAAAAGTACATTAGAGGACTTTTGTTTTCAAAATTGTTGGTATATAAGACAGTAATAAATTCTATATGAACTTGAAAAATGGGCAGTAACACTGTATCTTGGCATTTTCACACTTTCGAAGTAACTTTTCACCCAAATAATTTTGAAAAACATTTTGTAATTTAAAACTTTTGTCATTTAAATTTCAGCACATTGTAGTGTACCTTGTGTATTCTATTCTATTATAATCTATTATATTATTATTCACTATAATGTTGAAATCATTTATTTGGTCCCTAATAAGTTGACAGTTTTAGGACTGCCACTCGTTCTCCCCCTTCTCTTCACCTCTTTCTCCATAGCTTCTCTTCTGTTATTGTTCCTTCCATCGGCTTTTCAAAGCATGAAACTCTCTCCTCCCCTCTTAGTGAGTGGAACCCCCATCTCCTCACCAGCACTGTTATTGTGTGTCCATCCCAGCCAAACAAAACACTTTTTAACTGTAGTGTGAGTCCATAAAGACAAAGAAAGAAAGGTAGAGGGAGAGGGAGTGCGATAAGGCTGTTAAAAGACAGAGAGGCATCCACCAATGGGGGTATAAAAAAGATAGAAGAGTATTGCTGCATAGAAGAAGCTGGGAAAGGAGAGGTGGAACAAGAAGCACTTTGTACCTGTGCAATCTCGCTCTCTCTCCTCGAGCCGGTCCAGCTGCTGAGACTCAGAGGCGGCTCAGTCTGGGTCTGCCCTGCCAGGACTCCAAACAATGAAGACAGACTGGAGTGGAGGCATACAACGAACTCATTCAGGCCCTGTCACAGACACAGAGAGATGAAAAAGTGAGGCTAATATAGACAGTCCTCTCACAAGGGAGAGACCCAGAAAAAAAATGCAGGGCCTTTTATTTAGACCTGAATTGTTTCTCTTTAAGAAGCTGATGAATTGGAAAAGCTTGGTCCAAGACAGCCCTGATATTGGTCTAACTAAACTCCATTGTTGGCATTATAGGCACCATCTTCTGTGACAGCTATGTGTCAATCCAGTTTTTTTTTTTGTCAACACATTTGCACCAACAAATTGTCTCTCTTCAGTGTCTAAATTTGACCATGGCACGAGACTTAAACCTAGGGAATATATAGCTGATTGAGATGTTGTGATGATCTCTAGATCATCATACTCTTTATTTTTCATTTTTAAATAGAATAGAAAGTTAGCAATAGATGTTGTGAAGTTTTCACCCTTTAGATCTCCATACATCATGAGAGACAAGTTCCTGAGATTTGTAACTTGTGGAATTATAATTGTCACTGGTGAAGTATGTAATTGAAGTTGTTGTGTAAAGGTGAAGTGTGTAATGTTTGTGCCAGTAATGACACCAAATAGAATGCCTGAGAGGATTGCCAGACACTTATTTTGCCCTAATTTCACAGCATTGATTGAGATAGAATTAGGCACACTGCCGTTCAGAAGTTTTGGATCGGTCAGATTTTTTGTGTCTCTTCTGCTCACCAAGGCTGCATTTATTTGATTAAAAATACAAAAATATTTTTACAGTATTTTCAACCGTAATATTGTTAAATATTATGACAATTTAAAATAAGTTTTTTCAGCATCATTACTCCAGTATTCAGTTTCACATGATCCTTCTGAAATCATTCTAATATGCAAATTTAATGCAAAAAAAAAATCATTATTGTTATCAATGTTGAAAACAGTAGTGTACAATTTTTTTCAGGATTCCTTGATGAATAGAAAGTAAAATAAACAGCATTTATTTGAAATAGAATCTTTTGTAACATTATAAATGTCTTTACTGTAACCTGATCAATTTAATTCATCCTTGATGAATAAAAGTATTAATTTTTTTTTCTTTCTCCCAAAAAATAAAATCAAAATTCGCACTGACCGAATTTTGAACGATAGTGTTTAATGTTACAAAAGCTTTCTATTTCAGATAAATGCTGTTCTTTTGAGCTTTCTATTCATCAAATAATCCTAAAATAAAAATTTAAATAACTGTTTTCATTCAACATTGATAATAATGAGTTTGTTAATGTTGAAATGTTTCTTGAGCATCAAATCAGCATGATTTCTGAAGGATCATGTGACACTGAAGACTGGAGTAATGATGCTGAAAATTCAGCTTTGCAGGAATAAATTACACTTTACTATATATTCACATAGAAAACAGCTGTTTTAAATTGTTATAATATTTCACAATATTACTGTTTTATTTTTTTAACGAAATAAATGCAGCCTTGGTGAGCAGAAGAGACTTCTTTTTTAAAAACATTAAAATCTTACCGATCCAAAACTTTTGAACGGCAGTGTATAAAATTGCTGAAACTTTATCATGGTATATTATCACTGTACTAAATTACATTACAAATACAGGTTAAGAAGATAAACTTAAACTAACAGTGTTATCCTCTTTATAACAAGTTTAATAACCTTTTCAAAACCCCCAAAAACTTAAACATGTAAATACAATAACACAATACACAATAAAACTGCATCAAGTAAATGTTTCAAACTGATAAAAGTGCAAAAGAACAACTATAAAGAACAATAATTAAACCAATATCTAGATCTCTTTCTTGGGCTGGCATATTTAAGTTCAGAATAAAAAGTGAAAAAAAAATGTTACTCGATACATATTAAGTTTTATTGGTGTTTGGGATTGTTTGAGAAGGACCATCACAAAAAACGTGCCTGTTTGAAATATGTAAATACTGTTTGACTTCCTTCTCCGTGTCAGGCGGATGTCAGAAACAGGAAAACTTTGTTTTCTGGGGTTACTGTGATATTTCTGTTTTTCTATAAGCACCACCTACTGTCAGAGAGTGAATTTTCATTCAGCCCCATTATGCAGCATTTATGCAGTGTTGTCATTTTTAAACACTTAATGCCAATGAAGCTAACGTGTGTTCTATAAATCAAAACAATTTGTACTTAGAATTATTCATTGTATTTTAAAGTGCTCATGATAAAAATACTACTGAATAGTTTATAGTTGTCTCTGTATAATTAACAGTAATAGAAGAACGTATTTTAACATAACTTGCACATCTCACCTTAATAGGTGAACCCAATGTTGCAGGCTTTCTCAGTGTGACTAAAGCTCTTTTTTATTTTTGTCTAAGAAAGGCGAAACCTAAAACAGAATAAAGATTGAACAGTTGGCAACTTGGCAAAGTTGTTTACTGGCAGCATCAAAATAGCTGCATTATATAAACCGTTAAAGGGATAGTAATTCTGTCATTTCTGTCACATTGTTCCAATACATGGATGTCTTTCTATTTTCAATGGATTGGAACATAAAATATATTTTGAGAAAATGCTTCTTTTTTTTTCATGCAAATGAAAGTAAATGGTCACCAAAACTTTTTAGTAACCAACATTCTTCAAAATATCTTGTTTCACAGATTAAAAAAAGTAATGCAAGTTTGGAATGACATGAGGATGAGTAAATGACAATTTTTCATTTTTGGGTGAACTATCCTTTTTACATTATCGATACTGGTTAACAGGACAGGAAAGGGTTATATCTACAAAATGCCCCTGTTGATGGCCAGTTTGGCTAGACTGGAAACCTGTGGCTTTGTTCTGGTCAAATCTTATCAGCGAGTGGTAGGAAATTTGCTATGTTTTTGTTTGAGTGCTGTCAGGGACTCTGCTCGGCCTGCGGGTGGAAACAGCCCTCACCGCTCTTTGGCCAGTCAACATCTGTGCATCCTTTCCTTTTTTAAAACTTCTTTTCACTTGTTTCTGGCAAGCTATTTTCAGCACAGCCCAGTGAAATAACAAACACCCAGAGCTCTGTTTCCCCCCTGCAGCCAGATAGACGTTTCTCTCTCTCTCTCTCTCTCTCTCTCTCTCTCTCTCTCTCTCTCTCTCTCTCTCTCTCTCTCTCTCTCTCTCTCTCTCTCTCTCTCTCTCATTCTTTTATTGAACTTCATTTCACAGGAACATTTAGAGTGCGGTTACAATAAATGGACAGTCTGCATCATTTCCCCCAATTGTACAAGCAGTGTCTCTTATTACTGAGTGACTGAAGTACTCCACCCATGATCTCAAACACTTATTCAAAGAGTTTACAGGTTCATACACAGGTGTATTGTTAACTCATGAGCTCAGCCTACACACACAATCATAAGATGACTGCTGTGGTGGTTACGCTAGTCAAACAGTGCTAAAGGGATTGTAAGGTCTTCTGTCCTGTCTGAATAACTTGAGGAGGGGGTAAAGACCCCATTGTGCAGAGCAGGGACAGACAGTGCAGACCCTTTAGAGGAGCTGTGAGTGGATTGAGAAAAGTAAAGATGTGTGAATGTGGAACCGTTTTATAAAAGCAAGCTCCCCATGCAAATTGATTTGTATGGACCTATAATGCACAGCTGGATAGTTCGCCATCACAGTTCAGCTGGTTTAGTTTCTTGTATCTCAAGTTGTGATGTTACTACCTTTAGAATTTGTGAAATGTTCCTTCAGAAATCTTTTTTGCTGCACGTACACATGCTCTTATTGGCTGCCAACTTTTTCATGCCGAGGTCAACAGGATGCTGTGAGTGCCAGTTGTGTTATGTTTGCATTGTCTGTAGTTTTGCCCTTTGAACCAGCTCTGGTACTTCACTGTAAAGTGCAAGACAGACAGACAGACTGGCTTGGCTCATTACCACCTGCACGTACTGACTGTTCTAGAAGGGAAGCGTTTCAGACAGTGCAGATGCTGTATGTCCACCCATGTTATTTACTTGAGATAATAATAAAATACACCCTCTGTTCAGTGCTTCAGTGATTGTTATGACGGCTTATGATTTCATAATACTTACTGTATTTTGTTTGTTTTTCTGACATTTAAGCAGACAAGACTGCAGACTTTAAACTCAGGTGTTACTTAATGTCTCCAGTCTCATCTATCTTGAACTAAACGTGTGATGCCACAACAGTAACAATCAGTGTGGCCTCTATATCTACTTCTGTGGGTGGGACCTTTTGTGCCGTTGCGTCTGGGAAGTTGCTGGCTCCCAGAATTCCGGAGTGGAATAAATGCTGGAAATGAGCTTTGGGGAAGTCCATAATGGAAGTTGGGTGGTGTTGATGGTTAAGTGGTCAAAGTTCAAAAGGTCAGGAGATGAAACCTAAACTCATCTATATGATGAGCAACTCAGGGAGACAATGAATTGCCGGTTATATTTTGACTCTGAGCATATCATTTTGTCTGCTGTTATGGAGGGAGTTATTGACCTTATTCTGTTATGTCTAACTTTATCTTTTACCTATCAACTTTGCAGTTTGTCATGTATTGTTGAAATAAGTACATTTTTCTCAATGTGAGATTTTTTTTTTCTCAATCAGTTACTCACCCTCATGTCATTTCAAACCCTTAAGACTTTTGTTCATCTTTTTTTTTTTTTTCTTATTTTCATTTTGTTGACAATAAACAAACCAGAATGAGAACATGAAAACACGAATGAAATCAACTCCCCACCTACCAATCCCTCCCAATCCCCTCCCACCCCACCCAGCAACCCCGCGGTCTCTTTGCAATGGGGTTCATAATGGATAGATAAGTTAACAAAAACAAAGCCACAGCAATGATAAAACATGAATAAAAAAAACAAAAACAAGAAGAGGTATAAAGTGTTAGGGTATTCAATCATAGTCCTTATCATTGCTTTGCACAATATACTTGGAGATCTTCTCAGCAGCTATAGTCCATATTTTTAATGTTGAGATTTGTGCCGAGTTCACCCGAGCTGTGGATATTTCCAACATTATAATGTCCTGAAGTTGAATCAACCACATGAATATATCAGTGTATAGTGTTGGGCTATCAGTTTTTTGCAGACGTTAAACTGGCCAGCCAGACAATTTTTTGCAGTTTAGAGAAATCAAACTGAGAATCATCATTCAGTAATAATACAGACGGGATCACCAGTATAGGATATTCAATGATCCTATCACATACCTCTTTCCAATTTTTTTTTTACCTTTTCACATTCCCACATCATATGGAAAAAGGATCCAAGTTGTTGGTCAGGACATTTATCACAGAAGGGTCTAAAGGAGGAGTTAATACGACTTTTTTTCATCTTTGAAACATGGATGATGAGATTTCTGTCCCTCTACTGAATGCTCATTTTCCCAAAACTTTGATGCTTCAGAAAGTTAAAAAAGACTTGGTAAACCTATTCCATATGAACCGAGTGTTTTCTGAAGAGACACTTAGGCTTTTATTCACATATAAATATTGATCAACGCACATACATAGAGCACATCAAATGCGGTAAACGGAAGCTCAACCTGTACTTGCTTGACACATGAGAACAAACCTAATGGGTTCTCACATGTCAAGCACGTTTGAGTCTCCTTGGATTAAACCACTCGATTCATATGGATAATATTATATTTACAATGTCTTTTTGAAACATCAGAGTTGTGGTGTAATTGACTTTCAATGGAGGGACAGAAATCTCTCAGGTTTCTTTAAAATATCTTCTTTTGTTTTTAAAGACGAACTAAAGTCTTATGGGTTGTGTTTGAAACAACATGAAGGTGAATTATTGATGACAGAATTTAAATTTTTAAGTGAACTAACCCTTTAAATAAAAAAGTTCCAATGTTATCTTAATGTGGTCCAAACCAAACAATGCAACAGAGATGTGGACACTGCTGTTTCAGATTAGGTTGAGTTCATGGGAAAAGAAGTGGCACACTGTGGTGTCCTGTGTGTGGGAATGCTTACTAAAAGCATTGTAACTAATTATGTATGAAGATCTGCACGCATCAAAATATACTGTAGGCCAAATAGCTCACATCAGTTTATTATACAGAGGCCACAAATAGACTAAAGTGCAATGTGCAGGAAAACATTTTCGGGTTCAACCCTTTATTAGTGCCTTGTGCTTCCAAGCATCCACCTGCACAAATTTACAAGCTTATTACCGTATTCATTATAATACATCGCAGACGGACTTCGCCACAAACATTACAACTACACAAAAATACACGCATACTACATTCAAAACATTTAAAAGCATTACCATAGAAATTCTTGTTATACATTGATTAATCTCTTAATTTAAATCTCAATATAAGTGTTTTATTACAATATAAATTTCCAATACCAATTGATTAAACACTGACATTCAAAAACAATTGAATTTATATTAAATATTTATCTATATAAATTAAATATAAATTCAATTGTTTTTGTATGTCAGTGTTTAATCAAGTGGTATTGGAAATGTATATTGTAATAAATAGACATTGTTAAAAATGCATGTGAATGTCAATAAATAAGCATTCACAAAAAACAATTAAGAATTAATTCTTCATGCCTTAGAGAATATATACATCTAAGGTCAAAAATCCTTTTACATTGTCTCTGTAGAAGTCTTCGTTCCATATTCCCACCTCTACGAGACTGTGTTATTTGCTCTATATAGTTTCAAAGTTCAATTCAGAGACTGAGTGCGACATTTCACTAAAGTGACGAGCAATGGATTGCACTTGTGTTCAATAATACGTGCCCTAATTTGTCTATTTGTCTCGTCCACATATTGTTTTTCGCACGAACAAGACAACAAATAGATTGCATTAGTAGAAGTGCATGTAACGTATATTTTTTTACATGCCAGCCGTTTTCGGATCTACGCACCTAAAGCCTTTTTTTCATTAACTTCTCCTGGACGAGTATTTGGCGCTCTGCGATTTTTCTTTTTTTTTAACTATGTAAGCACATGCACAAATCATTGTGCATCCTATTTCACATTTCTTGAGTGTGTGTAAAAACATGTAAAAAAAACTGCAGACATTCACATATGTGAATGTTGTATAATCCCTAGCATGTTAGAGCACATTGGGACCGGAGGTAAGCCGGATAAACAAAATAGTAATTGAAAGCAGAGTTGAGCTAATGCATGTAACACGCATACAACCAAATCTGATCTCTATCCAGTTTATACACCAGACACCCGACCAACACAATGCAGACCGTGTTTTTCGAATGAGCAAGGCAACATGCCTGACTGTCTTTTTGGCCAGTCCCTAGAGTTTCCATTTCAAAATCATAATGAATCGCTAATTGAAGCATAATCATGATAGGGGCAACTTTAACTGCTTTTGGCTTGCCTTTTTGATCTAATGGATCAGGACACTGACAGAGCGTAGCTATCCAACATTGAAAAGAGTTTATGTATGTGTGTGTGTGTTTGGAAGAAAGTGGAAGTATGACTAAACCTTCCCAAATTTACTTAAGTACATGCTGCTTTCTAGCTGAGAAAAATAGTTCTTGTTTCATTGAAGGAAACCTTGATCGCATTAAAAGGTCATTAGTGAAACTGATTAGCAAATCTCTGTCCTAGCTTGAGAAATGTTGGCTTGCAGCATACACATAATGCCATTTTGATCGACGTATTCTGAATTTCTGTAATTAATTCATTATTTAAAGGGGGATCGTTTTCCCAAAAAGGAATGTTCTGGCATCTTCTGTGCAACATACAGTCAAAGAAGATATTTTTAAGAGTGTTACAAGTGTTTTTGTTTATAAGAAAGTCAATGTGGTCCTAAACAACTCTGGACCCTCATGAGTTTGATTGCATGATGAAAAACGTGCATTTTTCTAAATCTCTTATTTGGATTCTATTGGTTTGGAATGCCATGCGAATCTTAATTTTTGGGAGAACTGTCTTAAGGAAATTCATGGTGCAGCAAAACCTTCATACTCACAATATTTCTTTTAAAGTCTTTTAAAACAGATGAATTGATAAAAAATAATAATGTGGTTGGATAAATTGTTTATAATACACAGCAGAGTTCCATAAAAAATATAAGAATAGTCCATTTTGATTTCATGTTAATTTGAAGTACTTTTTTTAATCCAGTACTTCACTGAATACGGCCCAGATTATTCTCTGGAGATCAGCCCGAGCTGCCGACCCGACCGCAACGAGAGCCAGCATCTGGAGCGGGTCATCAGCACCATCAAAGGTAATTGCCATGACAACGACCAAAACCTCACCATACGCAACACCGGACCCGAATATCACCCTTTCTCCACACTTAATCCAATACCATTTCCACAGATGGAATTACTTTCCATTTCAAAGCTGGTTAAAATAGTCTGTTTATTTAGAAAACCATTGATTATAGATATGATGGTGTGTCAGTCATTCATTCATTCATTCATTCATCCAGCTGTCTCTCTAGCCTCTTCAAGAACTTTGCGTCCCACCCCCCACGAGTGACCAGGGAGACCTTTAAACAAACCACAGTTGTCCCCTGTGACTGGCTCTCCTCAGCTGTAGAAAAGAGAAACTGACTGTTTGATGTTCCCAGTCATCAGTAAACAAATAAGCAAAGCATTCTTAGGAACTTGAAGCTGAAGTCTCAGGAGAGAGGCTGGGATGAGAATGAGAACAGACTAAACTAGGAACAATTGCACACATGTACGTGCAGGGCTCCCAGACACGCACTTATCCAAACTTTTATGAGATGTTCCTTGACAAAGTGTCTGGTTAATCCCTTTGTTCACACAAGGTTTTGTTTTAATGTTCTTCCTAGAAGTACAAGTTATCACTTAGTGTATTTTTATTGTGCAGTTGTGCTAAACTCTGTGCACGTGTGTGTGTGTGTGTGTCTGTGCGCGCGCGCATATTCGTGTTTATTTTAGGTTTCAGCAAACTCTTGCCTTTTCACCTTCTTCAGGGACAAAAGTCTTAAGACTCAAAACATGTTTCAAAGCTATGTTGAGAACATTTCAAATGGCCCTTGGATGTAATAAAATGAAGTTTTTTCCTCTTGAGCTCATTCAAACATCTGTGTGAATGGGTAAAAATCTGGCAGTGAAAAGGGAAAACCTGTGTTCAGAATTTTAACACATTGGCATTGTTTGTGAATAAGAAGAAATGTAATTTAGAGAAGCCAGAAAGGACAAAAGAAGATATTTTGAAGAATGTTTCAACTGTTTTAGGCCATACCGTGAAAGCCAAAGACAACATTGGACCCTCTGATTTTCATAGTATGGACAATCTTCTTTAGTGTTTATGGGTAAACGATGATAGAATGTTCATTTTTGATGGACTATCCTTTTAAAGGAATAAGTGTCCCTCTCGTGTTTATGAGAGAGACGTGAGTGACGGTTTGTGTTCTTAACACTTCACTCCTTATGGGATGAAGTTGACCTGTTTAACCACCCTTGACTTGTGTTCAACCCATGGGTTTTAATGTGTCAGTACTCCTAGTCACATCTGCTCCACCTTAGCTTCAGTCTACGTGGTGTTTCAACTATGACTAAACATTTCTTATTGATCTTATCGCTCCGGCCCCTGCTCTGGCTAACGTCTTCTCCACTTTTCTCTTCTTGACAAAAGGCATCAGATCTTTGCTGCTGACCTAAAGGTCCCTCAGAGGTCACCACCACCTCACCGTAAGAGAAGCAAGTACAGTCTGACACCTTCAGTTCAGCTTAGTTAGAATCACACTTGGTTAGAACCCCATTTGTTGCTTTACACATTAGCCCCCTTTCACAAATACAGTTTTTACTGGTAAATTACCATTTAGAGATCATGTGTGAATAGGACATTTTCAAAAATACCGGTGAATCGGTTCTGTAAATTTTCCGTGATAGAAAGTTAAATTAATGGTATGATGCTATGGATGAGGAAAGAACAGGATTACCGGTACAAGATCAGAACGCACTGATGTAAGTAAGAGATTTGCTAAGATGTAAAACTCTGTTGGAGCTGTTTACAGTAAGCTCCGCTGCTTTTAATTATTTTTCTGTGTAAACATGCACTGAACGGACTTCTGACCATTCCACCACGTCTCGCGCTGAAGACCCTGCCTTATTTTCCATTCATCAGCGATGCAGGTCTGCAGTCATATTTTTCGTACTGTAGCCTATAACAACTGTATTATAACTACAATATTTTGTTTTTTTAAGAGCAAATCTGCATTCTGTTTGATTGCGCATGATTGGGAGCGCGAAAAAGTTCCCGACGCAGATTTCACTGGTGTAAAAGCCGTTCTCCCGAATTTGCTTTCTGTTGGTCAAAGTGACTTCTGTATTAACTGTGCTTCATGCATCGCTACACTATTGACAATAGAAAGTGGACCTTTTTTCCAATGACATTTTACTGAAATGTCACTGTGACCAAACATTAAGTGTGAAAGAGATTTAAAAACTTATGGCACAGGGGAATATTGTCTGTGTATGTCAACTCAGACTTCAGTCCTTTAACACTAAATAATTGATATCAGTTTGCATCAAATAAGGAAGCATCACTTGTACTCCTTTTACTTCAGCATTGTTTATTTATATTTGCAATATGGGTGTTCTGTCTATTTCTTAAACAGTATGGGACAAACATGCTTATTTTATGCGCCCATGCGGTATGTGTAGCATGTGCTATGTGTTTGCTCTGTCCCGCAGCTCTAATTAAAAAGGGCTTAAGGCGCAGACTGCTCAACTTCCATTTTAAGGTTTCCACCCATCTCTTAAGACCGCTCTATGCCAAGCTATCACACATGAGCACAGATTCCAGATCAGTTTGACTTTTAAGATCTTCTGCTTACAGAGGGTCACTCGAGAACGAAATATTGTACTGAGGTCAGCTTTCGAGATGACCTCAATGGAGCTACGTTAAGTGTACTGTGCTGCACGCAACACATCACATCCTCAGTTTTATGAGAATGGACAAACTCTACTTAGATTCTGTATGGCTTCTTTAGGTTAACCAATGTGTTTATATAGGCATATTTTACTTTACGGTAGCATCTGTTCTGCCATGTTGAAACAGGATTTACGTGTGGTGTGTGAAATGCGCTATGCAAAACCTCTAACTATGTCTCAGATATAATTGTTTTTGGGTGTTTTTAGTTTAAAATGCATTTTGATGGAGCAATTATCTGTCTGTCATTTTACTTGTACATGGCAAATCTTATGTAAGATACCCAGAGTAGATTCCTGCAATTGAATGAGTTCAAAAGATTGGGGTCAGTAAGATTTGTTTGAAAGAAATTCATTCTTTAATTCAGTTAGGATGCATTAAATTCATTAAAAGTGACAGACTTTTACATTGTTCTATTTTTTTTTAATCTGTTTCAAATAAATGCTGTTCTTTAGAACTGTTCTTTAAGAATCCTGAAAAAAAATCAGTTTCCACCAAAATTTTAAGCAGCACAACCATTTTCAACATTGATAATAATAAGAAATGTTTCTTGAGCAGCCAATCAGAAAATTAGAATGATTTCTGAAGGATCATGTGACACTGAAGACTGGAGTAATGATGCTGAAAATTCAGCTTTGCCATCATAGGAATACGTTACATTTCAAAATTTATCAAAATTCAATGACGCTTAAATGTGCCAGGTAACTGTGGTGTTATACTTGGCATGTGAATGGGTGTAGGCTGGCATTATTGGCTGGCATGCCACTTATTTTGTGGTAATTGTTGTTGTTAATTAGATTAGGTTAATGGAGCACATAGGTCAATTGAAGTCAAACGGTTGGGATTATATTTGGAGGAAGTAATTGTTTGTGATGAGATTTTATTAGGCACTAAATTACACCACAAGTGCAGGGTTTTCTAAAGTCTCCCCTGTCGCTTTACAACAAGCTTGCACACCCCCATGTTCCTCAGCTTTCAAATGAGTAGCTCACATCAATTAAACCGTTTAATTAGCCATTTTCTGTTGTGCTCTCTGGATGTTTACGGTCTTATGTCACGTAAGCATTGCGTTTATGAGGGAAAGGAAATTGTGCGGATGAGGGGAAGTGAGCGAGTGCCAACCTGTGTGAGTGAGGAGAGGTACCTGAGGTCTCAGTGTCTGACCTTCCCAAACATGCGCTGTTCTGATAATACGCGCAACCATTTCTCTGTGAAGAACTGTGATTGATTAACGCAGGTAATAAATAGAGAGGCTTGCAGTTGTTACACATTACCGGAGTTTCCAAGCACATCTGGGTAACATTTACGACACTCAGCCTTGCGTTATAAAACGCTGAGAGAAAAAGGAGCAAAAATGTGTAAACACCATACATGGCTGTTCTGATGAGCAAATACTGCAGAGTTTATCCATCTCAGCTTGAAAGCCATATAATTTTAAACAGTGGGTGTTAATAGAGACCGTACGGTTTGTGAACATTGTAGCCAACTACAAACAAACTGGACATTTTTGTTGATTCCATCCCTGAAAACAATCAATATTTAAAAAGAACATGCATATGTAGGCCAGAAAGATGTAGACGGGCAGTCATCGGACAGCTGCTAAATGCTGAATGTACATGCATAAACATTTACGGTTTCCTTAATGTGAAACCGCTTGGGTTTTAGGATAGGAAAAGCTTGCTCATTTCGAATCAGAAAATTAGTTCCAAGGGCCTCGGGAACCACAACCTTCAAAGTCAAAGGAACATGTTGTGCATAAAAATAGTGTTAAAAACGTCTCTGTAAATGTATGGCTTCCGATTAAATCTCTCAAAATGAAGAAACACTTTTTTTTAATGCAGTTTTAAAAGAGCCACAACGTTTCATGACAAATCGTGGCCTCAGCATTTCTTGAATGCTTCTCTGCTTCAACAGTTAATGCAAATTATAAAACATTGTGAGATTAAATTACATTTTTGTCTTGATTAAAAAGCTTGCCTTGTACAGTATGGATTCCTATTGATTTCTTTTTAAAACCAGGATTTCCTTTAGTGCCTTAAATTCAAATTCATTAGCAAGCCATAATGTTATCAAAACACCAGCTGGTGAGAACAAAAAGGGACGTCCTGTTTCAGCTCAACTGTATAGTGTTTGTGTGAGTGGAAGGCACAATTCCAATGCAAATTGCGGTTTGTAAATCCATGTAAATTGATTTAGATTGAAAAAAATATTTGAATAACTTGTGCTTCCTCAAAAGACGTCATAGGAAATCCTGTTTTTTCCTGATTGGCAACCTCTCTGCTTTGTTATGATTCATGTCATTGTGCAATTTGGTTCTTTGCACAGATGTTCTGGTGGACACCCCAGATTTTTGTAGATATTTAGGTTTGACACTGATTTCACCTGTATATCTTTTGATTTCATTACACCACTTGTCTCCATCACTGTATTAATATTTCTCAATAGGTTTTCTGAAATTCATTTTGACCCATTTTTTTATTTGTCTTTACCCCTCTCTATCTCCTCCCCTGCTTGTTTACAGGGAATCTGAAGAATGTAGTTTAGGAGTCGGCTCCCAGCTCATGTTTCCAAATCAGGCCCTGCTCCTCTAATGAAGACAGTATGTCGGAGCCATCGCCAGAAGGGAGTTTGGAAAACATTACTTGAATGTTTCCAGGGAACATTTTTTAAATGCAGAGATGAACCAGTGTTGCCACATTTGAACGGTTTTAGTCAAAGTTGGATCTGGGGAAAATGTGTGTATTTTTTACACATTTTCATTTTCAGATGAAACAAAGCGTGAATGCAACACGTTGCGAGTGCGATATAAAAAAAAAAAGTTTTTTTTTTGTCCCCCTTTTTGTTTTTAACTATGTGGGATCATTTGTAAACGAGAAATAATAAAATGCAAAAAAAATTCTGATGATGGTGTCTTGTCAAAGATGCATCCCAAAAACATGTCTAACCAAACGGAAGGAACATGGCATGTCACTCTTTATGGTTTGGCTACATCCTCCTTAATGAAACCATCCTATACCTTAACTGCAATATCTTGTCCAGTTATGGACTGGATAAATCAACTTTAATGAGCAGATTGACTAATTTACAAGTTATGTTGGCTTCATTCATTCATGTTTTATTTCGCTTATACGCTTTTACCACGTTTATTTTCTTGTGTTTTATGAGTGAGCAGAAATGTAAAATGTTTTTAAGCTGTCTATCAACTTTTGATTTTTGTATAAATGATTTTTTTCAGATATATATTAAAATAAAATAAAAAGTAATTGTGTGGGGGGTTTTTTTCTTCATGTTTTTCTTCCAGTGAGTGTTGTCCTTGTGTTTCAGTGGGGGCTGACACATGTGGAAGTCCTGCTCTTTTCAGTATGATCTTTATAGATTCTTGGTTGCAGAGTTTTCTCTGAATGGCACACCAAGTGTGATTCATTAAGTCCTTTATTAGCTTTGAGAGATGGGGCTTATTGCATTTTAGTCCAATAAACGGATCCATGCTACCAAAAGAGTGCCGTAAAACTTGCAGAATTAGGTGGAGAGACGGGACTGATTTTCAACGGCTCACCCTATTAAAACCCTAATGTGTGTAGAACCAAACAGTCTACTGATACATGACTATTCATTTTTCCTCTACGCTTTCTGAACCAGGTTGCTTTAAAAAACTAAACCGGATGGAATACAATTCTTTAGTTTGCAGCGAAAAAGAAACGTGACACCCTTATATCCTGTTGAATTATTTTTAATAGTTTAAAATATGCATAGTGAATACTTGCAGCTGTTTTGTTCTAAATGTTTTGGTCAATGATATACTAATTTTATTCATTTATTTTTTTAGGTTATCAAATCCATAAAAAGCTATACATACACACAATGACCAGAGTACATTTTCTATGAATGTTTTCAATTTATAAAGTAAAAATGTATAAAATTCAAGTCTTATTAAAAGTAGAAAATTATTACTTATAAATTAACCAATTTTTGTTTTAAAATATAATATCTTAAATGGCCTACTACATAAATGTGTCGTGCACTCAATATTTTCTTTTTTTACATATCAGTCACCTTATGTCATTGAGCTCAATACACTGCCTGAAATAAGGTTAGCACATAGGCTATTGTTAATCGTCGCGTGCTCGCCTGGACTGGTTGACGTTCGTATACTGACACCTGCTCATCTAGTTTTATGTTTGACATCACAACGAGTTTTATGCAAAGTGTTCATCTGTCGACGTTGTCAACCGTTCACTCAGTCTGATCTTCTATTCACCCCATTAAGCACAAGCAGATTGTGTCAGTACTGGACTAAAATGAAGTATTTGAGGAGTGTGGCCCATTACTCTATACAAAAGTAGCCTTTATGACATTCGTTCTTGAGTTGTGGCAAACAAAGGGAATGTCAAAACCGTTTGTCTTCATTTGCATAACGTTTCCCACAGGAGAAGTGCACATCCCTGCTCCTTTACCCGCCACTTCCCTCCTAATCTACATGTGAAGTGTCTTCATGAATGACGACAGATGCGGTCTTTAAACCCGTTAAAAGGGAAAAGAAAGCAGCCGTTTGGCGTCTGCTCTCGTCAATATTGAGACGAGCAGCTCAAGTTTTTCTGATTCTGTGAAGATTGACAAATGTGACAAGTTCTCATTTTGTCTTTTAGCTTATAGGCCTACGTTTTGAAGCTGTATTTTACTTTAAAGAAAAAAAAACTATTTGTGGTTTTATTTCCATATTCTGTTTAGAATACCTGTACGAATCAGGGTTAATTGTCCCAGCGATGTTGTTGTATTACTGCCTGTCTTGTATCTGCTAATTATTAAGTGAGCTATTATGGGCAACAGTGTGTGCGAATAGTGAGTGAGCATCTGCCTGCCCTGCCCACGCACTTTAGCAGGGTGAAAAGAAAACATGGAGAATACTCCAGTCTGGCTCACGGAGCCCTTATTAATCAGCATCACTTCGATGCCATATGAAACGCATCATGTTTCCATATTATTGGCATTTAAAAAAAATGATATCACTATGTCAATACAAATAAACAGGCTTATTCGTCACAGCAAAGCTTTAACATAATTTTGCTTCAAAGTCACAGACTATGGTGTCAGTAGGCTACAGTGAAGAAAAGTAGAAAAATACTGTTTTCGAACAACATGAGGGTGCGTTAATGGTGACAGAATATTAATTTTGGAGTCATTTAAACCTTCAAATGCTGTCATTTTAAATGATCGGTTTTTACTTGACCCGTCGTCGTCTTTTCTCGGTCCACTTCCGCAGATGCTCCATCCCATGTTTGTGAGCGGACTCGCGGATCCCTCTTGAGAGCGTCGAGTGTGTGTATTTAGGCTAATGCCTTTGATTCAGTAACAGTTTATTGAGGGTGCTCTCCTGCAGCAGGACTGGAAGCATTTCTCTAACTTCACGACCAGCGTCGACCTCGCAACTGTTCTTGCCAAATACAACAGTGACTTATTTCAACAGCTTTGTTTTCATGCAGTACCATTTTAATGCATATAGTCATTATTAAAAATTATTTTTAAAAAGTTGGTCTTTCTTCAAACTGGATTCGCAACACGAAGGCAAGTTGACAATTACTCGTATAAAGGTAAGTTATTATATTTAAAAAATTGTAAATTAAGAAATTATTTTATTTAGTTATTTATTTTTACATCTCAATTGTGCAAATTGGACTCATTCCAAATAACTTTTAAATTATCCCCATGCTCGGAGACAAGTTAATAATTATTCTGAAAGATTTTGATAAAAGTAGCTTTCATAATTTTTGTTTCTAATGTTATCTACATTTTCCACACTCGTTAAAGAATATTAAAAATGGGTAAATGACGCAACTCATTCTATCGCACTGTTTTCGCTCTAAGCCAGTTAGTGGTTGTAAACCATGCTGTTTAAATCAGTTGAATACATTTTACCAATAATGTTCTAATCTTGTTTTGACTGTTCAAAAGACACCAACCCACAACATCTCATTGGCTATTGATAGAGTTATCTGTAGTTCACCAGACAGATTAGGACATAAATTATGCTGTGGAAAATGGTTATATTTGTATGACAACTTTTTAAATAATGTATTCTTAAATGTAACTAGATCATCTCTTTACTGAGGCTTTTTCACAGGATGCACCGAATATTTCTCCAGTCAACTATTGAAGTTAGGCTTTGCATGTAACCGCAAAGTTCGGTTTTACATTTGTCTTGGTCTAATTAAGTTTTAGGCTTCATCGTGTTGTATGTGACTGCTTCCAGGCCATGAATAATGAATACAATGAGCTAAACACAAAGATCTGGAGATGAATGCCCTACAGCTGTCAATGTCTGGAAGAGGCGCTGAGACGAGCCTGTGTGTTGCTCATTGCTGGAGGTCCATTGCAGCTGCATGCCAGCTTTCAGCAATTATGCCTTCCCTCAAAGGAATGGCTTAAAGTGGGGATTGAGAAGAGCGGAGCAGCACATATGATTAAGTGCCTCATTACTTGTCCTCCGTGTGTAAGAGCACATGTGAGATATGGAGTCAAAGGGCGCTGTCACGTACTCCATAATTAACCCCACATATGAGCGGGTTATGAATGGCTCATCTCTACAAATGGTCTTGGAAAGTCATATGACTTGCTGCCATTCTGAGCTATTGATAAACTCTTGCCTTGTGATCTCAGTTAATGGCATAGTTAAACTAAAAATCATTATTTAAGGCTGGATTTTTTTTAAGCTTCAGACTATGAATTTTCCAGTTGGAGGATATCAAACGTTTTTGCTATTTTGAGTTGATTTTAAACCCCATATTGTCATCAGTCTCCTAGGGACGAGGCACATATTTCTGCATGAGTTTTGTGTTCAGAATGACTTGAAAGTCTGGGTAGTAGTATGTGACCCTTAGTCAGAACTCTTTTTTTGTTTTGTTTTTTGGGTCAACCTTTTTCCTTAGACGTCAAATTTGTACTTTACCTTTTATTAGCTTTTCATCAACTCATGAACTCCCTGCAGTTCCCTCATGAACAACCCCAGTTTTTCCTCTGGAACCATTTTCAAAGTGTATGATGCCTAATATTTTAAAATCTGCGTAGTGTATTCCAGCAGTCGTTCCAAACCTGTATAAATAACTTTCTACCGTGGAACACAAAAGAAGATATTTTTACTAGACTTTCATGTTGTCGTCATCTTTTCCTTCAGGTGTGTCCATCTAAAGAGCCTGCTGTGTTGCCTCACCATGAAAGACCGTGACTCTCTCTCCCTCCTGCACTACTCTGGTTCAGGCAAGACGAGCCCTCAGTTTGCTTCCTCTGCTCTCCATCCCAGCTCCCCTGTGTTGGGAAAGCCCCAGCCTTTCTGCCTGCAGTCCGGCCAGCATCTCATAGCCTCCATGCAGCTCCAGAAACTCAACAGCCACTATCAGAATCTGTCCTCTGCAGCTACAACCGGACCCGGCCGGGGGTACGGAGCCACCATGCTGGGTACAGGACAGATTGCCACCCCTGGTGCGGCACAGGCACCCGGGATCATCGATTCTGATCCGGTCGATGAGGAAGTTCTGATGTCGCTAGTGGTGGAGCTGGGTTTGGACCGTGCCAATGAGCTTCCAGAGCTATGGCTGGGTCAGAATGAGTTCGACTTCATTGCGGATGTGCCGGCTGGCTGCTGACCCTCTCGGGTGCTACCAAATCTCCTGCGTTATTAAAATCAAAGGCATTAAATGAATGGCAATTAAATGTGCCTATAAAAACTGTCAGATCTGAACTGTCAAGAGCTGTTATTTACAGTTTTGGAGGGCAGACTGATGTTGGTTTATTTCGAGACTTCTGTTCGTGAGACTCTATGTAGACTCTTCTTGTGGACGAAGAATCGCAGACATTTTCAAAAGTCAGAGGACTAAGCTCGCATACCAAAACGGCCATCCTTAAGATGTTTTCCGCTGCCTTAGGGACGTCTATTTTTCCAAAGCTCATTCACACCCTTATGAATCCCACATCATGATATGTAGAATGGATTTGAATATTCACCTCAATGTGAGGTTGGAGGAGGAAGAGATCTACAGCAAATATGGTTTGTAGAGAACAAAGGCTACTCCTGCCCGCTGCCTATTGTCCTAACTTGGTCCGACCCTAAACTGTGGGATGGTATTACATGTGTGTAATGGAAGGTGAATGTGAAACTGGTGCGCTCAGCTGAGCCCCTTCATCCTTCGTGAGATTCCCTCGAGAAGCCATGTCATCGCAAGCCTCGCTGGTCACAGAGGAACTCGACCTGGCCGAAGGTTTTCCATGGTTAAATATATTAATGAGGCGTGTCTGTTTACCCCACAAGTCAACCTGCATGGTCTGATAGCCTTAATTTGATATTTTTGTCTAGAGATCATTGATTCATGCACTTATCAATGTTCATCCAAAAAAAAGTATAGCCTACTTTTTTTTCTCTCTCTCTCAATTTACTTAAGTTCTGTTCTTTTTTTGTATTGTATTGTAGGCTGATTGAATATAAGTTAATTGTAATGTAGATCTATGCAGGCCTTGTTCAAAATCCACTAATATGTTAAACATTGTGCATTTGATTACCCATTGAATAGAACTTTCGGTCAGATATTTTCTCTGTCATTTTACTTTACTGTTTTTGAAATTTGTGACTTCCTGAACCTTAATCAAAGATTTTTCGTTTAGCACTTTTCTTTCATCCATTTATTTTTCTACATAAGAGTTATTACCATATTATATTTAAAAGTGTGTACTTTTCTGGGGGTTTTTCTAAATGTGAAAAAAAAATAAAGTAAAAAAGCACATAACCTTGTTTTTCTTTCCCAAGCAAAAAACTTGCACTGCTTTATAATTTAAGAACAATAGCTAGGAAATTGGTAACAACTGAGATGGAATATAAACCTGTTTATAAAACTCACATGATCACATTCCTGTAACCGAGCAGTCTCAGCTAGATCCATAGACAGTAAAAGATAGATCCGAGCTAGGCGGTGAAGATGACTAACTGGTTAGTACTGGCATCTAGTGGCCAGCGCAATAAATACATCAACCCTTGTAATTAAATGTAGAAACATCAGTTCATGGTGAAATTAATTCTCCTTAACTTGCGTCTACGTTACTCAAGAAGAGATGCATAAAATCAAGGGATAAATGAAATTTAATTTAATGAGCAGCATTCATAAAGCAAACGGACAACGACAAATAAAATATAAACATCAAGGACCAAGAGGAGAAACTGCACATTCAAGACCCAAACAGTGCACAGAAAGATTAAGGTATTCAAGCCATTAGTGATCAGTGGATGACTATTCTTTATGTTTCTATTAGCACAGCAGCCCTGGTTCACATCCTGGAATTTTCAAGCACTCGTTTATTAACTTGAACAATTAAAATATAGGCCTGGTTTCACAGGACTTAGATAAAGCCAGGATTAGGCCTTAGTTCAATTAAGTAGCTTTTATAAGCATGCCTCAGAAAAAATATATAAAAACATTATGGTGTGCATCTTGAGACAAAACAATGGCACTGACATTTTAAAGATGTGTTTAAAGTTGCTTTCAGTTAAAACAGCTCAAACATGCATTTTAGTCTCTGTGAAACCAGGGGATAAAGTTTTATATGGGCTTTTCCTCATCTTCACTATTACCTCTGTTTTCCCCTATATGGAATGTAATACCATTGTGATATTGTGATCAAATAATACTAACAATGAACTTTACATCTTAACAAAGCCGTTTTTTTATCCAATATAGTGATGTTGACATGATATGTAGCTAATGAGAAATGAGGCAGTAGGCCCTGTACTTGAAGAAACATAGTTACAGACATCCGAACCTGCAAGAAGTCATTTCAGGGAGGTATGTCTTGGTGACTGGATTGTTGACGGGGGTCGGGGTCTATGGGGTTAGATTTCGGTCACAATTCTGCGCGCGCAAGATCACATTTTGAGCGCGCAAAATGGCATTTTGCACGCGCGTGAACTGAGTTTTGCAAAGAAATGTTTGTCTCGCAGATAAGAAAATATTTCGAGCGAACGAAAATCAATTTTGCATTTAAAATAAGTATTTGGATGTGCGCAGACGTTCTCTTTCGCATGTGCAAAGTTTCACTTTCTTGCTCCTCTCATACCATCCGTAAGCGCTCTCGAAGCGCAGACTGCTCGCGTGCTCAACACAACCCAGCGTTACAATCAGGGGCGTTTCCAGCATTGAAGGACATCTGGGGCTTAGCCCAGACCATTTTGTGTAAATACAGGGATCACTCGAAGAGGTTTTTTTTATTTTATTACAGTAACAATAAAAAATAAAAAAAACACAAAACACATCTAAAACGGGAAAGAGCTTTGCGATTGACTGTACAACTAGATTTGACCAGAAATCTGAGGTACTGTATATTTTTACAGACTGCAAAAAGCTACAGAACAGAATATATTCTGCATAATTGGATGTTTTTAAATAAACACTGACAAAAAACTATACAAGTTTTAGGGCTGGACGATATGATGATATACAGTATAACATTAATGTAAGTGATCACTCGGATTTAGACCTATCTATATTGTATTTATATAAAACGTTTACAGGCAAATTTTCTTAATTTATTTCCCCGGCGTCGAAATCAGGCACATATAAATGTCAGGAAACACGATTCCTGGCTGCATGTCAATATCCATGGATCACTGGATCTTATAAGGAACACTATATCGAGTCCAACTTTTAGTTTAAACTGATAATAGTTTGTTTTACTCGCGTTTTCGCAGTTTCCCCTATTAACTCCAGTCACGCAGCAGCTCTTTTGCCACTCAGTCCGGCTGAGGGGGGCGTGTTCCGGCGGGGAAGTGACGTTAATGCATTCCCTCTATACATAGATGACTTTAGTCTACGTTCATTGACACACCATGGCATCGAACTGTATATAATTCTCAATGTACATCTGTCAAAAACGTTTCATTAGGAGCATTGGGATAAACATTGTTTCACTTTTATCTTTCTCCAAAGTAAAATGACTGATTAATTGTTACCAGTTTCCATGTCTGATCCTGGCACAGCTGCTGCTGGCTCCTCCCCAGTCTGCAGCTCATCTTTGCTACCCTCTACAAAACCATTTAATCAAATCAAAGTGTATATTTACTACAAACTACAAACACAAAACAAGTCACACATACATTTTATGTTAATGCTTATTGGTTATCCTTAGAGAAAACAACACCTGATAAACAAGGAAAGTATTCAGTGCAGTGGGATAAAACTAATGTTTCTGGCTACCCTTACGAAAAAGAAGTATACTTCAAGTTCGTTTTATGAAGAAGTATTATTCGTTTAAATGTATTATAAGTGTAAGAGTAGTAAACTTTAAGTACACAACTAGGTTTCTCATTTTGCATCTGTACTACAAGTGAACTTATAAGTATACTAGTAGTAGTTTACTATTTTAATACAATTAGTATTTTTTTAGTTTATGAAAGTACACACTGAAGTGTACTGTCAGTAAACTACTAGTTTATACTGCAATTATACTTGCAAGTTTTCTTTAAGTTAACAAACTTACTTGTTATAGTTCAGTATTTATGAATTATTTTTGCACTTGCAGTATACTATTATGTTCAAATGTAGATTTTTTTTTTTATTAAAAAATACCTGTTAAGCTTCACCAGAGCGCGGGCGCACTGAAGCGTTTTTTTTTTTAAATAGTTCAAAGTTACTATCAGATTTAATGTTATTACCTTGACAAACTATACATCATTAAAAAGATATAAGACTCAAGTTTCAGTATTTGACCACTATTGTATTCTGTGAAACTTATAGTGACAGTTATGTCTTAATTTGTGTCAGGAGTTATGAAATTAAAAAATGAGTCGACTCGTTACCTTTAATATGAATTATGAGCGTCAGCCGCTTCCATTCAGAAAAAAACTCCCGTGCGATCGTCATGACAGCTCTTGACAAAACAACGTCCCTCAGGGCTTTTAGCTCAAACATGTGCAGATTTGGAGAAATATTGATAGATTCTCATAGGTTTACATCAGACTTCTATAGACAGGAATAATATTTATTGAATTTATACCCAAATGCGTCGATGTAATCATTTTGAGCGCTGTATACTCTGATGTACTGTGTTATCAATTCATACTAACGGTCTGGGGCGCTGTTTGAACAGTAAAGTCCATATATGGATCACATGAAGAAGAACTATAATCATGTGACATTCAGGAAGTCCTGGCACAACAAAGCTATCCGAGATCGCTGTAAAGTGCAGATAAAGATGTTTTGAAGACAATAAACATGATTGCAATGATATTTGATTTACCTGTGTTCTTCGAGTCATGTCAGGTATTTTCATAATAATAGATTATATGTATAATGTAATGTTAATCGAGATAGACTTTCAAATTGTGCAGACTACAATAAAATAATATATTTTCTATCTGATTTTTTTATCTGAAGCCAAATCAGATTACAGAAAGTTATTTAAAACACTCGACTTGCGCTATAAAGTAAGTTGAGCACAAACATAGTTTTATTCTCATAAATTGTCGTGTATTGATGGTGTGCTAAGCTAACATGCTAGCTAGTACTGAGCACCTGCTACCTAACTTCGGTGTAATTTTTATGATTTTTTTCTAAATAAGAATGCTTACTGAACTGTTTCGTTTTTCAAAAAGGGCATTTGATACAGTTTCACTGTGAAGTGAGAACTTTTATAAAATAAATGAGGGATTGAAACAGTGTGAATTGCTAGTCGTTAGTGATTATAATGCAGACAAAAGAAAAGCATATTTAGAGCAATAAACAGGCTGGAGAGGTGTGAATATGTGCAGGGGAGACTGAGACTGAATGGGGCTCGTTTTTGCATCACAAAACAATAGAGGCAATAGACTGAATAGATGCTTATAAGATGACAATAAACACCAGTCTAATCAAAATAAAGTCATATGACATGATCTTGAAAAACATTGAACTAAATACAGAGTTTTAGACTTATCATTTTCAGATTTTAAATATAACATGGCCAGACATGTGGCTTTAGCTGCAGTGCATTTCTAGATTGCTCCAGGGCCAACTTCAATTTTATTTTCATGAAGATGTTTCATAAAAATAAATGTATAATAACTTTACAAAACTTTGAAGCTATTTATAACTATTTTTTTTCATTATGACAATAATTAATTCTACATTTACAATAAACTTCCAGGTGTCAGCTTTCAAATGAGATCTTACTTGTGCTTTTAGTACAAAGGGTTCATGAACTGTATCTGTTTCAGTTTGGGAATGCCATATCTGGGGATTTTTCAAAAATGGGCTTGAAGCTTAACAGTTAACTATACTTTAATTTTAAAGACATTTCATTAGCTTCATGCATTCTTTTTTTATCAACACTTGAATGTTGGTAAGTTTCATAAAGAAAGGCAACATTAGAATTGGAATTTAAAGGATTAAATAAAATGATGCAGACAAAATTAAAATGAGGCACACTGCTTATGACTTGTGTGACGCGGACAACAAAGCTTCACATTCTTCACAGCTTCACAAAATGCAGGACAGGTGGTCCACCTTTGATAATATTAAGCGGATTTTTGATTTACGTTTAATGTTTGATGATGATCACGTTATTTTATATTAGAGTGAGTGAGCAATTTTCTATCACTTGTTTCAGCTTCTTCTCCTGTGTTTTTATCCGGAAGAGATTCTGTACTAGAAAATGCCAGTAGGCCTAACGTTAAGTGCTAACGTTATAATGTTAGCCTATGCGGTAATAACTAGCTAGTTAAACAAATAGGCCTACAGTGAAAGCCAGCCAGATGACGATCTATCTTCAGACTTTAAGGATAAAAAAACTGAATTCTTACCCACTGACTTCTTTCCGAAAAATCCCCAAAGTCTCGTTTGCTTCATTTTTCTTTAATTTTTTCTTTCCTGCTCGCTGACTGCCTCAGTTGTTAACTCGCGCTCTTGCGGTTGACTGTGCTAGCTCCTCCCCTACCTGCTGCTGCTGCATATTTAACAGAGAGGAAGAAACGGAGTAGCCCATAGGCTACCGACAGCAAAGAAATGTATTCTATAGGCTAGATTATTTTTAAGATCTATTTTTTACAGGCTGTATGCATGCAAAGCCAAAGCGCAATGAAATAAAGCAACTTATGATTTCGGGCGTTTACATAGGCTATTGTTTGTCCAGTTTCATATTTGCTCAGTGAAAGTCACCATTACATTCGGGGCTTGACTCAAAACATTCGGGGCTGAAGCCCCGGCAAAATCGGCTGGCGACGCCCCTGGTTACAATATGCCATAATGCCAGCCAATCAGAGATGAGGCTGCTAAATTCTGATTGGCTAGCTTGAAAACCAATCACAAGACTCCCTGAATCACCGACTGTGGACGAGGAAAAATACATGGTGGAACTGGAAGATATTTATGTTTAATTTGTTTAATGGATTGAACACTTCAATTTAAGTTCAAGTAAACAAAAACATTCACAGCAGAGATGTTCTGTAAAAACAACTATCATACTAAAAAAAATACTATTATATACTTGTATATACTTATATACTATTTTAGGATGGATAGTGTGCACATTGGGGTGCAGGCTTGTTCCCCTCACTGCAAAAAAAGAAAAAAAAAAGAAAAAAAAAAAGAAAGACATGTGGGTAACAATGCAAACATATATGCAAATATAACTGTAAGTGAAAATCTTGGGTGTGTGACCCACAAGACTTCTATATAATTACTCGCATAATTCAATTTTTTTTATTTTTTTTATTTTAGTTGTTTTTACATGACATCTGGTGTGAATGTTTTTGTTTAAATAATTCCAAGGATATGAAGTAGATTGATTATTATTTTAACATTATTACATTGCATTTCTACGTTTATTTGATGGCTTTTTTTTATTCTGATGTGAGTGATGTACCGTTTTTACCCACTTATTTCATTAAAAGGGGAAAAGTCTGTCCATCTTCATTTCTGAAAATGTGTAACATTTGAGACCACAGCTCGGTCACATTCATATTTCACTAATGTTAATTACATAACTTGCAGTTCAGAAAGAAGTTAGAACTACCTCTGTCTTGAGGTGTAGCAAACACTGGGACATGCCATTATGTACAGTAATAGTACGATTTGATTTTGATTAAAAATAAGCTAAAGAAAATTAGCTTAAAATAAGCTAAAAAATAAACTGTGAATTGAACTTAAATAGAAGTGTTCAAGCCATTAAACAAATTAAATAAACATCGTCCACCATGTATTTTTCCTCGTCCACAGTCGGTGATGCAGGGAGTCTTGTGATTGGTTTTCAAGCTAGCCAATCAGAATTTAGCAGCCTCATCTCTGATTGGCTGGCATTATGGAATATTGTAACGCTGGGTTGTGTTGAGCACGCGAGCCGTCTGCGCTTCGAGAGCGCTTATGGATGGTATGAGAGGAGCAAGAAAGTGAACGTCTGCGCACATCCAAATACTTATTTTAAATGTAAAATTGATTATCGTTCGCTCGAAATATTTTCTTATCTGCGAGACGAACATTTCTCCGCAAAACTCAGTTCGCGCGCTTGCGAAATGCCCTTTTGCGCGCTCAAAATGTGATCTTGCGCGCGCAGAATTGTGACCGAAATCTAACCCCATACAAGTGTGCCACAAAATCAACCAATCGGAAAATTAAAGGTCAATTATGATTGGCTGTTGGTCTCCAATCACCACGCAGCACAAAGAAGACGAAAAATGTATTTTATGGATAGATGTCTTCTCTAGCCACCATCAAACATGACAGTCTGCGGCTGTGCTAGCGTTTAGAATGCTTGAAAGGGATAAGTAAAGGGATAAGTCAAACTAACTTTAGTCACAATAGGAGATATACTGTAATATTATAAGTTAAACAACACAACAGCATTATAATACACAAAACTAACAAGGCACTTTTAAGTTAATAATAATAAAAAGTACTTACCAAAATAAGTTTTAATCCATTAGTCTCGCTGTAGTCTGTTATTTTTTTCGATTTTTTTTTTTCAGTAAGCTTCCGGGACGCTGTAGATAGTTCTACCCAGAGGTTCTAGGCGGGCTTTGGTTCTACTGGGTCATTCTACGGAAATGTCAATTTTTCTGTCCCTAGCCTTTACAGAACAATTACACTTAAAAAAACACCTTAGAATTACAATTCATTTACATTTTAAAATAAAACAATATGTTATTTGAACAATTACACCACCTTGAGCCATCAAGTGGCAATATTTTATTTTTTATTAACTATATAGAATTCTAAGCACCACAGAAGTGCTCGTCCCCACAGTCATGTACAGAGGGAAAATGCTTTATTTGGAGGTCAATAACAGTTTTTTTACACCATTTAAAATAGAATAATGTATACCTAGCTATCTAATATATTTGGTAAATGACATAAAAAAAACGAAATGCAGAATAAATATTATCAAATTTATAATGAAAGTAGTGGTCCTCTGGAGTTAACGTTAAACAAAAATCTCTTATTTTGAAATAAAAATCACACTGATGGCATCACTTTAATTCCTTCTTCCAATTTCCTGAATTTCTATGAAGAAAAGCCCATAAGAAATCCTCTGTCTCTTTTCAGTTATCAGAAATATTCTCATTTATCTCATGATTTCATATAAAGCTTTTAATCAGGGAGACGCTAGCAATATGCGGGAGACTCCCGGAACTTCCGGGAGACTTGGGATGTCTGTAGTTATAACATCGATTCAAATTTCGAAGAAGGGAAAGATATTCCGTATTAGAAAAAGAAAAGAAAAAACTATGTAAACGGATGCATCGCATGTCACAGTAGTTCCAATTGAATACTGGGTTTAGAGTGTGATTCCAGACCTCGCCGCTTGATGGCACTCGTACAGCTTCTAGGCGAAGCTTGGATTGTCCTCCTTCGGCACCGGTAGTTCAGCTTATCTTCCGCTGACAGGAAGTGGCTGGTCCTTTTCCCCAGACTCCAACATGGTGAGTGCATTTCATTCACGAGACCCTTCCAAAATAATCCACTATCATCAACGTTTAAAAAGAGCAAAGTTTTCCATTTGTGTTCCAAATACTGCTCTTTTATGCCATATAAGATGAACAACACACAAATTGTCTTGCTAAAGGACAGATGGGATGTTTAAAAGGTTAACGGGAAATGCTGAGCTCAACCGCGGTCTGTCTTTAGCGGTACAGTGGGTTCGCTGTTCGATTTTGGGTGAAATGTGAGTTTTTAAACGGGTTCGGTGGTTTTAATACTCCTTTAATCAATAGAAAGTGAAATTACACATCGTGCACTTTTCAAATGACACGTTACGTATCTAAGTAGCAGGAAGGAATCTAAAGGCCTCGTCTGGCTGAGTTGGTGTCCATCATGGTGCAGGACTAACGTTGTATTTTGTGCACTTATTTAGTATGGGCTGGTTTTCTCTTCATATCTGATTAAATGGTTTCTGTTCTTTTTCAGGCCCGAGGACCGAAGAAGCATTTGAAGCGCGTCGCAGCTCCTAAACACTGGATGCTGGACAAACTCACTGGAGTATTTGTAAGTGATGCCTTGCTTTCATAAAGATGCACTCAGTACTTTTGTATGTTAAAGTTATACGTATAGCGAATTGTAGAACACTTCTGAGAGAAAATGTTTACAATGTTGAACACTCGCTTCAGATGAAGATTAGGATCTTTTAGAATAATTCTTGATGGCCTTACAATACAAGTTCAGTTCAAAGTGTTTGAAATTGAGAACTTGTAAAAATAATAGTAATTTACCATATGGTTCTAAAAGAAAAAGTGACACTGTATATATACATAGTAAATGCAACAAATTGATGGGGGTTGATTTTGTTTGGTTTCTATAGGCTCCTCGTCCCTCCACCGGTCCTCACAAACTGAGGGAGTGCCTGCCCCTCATCATCTTCCTGAGGAACCGTCTCAAATACGCTCTGACCGGAGATGAGGTCAAGAAGATCTGCATGCAGAGGTTCATCAAGATCGATGGCAAGGTCCGCACTGATATTACCTACCCCACTGGCTTCATGGGTGAGTTCTGCTGCAAAAGTGTTTGGTTTTTTTCACTGAACTGTTATTTTAGTGGTCCTCTGTGAACCTACTGAGGGTTTCTGCTGGTCTTGAAAAGGTCTCAATTCTTTAATTCACCCTTACTCAAATTAAGACTTAAAATAGTCTTAAATCAGGCAGAAAGTCATAATTTCACGTTATTTTGCAAAAATTATATCCTGTTTTCCAGTATAAGTGTCCTGTTTTCCAGTATAAAATCTAAATCTTTACATTGAAATACACTTACTTGGGATGCAAATGAAAAATTAAGTCTTCATATTAGGGCTGGGCGATAAATCGATTTTATCAATTAACTCCAATGTGTATTTTAGGCCGATTGTTTTGAATGAAAATCTGTTTTCTCTTTAACAACCGCCGACTCGCCCATCTGGGCTCCCGTAGTTCCGACCGGGCTCAGCGCTTGCCATGATCGAGATACACAAACATGGCAAATGAACAAGACCGCTGCAGCAGAAGCACACCCGCGGAAAACATTTACAAACTGAATCTGCAGGGCTGTCAACTCTCACGAGTTCACTGTGAGAGACGCAATTGTCACTTTTTACCAAGCGGCAACCTCCCCGTCTATCTCTTGAAACCAACATGGAAGTGAAATAAACTGCAGTTCATCGAGTGGCCGCTTGAGGCTGACTGCAAAAACGAGTCAAATCTGTATCTCCCCCATGTTAAAATGCCTCACTTCACAGCAGAAAAAAACATGTTTACAGCCTGGTGGCAAATAGTTGTTTTGGTCTATATCGCTAATTTTGCCCTTCATGACGACTGTGAGGGGGGTGAATTTTTTTTACAACTCATCCGTTGAAATTATATTAAGCCTTAAAGTTCTGCATAATAAGGGCGTGGCCACTTGTGACAGGTGGATTGCCGCTGCTTTCACTGCTAGTCGTTTGTCTGCTGTCTGTTAGCGTCACCCTCAGCTGTGTTTCTGCTTTTTTCGGGATTATTTCATACAATTTAATACACGTATTATACCTTCGCCCATGCACGCCGTTGGATTCCGTCGTTGTCGAGTATGGAGAGAACAACCAGCGCTGTATTTCCAGTTGTTTTCCTCGCATGCACTAATCTGGATGTCTGACAATTTCATTGCTTTTTTGAGTTTAGATTTAAAAACGTCTGTAGATATAGAGACCACACTCATTATGCGGTACTGTTGCTCTCACGGAACAGATATGCTTATTTAACTTTGTAGTGTAAAATAAAAAGTAGCGTCAGATGAAATCCTGCAGGTGTCAGCTTTCTCTTCGTCCATGCACACTTAAATGAGCGCGGATTTCTAGTGCATTTACTTGAACTTCTGAGGTAAAATCTTTAATTGCTGGTTTAAAAGCTGGTTTAACCCATCTGAGAAATTGAAAGGCGGCCAAAATCTGATGATATCAGATGAAAATCAGACTGAATAAAGCTCTTTTACGAACTTGAACTTGACGTGCGATGCCATGCTGACTGACATGTATGTGCATGAATCACTGTCACAAGCTCAGAGCAATACTGTAAGTAACTGTCTGCATGATAATACATTTTTAACTAGCAGAATAATAATGCATCACGATTAGGGGTGTAACGGTACACAATAATCATGGTTCGTTACGTACCTCGGTTTTAAAGTCACGGTTCGGTACGTTTTCGATACAGCAAAAAGAAAGAAATGCCAGAGAAATGTCCTATTTGTTAAAAGAAAAAAATATTTTTAAATAACTGAGTTTTCCTACATCTTGAAACTTTCAGGTTTATAAATGGGGGTTATCTTTGAAGGATGAACAAATAATGTTTTGGTCATCACATTAAAAATAGCATTTAAATATATATATTTATATTTATATATATATATTATTTGAGTTTTGAAGTGCTGGAAAAAGATGTGTGAAGTACTTGAAAGCATTTCACTATTCCAGCCAAACTGGTTACAGTGAGTGTTACTATATTAAATCCATGGTGAATGTTGCTGGTCTGTGGACGTAAAGTATTACTAGTTCATTCACGGCACAAAGTTTCTCCTGGTTTCCACATCAGCGCTGTTTTATCTGGTAATAGAGATCAGTGTTTCCCCTAAGATTTTTTTCAGGGGGGGGGGGGGGGGGGGGACTGCTAGTGTTGCGGAGCGGGCGTGTTACGGATACGTGGTGTAATTTTTTTAGTAATCAAAAAGCATGTCTAATTAATTGAAATCATGTATTATGAATCATTAAACTTATACAACATTTTTTTTTTTTAAATCTATGAAAAAAGTCACTATTTCTGTGTTGTGTTTTTTCTGGTAATAAAATGAAGACATAAAACACAAATTGTATCATTTATCATCAATTTTAATCATATGCAATTAAATAAACTTTTTGTCAAATAACGTGCTGCACAATGAGCTTTAGGCTACTGTTAAAATTAAAACATGGAAGAAAAATATATTATTTTGTAAAAAATTTAGTTTTGATCATTTATTTGGATTAGTGTTAGTATTATTACATTGGGACATATCTAAATTCTACAGTACAACGGTAATATATTTCTGTAAAGTTAAACTGAACTTTTATTTTGACGGGTTGCTGTGAAGACCTTTTGAGTTTCTGTGCGTTTGTCATGATGGTAGTTTTTCTCAAATAAAGCGGTTAAATGATCACGAAGTGACATTCAGAGTGGACTAGAGCCTAGAGAGGAAGTTCATGTATTTGTGTCTTCATATAGGCAAAAAAACAGCGCAAGCGTCACACGTACTTCAGTGTGTGTGTGTGTGGTAAATGAAACTGCACGTAAAGTTGTCTGCACCATTCATTCACACAGAACATGCAGGATTCGTATTTAAATAGTCTTTGTGGTTTAATATTCACACACACTAGTCTACATCGCGATTTGATTTCAAGTGTAATGAACTGCTTTCTATTAATCAGGCATGAAAACGGGTCAGGGGTGAAAAAAGTGAGAAGGATATAACCCCTCTAGGGGGGTCCGGGGGCATGCTCCCCCGTAAGAAAATTTTAAATATTCCATATTTTAAAGCATCAATCTGATGCATTTTGAGATGCATTTTTTGCCAACCTGGGGAGAGCTGGAGAAACTTAACTTCAGCCATTAGTCAAAAATATTATGGCCTCCGTAGCGTTAGCTAATAATAATATTTTTTTTTTGAAAAGACCGATACCGATCCATTACCAATGCAGTTTTAAAAAAAAAAGTAGAATTTCTATAACTGTGTGTTGAACTGATAATAACTATTTTGTGTTAAACACAATCTACTTAATACAGACAACTTCCTTATAAAGAAAAACAACAACAACAAAAAATATGATCATAAACTATGACAAAAATTATATTATAAACTAGATTAGTGGGTAACTCAGTAAAATTTAGTCTAGAAAAACAATAATTTTATAAAATCAGAACATTTAGTGAAAAAATATATATATTTAGTGGGGAACAAATAAGAGACAAGTGTAGCACTAAATCTGGTAAAACGTTACACATTGATCTTTGTATTGTTGTAAAATACATTCATGAAAAACAAGATAAAAATCAAAAAAGATCAATTATTTTATAGTCTACTATAAAATTAAGAAAATATATATAGCACAAATGTATAGCACAGCTGTTTAATGAGGCAGCAACATATGATAGATAGGGCAGAACAAAACAAAAAATACTATTAATAATCTTTCAAAAGTATTATGATATGATTATGAAAGACTCCAATAGAGTGCTGCACACAGCGCTTATGCGCATCCCGGACGCTGAATGATGTGCTTGAGACAACACGAGTCACAGCACGCAGCTCTTCGAGGACGCAGTGAAAAGTTCAAAGCACAAAGGAAATACATATCGATGCATAGTGTATTATACAGTATCTATCTATGCAATAGTTTATTCAGCCTTTTCTTTTAACAGTTTTAAATTTCAGTTACTGTGCGCGTGAAGAACAATGATAGTGCTCTCCAGTGTTGTGATCTAGACACGCGGTAAAGGAACATGATTGAGGTAACGTTACTACAGCAAGATAGTCAATTTATACGAAACCACAGAGCTTTATCTACAGATCAAGTATAATAATATTAACATTTAATTATCTTGGAGAGAGTTCATCGTTGCCGAACGCGACACGCTGTGCTGTTTGAATGCTGAATGACTGACGACGCACTGTTTGAACGCTGAATGTAGAATTACTGACAGCCGCAGCTGAGGGAAAAGTTTACGTGAACTTGAATTTAATGACTTAAATATTAATTTCTATCTCACATTATACTATAGTATGGCTTCATATATATTATACACCCGGCGAATTTCGCCGAAAGGTGAGTAATTTTCATGTCTGAAATTTATTCCTCAAATTTTTTTTGACAAATTCTGCGTTATACAGTAAATTCCGTTTTTATGACTGGATATCGTCAGCATTTTAGGGGGGGCGGGGGGTCGTTTTGGGGGGGCGGGCCGCCCCCCCAAAACAATGGTAGGGGAAACACTGGAGATCTACGGTTAATAACGGAGAAATGTGAATGCTTCTCACTAGATCTCGCAGCGATGTCATTACTTCAGTGGCGAATTCAAATGTTTTCTTCACTGGATCTCTTAGCACAGTGTCGCTTGATCTCGCGCTCCACAGATGTTGCTGGTCCGAGTGGATAAACAATCTGTGAAGCACAATATAATGAGTAGCGTAGTTTCGTTCCGCATTCATTACGCTTGCCATTTAATGTTGTGCAACGTTGTGGTGATCGCGCCAGTGCGAATTTTGTCGGCAGGAAAAATGATCCAAGGAATCGTTCGGTTTGTATGCGTACCGAACCGGAAGCCTCGAACCGAAACGGTTCAATACGAATACATGTACCGTTACACCCCTAATCACGATGATACACATAGTTGACTGCTTGTATGTTGTGAGAAATGTGTGATCTGTGTTATGTACTGTTGAATAGCCTACATGCTCTTAACTAATTGGCCCTTTTGGGATTAATAAAGTTGATAAAAAAGTAAAGTAAATAGTCTCACTTTTAGTTACGTCTTTTAACTATTATAATATTTCGAAAGGCAAAAAAATTAACTTTAACTATTGGCTTTAATTCTTCAATCAGCTGTCACTTTAGCACGAGGCCAGTAGCATATAGCATTAGCACCTCTGCTCCACCCACGACCCGCCTCTTTGCCCATTTTATTTTATCCGGTAGTGACGAGAGGTGACGCGCTGCCAAGATGGCGACGGTTAGCCCGCCCACTTTAGGCTTCAAAAACGCTCTTCAGAAACCTACGGGTGACGTCACTGATACTACGTCCATAATTTTTTTTACAGTCTTTGCTTTTTACACGCTCATGCACACGCATTTTCTCACGCAGAGAAAAATCGCGCAGCAAAGAGCACACTGACACCGACAGACTAGACAGAGCAGGTTACTGTTGATATGAAACAGATTCTCAGCTCTCAGATTCTGTCAATTTTATTACGAAATTCATACTATAAACACCGTTTTGGCGCTTGTAAATGACGTGAAAGATCGCTGACAGATCTGTTCAAGTGGCACGTGAACCGATCATCTGTTACTCTTCACTACTAACTTACCGAAATGTACCTAACCTTTTAAGTGTAAAAATATTTTCGGTTCATTATGAAACGGATACAATTTTGCACAATCTAGATGATTGTGAAAACTACTGTAAACTCTCTTTAAGAGCTTAAATATTCCAAAAATAATATTTTGCATAATGAAAACACTCCATGTCTTTTGAGCTTTAATCAGTAATTTCTAAATGTTCTATTCAATGCTTCCAATACCTATTCTCAAGTGTCCCAGCTGCATAATACTGAAATTCTACTTGTACATATTTGTTCCTCTTAAGCTTGTTTGATGTTTTGCAACTTTCAAAAACCTATGATAATTGCACAATTTCAGCAAGAGTACTATGCACTCATTTAGGTGTTCTCCGTGTTTGGATGATGGGCAGAGGTTAGTCAACGTTTGAGATGTGGAACCAAAAATGTTAGTCGGGTTCTCAAATCTTGAGGTCGACTTTCCTGTAGCATTTACGTCAAACCCTAATCAAACACCTAAACAAGCTGATCGCTGCCTTCAGGATTACTAGAAAGTTGCAGGTCGTTGAGTTTAATCAAGGTTGGATGTAAACTACAGAAAAGTTTACAGGAAAGGGCCAGAGTTTAGAACCCCCTGATCTAAAGGTTTCCCCCCCCCCCAACACATTAATCTCATTGTGATTAGAAATGTCTGGTTTATTATGCACAGTCACAGTCTGGCACTGTAGTGTATGTGAGGTGATTTATTGGGCCACACAACAAATTAAAGCTGCAGTCCGTAGCTTTTTTGGGGTTAAAAATCATCCAAAATACATATTTGAGAAAATACATAACCAGCCAGTGTTCAACACTCTGCTTGCCTTAGTTCGATTCAAAGCGGTAAGCTTGTAATGTTTTTAATTCCAGTGGTACTGGTGGATTTCCACGGGAGATTCGAGCATGTCTTTGCGTCATTACATCACATCTGTACACATAAAGGAGTCTCGGCTAGTAGGCTATATTGCGTGTGGAGATTTATAGCCTTTTCTCACAGCACTTGATATAATTAAACTTATCAATTTGATGGCGGATCCAGAAAAGCTTAAACGACAATCACCAGTGACAACAGATTCACCTGCTGTAAAATGCAAAAGACTTCGTTCGGATTTCGGATTGGCTACAGAAAGAGAGACTGCAACCGGACCCATGTGAAAACAAGGATACATATTGGAAGGACATTACATGAAGTCACGCAATGCTGACGTTATTAACATTAACATTTTGAGAACAAAATATAATTTGCACGGTTTTGCGTGATATGATAACCTATAAGCGATTGTTAGATTTAATCAGCGCGATTTAATGTCAGAACCAGAACAAAAGTGGATGTTTCTTACTAATTCAGGAGACATTTTCCGGTGAAAATTAATGTTGGTCATACTTCCAAAAAGAATAATCTGTGATTCTGAATGCCAGTATCCACATCGGCGGGATGACTGACAGCTGCACACTCTCCTCAAACATTGTTCATCCGCGCTGTGCTGAGGGTGTTGAAGTACAACTCGCGTAAAGTTGATAATTCTGCGAATGACTCCAATTGACCTATGGCTAAGCCACGCAACCAAACGCGATGAGCCAATCACAGTGCGCATAGCTAACCCAATACACTCGGACATTCTCTACTTTTACGTCCGTTGAAATGCATTGCAGTTAGTCAGTTTTCATTCGTTTTTGTTTTTTCTTGTCATTTTAAGTTTAAAATGGTCAAACGGTGTGCATGGGGTACATGCAACTCTGACACTTATCCCAAGAGGCAGGGCGACGGTGTGTATTTTTTACCCTTTCCCAAGCCACATCTCAACCGAGATAAGTGTCTGCTCTGGATAAATTTATGCGGTAGACCACAACACCAACTAAACGTGGATAAATTAAACAAGAATTAAACAAGGATGTCTACATCTGTTCTAAGTCAACAACGTATTTGAACGTTATCTTTAACATCTTTAGCGTAACGTTAGGCTAAAGTTAGCCTAACATTAGAAAACGTTGACGTTAGCTTCTAGCTGCGTTGTACATGTCACTTGACTTCATTAACGTATCTTTAAATAACCGAGATAACAAATGTTAGCAATGTTGTGCTGAAAGATTCATGTAAATACTGCAGTGCATGAACAATGCTGATCCTCTATCTTGTTGTCTGAGATGGTGATGGCAACGAGATGCGGTTTATCACGTTTACACTGTGACCTGTAAATCTTTGCCTGGAGCTGAAGCTTTTCATCAACCTCAATAAAATTAATAATATAACCCTCCAATGAATAGTTAAGGCCCTTTTGGTGACTTCGAGATGATATATAATCTTTCTGTCTCCAAAAATCATCAATTGCCTCCCGTGAAATACCTGCCATAGCGCCTGTCACCGAATGTTGACTGTTTGTCTGAGTGAGTGGAGGGGGCGTGGCTTAGCTATAGGTCAATTGCAGATTTCGAACAGATGGCGAGAAAGAGGAAAAACGCCGGACTGCAGCTTTAATTTTGCTTTAGCTTTTAATTTTGGCTGCTGATTTTATTGCATTCAATTAGGGTTGGGCGGTATGACCCAAATTCTATTTCACGGTAGGACTGATTTTATTTCACGGTAACGATATATTTCATTTCTTTTTGTGATATCTGGCAACCCGTCACCCTGAGTTCAGAAGAGATTAGGAGAGCAGCAGTATGAAAACCGAACAGCAGCTACTGTTAGTGTTGACTAAGTAGCCTAGTTTAAATTATACACACCTTGTAACTGCGTAATTTTTTTACCATAGCCCGGTGAAGACTGACACACCGTCCACACTCCCTCTCAGTGCGTGTGCACGCGCGTCTTCTGCATCAGTAAAATGCGATCGGTTAATTTGAGTGTCAAGTTGTAATCACGTAGTGAATCAAAGGAAGATTTTATCAGCTGGTTCGGTGGCCAATTGTTTGGAATTAAAAATATATAACTCGCGCTGCATATTTAGTCATTTAGCCTCAGATACAGGATTATACATTCACTTTAACAAGCAGGTTGTTCATTACCACGGCAAAGATTTTCGGGTTTAAAAACTATACATAAGAGACGGACATTATTTAAGGTTATTTCTATTCGTTACGATATTGATATGAACTGTCGTTGTCAATTAATTCTTTCCCCATTGTGAGCGTGCACTCTAAACTGTAGCCTTCGGGTGCTGCACTGCTCTAGTTGACTGCTGCACCTTTCCCCCCGAAAATATCACGTTAACAACAACCCTTTATAAAATGTAATTCCTTTGTGGATCCTCTTGATCTGCTTTCTCCATGTTTCTTTGACCATTCTCAGTGTTTCAGTCTCCTGCACGCGAGTTAACCACGGCCACTTATTTACATGTCGCGGTATACACGGAATAAAAAAATCTGTTACGGTTGACATTTTCTACCGCGGTAAAGATATATACCGTCATACCGCCCAGCCCTACATTCAATAATACAATAAGAGAATAGTCATTTAACTGGCACTCACAATTGAGCATGTGAGCTGTAGCTTACCAGATGGTTGAACCACGAACGTCACATCGAGTAACTAATCCCTCAGTGTTATAACACACTCCTTCACATAGCGTTTCCACTGTGCACCCATATTGCCTAGTAAGTGCCAACAGGATATTAATCTACTGTGACTGAACTTCCAGCTCAGGTGATGCAGCAGGTTGTTTGAGATGTTGTAAAACATAAGCTGAGGTGACAAAATGTGGTGTTAATAAAATGTCTTGTGAAATCTGTCGTTCTTTCAGATGTGGTCAGCATTGAGAAGACTGGAGAGAACTTCAGGCTGATCTATGATGTCAAGGGACGCTTTACAGTTCACCGCATCACAAATGAGGAGGCCAAGGTGAGCATAATGTTTTTGTGTAGTTCATAAAAAAAATTAAGTGACAAGATCACATCAATTTGATTTGAGACTGCAGAGCTTTTGAGCTAATGCTGTTGTCCTTTTATAGTACAAATTGTGCAAGGTGAGGAAAATCCTCATTGGCACAAAGGGAATCCCACATCTGGTGACCCATGACGCCCGCACCATCCGTTACCCTGATCCTCTTATCAAGGTCAACGACACCGTCCGCATTGACCTGGACACAGGCAAAATTACAGATTTCATCAAGTTTGAGACGGGTTAGTGAGCAGACTGTCTTAAACTGTCTTTCTCCTTTTGTTTTTGTGTTTGAGTTGCCCATCTCTATTTCCTTTTTCCTTGTGTAAATAGGCAACATTTGCATGGTGACCGGAGGTGCTAACTTGGGGCGTATTGGTGTGATCACCAATAGAGAGAAGCATCCTGGCTCTTTTGATGTGGTGCATGTTAAAGACAGCACCGGGAACAGCTTTGCCACCAGGCTCTCCAACATTTTCGTCATCGGCAAGGTGAGCATAGAGTTCAGAAAGTTTGGGATGATTAAACTGTTAGCAAGCAGTTGACTCTGCTTAGTATGTGCTGTAATGCTCAAAAGGAAGACTTGAAACTTTAGGAGCTTTTTTGCACACATTTCTACCCAAGACATTTTATGATGTTGGGAAAAATTACTTTTAAAGGAACTTGTTACAATATTGCGTTATTCTCTAAAAAGTGACATTGCATTACTTGGTTACTTTTTTATAGAAAGTAATGCATTGTTACTTTCTCGGCTAGGCTGGGCTTGTTTATTTCTTTAATAACAAAACAATTCTGTTTTGTGCAAATGTAAATGCCATTTTATGCCGCAAGTAAAATGAATAATCCCTAGCCTGGAGGAAATGCAAATTCACACCTGTACTATAAGCATAACCCAGTTGTCCACCTCTGTCGCCATGGTTACTATGGCAGTACAAGTGGAAACCTTTTAGCTTTGCTGCTTTTCTGGATTGAAGAATAAGAAGCAGAGAAAATGTCCACTTTCTTTAGCAAAAAAAATGTGATCAGGCATTTTGCTTTTCGGAGTGGTTGAATTGGATTATTGAATGTCAGCAACAAATACATTGGTTAATAAAGTGAGAATGAATACATTGGTATATTTGTATTCAACATTTAATTACAGGTTTGCGTAATCTGTGTTTGCATTAAACTGTTTTTATTCATTAAGGAATACTGAATCTGTTTTTTTGCAAGTGAGATGAATAGACGCCTGCTTACACTATTAGTCTAGAACTACAAAAACCATGTTTGCACAGCGCACACAACGCCTCTACACCTCAGTCCTGATTCCTCTCAACATGGGTAAAGGAGACGTGTCAGTCAATAAATGGGGAAACAAAGTAACGTTTATTACTTTGAAAATGGAACGGATAATTTGATTTTAAAAGTAATGTGTTACATTACTCGTTGTGTAATCTGATTGTTACTCCCCAACGAGGCACCTGACCATCTTGAACTTTGCAAGTCCTTTATAAGTGGCCATATTTGCATCCTGAAAAACATTTGTGCCAAGATGCTTTTTTAAAGCAGTTTTACAGATATGATCTTGCAGTCTTACAAGTTTATCTTTGTACTAATGGCTGTCTCTGTCATCAGGGCAACAAGCCATGGGTTTCCCTGCCTCGTGGAAAGGGTATCCGCCTGACCATTGCTGAGGAGAGAGACAAGAGACTGGCTGCCAAACAGAGCAGCAGCTAAGTCAACAAGACTAGCGTACACTTTGATTTCAAATAAAAAGTTATTTACAACTATGAATTGTGGTGTTCTTTTTAAATAAGTGTATGGCCTACTGCAATGGTTCTTATCCCTTTTTGACTCTACGGCCCCTTACACAGAAGTTTGAAAATTCAATTTCACATCTTGACTTTTATTAGTTGTATTTATTTAGATAATATTTTGAATTCTTGTGGCCCTTTGCCAGTTTTCCACAGGCCTTTTATTGTTCTCTTTCTTCTGTTACACACTGCTTGAACTGACATTTAAACTAGTGCATTGAAAAAGTGTTCATAAAGAGCCATCTCAACTTTACATGCATTTTGCAATTTACGCTTGTGTCCCACTAACCATATATAAGCAATATATTGTGTCTTGTAATAATCAAAAGTTCTACAGACTTGCGGTCTTAATGCCCACTTGGACCAAATACAGGAACTATTTAATGCAAGTCAAGTTTAAATGCCGGAAGTGCAAGTATTGGGACTCTAATTAGTTTGAATGGAGTAATTGTATACTTACTGACACCTGGTGGTGTGGTTGCGGTATCACACCAAAGGAAGCCTTTATTGATGCCATCATAGAAATGCGCTGTTTATAGTCAATCATGTCTGTAACGTTAACAGGTTACTGACGTAATCTCCATGTTTTCCCCCCATAAGGCCGGCCCACTCATGTTAAACATTAACAGAGTCTAAAATGATAATGTAACGTATAGATCAAAATTATGAAATTTAGACCCATTAATATACACCTTTGTGTAATCCAGAGTTCCCAAATATATTATTTAGCAGGTTCAGCTGTGTTTGATTAGACTGGAACTAATAAACGTTGCAGGACAGTGGAATCTCCAGGAACTGGTTTGGGAATGGGCACTCCTGTTTCAATCTAATATTTAAAGGGGTCATATAATGGTACATGCACTTTTACAAGTTGATTGTACTGAAATGTGTGTTGGCAGTGCCTGTACACAACCAACATATAATGATAAAAATCCATCAAGTGTTTTTGTTTTAATCTCCTTATGTTTTCCCCTGCCTCGAATCAAGCCGTTCGACCGTGTGACGTCACTAAAACAATAAATCCCAGGATTGTTGATTGACAGCAGCGTTTCATCACAGACCCGCCCTGAGCGAGCTCAGCTGTCCGAACCGCTGAAGACGCAGTGGCTGAGTTTTGTTATCGAAGGGAATATTCCCCACGATCAACGTCAATGCGTTCATGTTTGCGAGAATCATTTCTCACCAGACTCCTTTTTAAACGAGGGTCAGTATAAAGCTGGTTTTGCTAAGAAGCTGCACCTGAAAAAAGAATCGGTGGCAACTATTTATGTTCCCTCTGCACCTCCAGAAGAAGTAAGTGTAAAGTTTTATTAACCTTTATATTAATCTTTGCAAATCGCGAAAAAAAGTTTTTCATGACCATGAGTTGTAAAGTCAATCTGTCAATGAACTAACGTATACATCAGTAAACACATAGCGTTCGTATCACACTTCTCTACCCTGCCAGTGCATACAAAGATAGATCAAAGTGACATTACGTTAACCAACCATTCAGAAACGTCCTTTGTTCGAGCCTTATTTATTGTCGAACTTATTTGCGTCCGTCATCTTGTTCCGGGTCCGACTCCGGTTCAAATTGATACGGTTGCACAGATGTGTCCTCAGAGACTCCCGCTGCCATTCTTTCTCCAAAATATACCCTCAACTGTTGTCAAGGCAACACTCCACGTGTGTTGTGTCAAAACGCCCCACAGAACAGAGGGGCGGAGTGAGCAAAGCTCATTATCATTTAAAGGCATATGCACTGAAACGGCGTGCTGAAAACAGAGCTGTTTTTGACTGGGTAAAATTAGTTTTCTTAAAATACTAATGAGAATTATTAATAAAAGTATATTACAAAGTTTTCGTTTAGACCCTAAACATATTAACTTGTACAAAAATGGCATTATATGACCCCTTTAAAGGAATAGTTCACATAAAAATCGTCATTTACTCACCCTCAAGTTTCACACCAGTATGAATTTCTTTCTTCTGCTGAACACAAAGATATTTTGAAGAATGTTGGTAACCATTTATCGTTTTTAAAGTCCCCATGAATTCAAAATTGACCATACTTACTTTGTTTGACTGATCGTTTTGTGGTGAACAATTCATCCATGCAAGTCAATCCACACAAAAAATTTTTTTTGGCTTCGTAATCTTTAATCAAAATCTGAAATTTCCCCTCCCCTCTGCATTGGAGGGCCTTCCCTGATGACGTAGGTTTGACGGTTTGGGTGTCTGCTTAACATCCGTAACCACGCCCCTCCAACTGACAGTAGACAGGCTGAATGAAAACACCTACTTTTCTAGATCCAATCATGTGCTATTTGGAAAAAGCCACGGCCACTATTTTGCCTAATTTAGTATTCCGTTTCTCTCGGAAATACGTCACAACACTGGAGAAAAGTCGTTTGCAACTTCCGGTTCACGGGGACTTTAAGTGAACTAATCTTTTAATTCCAAATTATTTTCTTTCTTTGCTTTGATCGGATATAAAATGCATGGAGTGACAAGTATAAATAGGCCCATAGTTTGTGGAAAAGCTGGAACTGAGGTGTTCAGTTTTTAAACTAAAGGAAAGTTTGTCTTTGATAAAAAAAATTTGTCTTAAGAGTTAAATAAGCAGGATGGTTTCAGCACAGTAGTACTGAACTCTTATTTTAGAGTATCTTAGCATTTTCAATGTTTGAATGAGTGGGTGTTTATGAACTAGAGCAAATATTTGTATAGATGGTTCTACTTTTGGATCTGTTGATTCGATAAGACTGGAACACACATGTGTGTATGTTTTCCTCTTGTGCCACATAGCTGAGGCTCAACTCCAGAAGGCCATATGGGCCCTGCTGAGCTTCAGCCTGTTCCTCCTGCAGCCCTTGGCCTGCTGGTCCACAGCAGCTCAGCACGGCTCACCTCAACACACATTGCAGGGGCTGTCTGCCAGAACGCAATACAAACTAAAAACACACAGACTCTGGTGTCCTTGAGTTTAAACATTCTGCGGCATTTGAAAGCATAATCATCCTGAAACCACTCACCCACCTGCCTGTCCTGATGGACTTTCTGCTAGGTGTTTCTCTGTCATCTATGGAAGCCTATTTCTGCCACACACGGAAAAAAGTAGGATAAATCATAATAATGGCATAAAAAGTAAATTATTACAATATTTTTTTTAACTCATAATTCTGACTTAGTATCTCATGATTTTGACTTTTTATCTTGACTGACTAGTATATTTTTAACTTATATAATTAGTCATAATTACATATTTTTGTCATAATTTTAACTTGTCATTATTATGACAACGGCTTATCACCACAGGTACTCACAAGTCAGGCAACCAACTGGACCTGGTTTACACACGCAACTGCATCACAGACAATATTTTGGTGAAACCTCTCAACGTTTCAGACCATTTCCTCATTACTTTCAATCTACAACTCACTACCCATGCATGCACCACCAACTCCCCTACCAGTCACTTTCAGACGAAACCTGTGCTCACTTTCTCCGTCCCATCTTTCCTCTGCTGTGTCATCTTCTCTTCCCTCACCCTCGCATTTCTCATCTCTGGATGTGAATACTGCAACGGATACTTTATGCTCCATCCTAACCTCTTCTTTAGACAACATCTGCCCTCTCTCCTCCAGGCCAGCACGCACTACTCCCTCCAACCCCTGGTTATCTGAGGTTCTTCGTGAACATCGGACCGAACTCAGGGCAGCGGAGAGGAAATGGCGCAAATCAAAAGACACATCTGACCTCAGTAGGTATCAATCTCTGCTCTCTGCCTTTCCTGCTGATGTTCACACCGTAAAATCTTCATATTTCCACAACAAGATCAACAGTGCCTCTAACACACGTTCACTGTTCAAGACATTCAACTCTCTCCTCTGTCCACCTCCACCACCACCCACCTCCTCGCTAACTGCTGATGATTTTGCTAACTTCTTCACTAACAAAACTACAACTATCAGCAGTCAGTTCTCAGCTTCACACACACAGGAACCCAAACTAACCTCTCCCACAGCCAACAACCTTCTCTCCTCCTTCACTCCACTAACCGAGGATGAAGAATCTAAACTTCTCCTCTCTAGTCATCCTACCACCTGTCCTCTGGACCCCATCCCCTCACACCTTCTACAAGCAATCTCTCCCACACTTCTTCCAGCTCTCACACACATCATCAACTCATCCCTCCACACTGGCATTTTCCCTACAGCATTCAAGCAGGCTCGGGTAACTCCACTGCTTAAAATAACATAGTTAAACACATCACTTTTAGTGAATTACAGACCTGTCTCTCTCCTACCATTCATTGCGAAAACACTTGAACGAGTTGCTTTCAACCAAGTTTCATCTTTCAACCAAGTTTCATCTTTCCTGTCTCTGAACAACCATCTGGATGTCAACCAATCTGGCTTCAAGAAAGGGCATTCAACCGAGACTGCATTGCTGTCGGTCACCGAAGCCCTGCGGATCACAAAAGCTGCTTCAAAATCATCAGTTCTCATTCTCCTGGATCTGTCTGCTGCCTTCGACACTGTGAACCATCAGATCCTTCTGTCCACCCTCTCATCAGTGGGCATCACAGGTTCTCCTCTCCACTGGTTTGAGTCCTATCTCACAGGTAGGTCCTTCAGAGTCACTTGGAGAGGTGAAGTATCCAAAGACCATCAACTGACCACAGGGGTTCCCCAGGGTTCAGTTCTTGGACCACTCCTCTTCTCCATTTACACCACATCAGTGGGACCCATCATACAGGCACATGGTTTCTTTACCATTGCTATGCTGATGACACCCAGCTCTACCTCTCATTTCAACCAGATGATCCCACAGTAGCTGTACGGATCTCAAGCTGCCTGGCGGACATCTCGGCATGGATGAAGGAACATCACCTGCAGCTCAACCTGGCAAAGACTGAGCTTCTCATCCTCCCTACCAATCCGTCTCTACAGCACGACTTCACTATCCAGCTAGATTCATCCTCAATCACCCCATCAAGGTCGGTCAGAAATCTTGGAGTAATCTTTGATGATCAGCTGACCTTCACTGACCACATTACAAAGACAACTCGATCATGCAGGTTTGCTATGCACAACATCAGGAAGATCAGGCCTTTCCTAACTGAGCATGCAACACAACTTCTCGTCCAGGCCCTGGTAATTTCTAGGCTTGATTACTGCAATGCTCTTCTGGCTGGACTTCCATCATGTGCAACTAAACCTCTACAAATGATCCAGAATGCTGCAGCTCGTCTTGTCTTCAACGAGCCCAAAAGGGCCCACGTCACTCCTCTGTTCATCTCTCTGCACTGGCTACCACTCTCTGCTCGCATCAAGTTCAAGGCTTTGACGCTTGCTTACAGATTGACCACAGGTTCAGCTCCCTCCTACTTCCACTCACTACTACAAGTCTACATCCCTACCAGAAGCCTACGATCGGTCAATGAGCGACGGCTCGTGGTACCATCACAGAGAGCCTCAAAATCACTCTCCAGAACATTCTCATTCACGGTACCATGCTGGTGGAATGATCTCCCCACCGTCATCCGGAATGCAGAATCCCTGACAGCATTCAAAAGACAACTGAAAACTCATCTCTTCCGTGAGCACTTAACGTAAAAAAAAAAAAATTCTTTCCTTTTCCTTTAAATCCTTGCTTATCTGGCTTATGCTACTCCGAGCAATGTCTGAACTTTGTATTTTGAGCACTTGCGTTGTTTTTGTCTATTCACGATGACTCGCTTGGTTTAGTCCTCAGTTGTAAGTCGCTTTGGATAAAAGCGTCTGCTAAATGACTAAATGTAAAAAAAAATGTATTATGATTTACCCACAGCATGATTTTGTGGTGCAAATTGGCTTACATGGTCATCACGTATTTAAAAGATGGAAATAAATAATGACATAAGTTCAAACTGACAGAAATGAATAATTATGACATTTAATATCAACATTGTCAAAAAGTCGAATTTATTAGATAAAAAATCAATTATGACAAACGTTAGACTTTTTAACTTGTAATTATGACTTAGTGAGTCACATTTTTGACTTAAGTCAATTATAACTTTTAGTGTCATAATTTCAACTTTTATCTCATCATTTATATTTTTAAAGTTATAATTATGATTTACTAAAGCATGATTTTTTTTCTCATGTAGTTGAAATTGCCTTTCCATCATACTGAAATAAATCACTCAAATAAATTGCTTAAATCACATCAAACTTTAGGTCAGATTTTGAAGCATTTACTCATTTATCACCTGGCCCCCCATTAAGTTAATATATGGGTCTGGCTATAGTCCAGGGACCTGTTTGCAAAAATACAATATTATGAAAATGAAATTTGAATCTTGCCAGACCTCACTCCTCCCTCAAATCAAACTTGGCAGATACAATCTATCGCAGGAGACATGAAAAGAAACCATGAACAGAAGAGCAGAAAATAGTCCTTTCAACGAAGCGAGGGGGAGGAGGGTTGAAGAAAAGGTCCACCAGGAGTGGTTCCTGTCATGCACTCGGGCCATGCGGAGTGGGGTGGGGAACCAGGAACAATGAAGACAGTCATACAGTGAGGCAAAACAAGGCCCAGATGTTTCCAATCAATTCCCTGTATGAGATAAGGTTTCATATGAAGCCATAGAGAAACATGCCTGATAAGATTATTTAACATGGAGGACTCTTAGTCTCTCCCCTTCTCGCATCATTTTTGACTGTACGCCCTCTTTCGTCGTCCAGTGTGGAAAGACTGGATGAACAAAACATCTAGGTGAGCCAAGTTCTAGTTCAGGGTGGGGGAGCTTACACACACACACACACACACACACACACACACACACATACTACACCAGATGTGTATTTAGGGATGGGCAAATGCAAGGTTAGAATGTGACTGGAGGAAAGGATTTTTATCCCTCTCATTGTTCTCAGATTTGTTGCAGTCGCTCAGTCACTTGAAGCACTTTTAAACCTTATTTTTGTGAGCATGCGCAGAGCAAGGCTGCTTACTAAACGCATAGTTGAGTTTTCGTGAAAGATTCAGCTCATAGGGTCTGGTTGCACGAGTGGGTGAGGTCTCTCAGGCTTAGTTCATGAGAGTTTTGGGCTGTGATTTGCAGTGATATAGTGAACTGGACGGCTGCAGAGCTCCTCACAGTGGACAGTCAATTACAATGCATAAAATGCCTCCACTGTACGCGCAATCCCGAGCAAGAGTCTCCGCCAACACTCTTCAGCGCTGGCGAAACACGCACTTTTAAAGCGAGTTTACCATAACAGAAGAAAAGATGCCCTTCTGCAAGAGGACCGTAGTCCCTAAAGATGTGTGCAGAAGCGGCGGCAAGAGTCGCGGTGCGATGTTCACGGATCTGGTGGATGTGTGCGGCTTGACTCTGTGCGCGGTACTCCGGCAGCTCTCGGATTTATCCCGTCAGTCGGTGAGCATCCTGGAGGAGCTGGAGGGAGAGCTCGCCTCCATCTGCTACCGCTCCGGAGCTCTGGAGAATAAACTTATCAGCCTGCAGAAACACATCTCAGCACTGGCCACCAAGCCGCCGCTCAAAAGTAGGAACTTTTCAGTACTCTTGCTGACTTATTGATGTGCGTGGATGACTTGTTTACTCACTTAATTGTCAAGTTCAAGGTCTTCTTTACTGATGTTTACATTCACCATGCAACATAAAACATCTCTTGACTTTCGTCTGGGCTGCTGAGAACATTTTGAGAACAATAGGCCTAACGTATTTATAAATTATATAGGTAGATATTGTGTTTAGTCTCTAAATGTAGGCTATAGGTGTTTCTCCTCTGGCTGTAATGTAACTGTAGATGGAGGGATGATGGTCCATGGAAGGAGCAACAATGTTCTTTTGTACACCACATGAACCTTGTGTTTAGGTCTACCGACTAAACCAATTGCCAAGTCACACAATAACAACCCGTTGTCAAGATATTACCATGGTAAACTGTGGTTTCTGCAAATACATACCTTAGTTACTACAGTTATTGTTTTCCCTTAGTATCCCAGGGTAAAATTTTACCCCCTCTGAAAAATTAAAAACGGAAATTAAGAATTCCCAAATTAAGGTATAACATGCAGGTTTACCGGTGTGTTTTTTTGTTTTCGGTGCCAAAGTCTAGGCTATAGTAGAAAAAATACTTTTTACATACAATGTAAAACCTACATTATAATATATTGAATATTGATGGAGTAACACAATTTGACTAAAAAGAAATGTTAAATAATTTTGGGACACAATTTCTGCAAAGGTGTTGGTTTTCCTGGTTAATTTCTATCACTTTTGGCATTTCAATATCTCATATTTTATATCAACTTCTATGTTATTTCGCTATCAGTTAATGAATATATGTAAATGGACTAATTGCAAAAAAAAAAAAAACCAATTCCTTTTATTATGGCAGTAACAGTTTGTTTCAGTACTACAGGTGTTTAGGAAAGTGCCTTAAGTTTTTTTTTTTTTTTTTGCCATGTAGTGTTTTGGGAGAAAATTCCATCATAGAGAACAATATCATAATGTGCCATTTTAGAAAATCTAAAGATATTTTTGGGTCATACAAAATTAATTACATGCCAAAATGTCAAAAGTCAAAACTGGTTCTGGAATTATACAGACCACAGAGAGAAAACCTTATAATAGTTAATTTGGTAAAACGTTTTAAATAGCTTTTTATTGTATTATTTAGTCTTTCTGTAATTTGTCTAATTAATTTTTTATGACCATTACCAGTTTTATAGCATCAACAATAATTATGGGGTTTTGGAAACTATGGTTACCATAGTACATTTATGTAAGAGAATAAAAATAGCTCTAGCATCTTTTTGTAGATTCATTTGTGACATGCTAGTTTTTACTATTATTACCGCTTTAGTGTATCTAGGCCGTGTTGGAGTTGGGGGGAAAATGCTGTAAAATTGCGATTGTACGTCACTGCCACAAAAATACTGAACAAACAAGAGATGGCCTTATTGTTTAAACAGAAGAAATCAGTGTCTTTTGACATCTATTCAAATATTAGGATAATGAACAACACTTCTCTTCTTAATGAACAGTAAACAAATGCTTTGACCATACCACAAAGACTGTTTATTACCAACACATTCACACTTGGCCTTGTGTTTAACTTTCACATTATAATGCGTTGTTTTTAAATCTTTACCATTTGCATTGGAGACGCATTTGGCATCTACTCCCCCTGACACCTCCCACATTTTTCTGCGCACTGACTGAAACAGGATAAACCCTGCCAACTTTCACCATCTGAAGATGTGCAGAATATTTCCTCTGTCCATTTCCTTTGTCTTATCAGAGAACGCCTCTCTGTATTGTTTAGCTTAACCCTGAGCCCGGCATATTTGGCAGAGTGCTGGAGTCTTTCTTTTCCTCCGTCCTTATCATTTTCCAGTGGCAGACCACAGTAGAAACAAAACGTGGAGATTATCCCCCAAGTTCAGGAGGAGATCACTGGTACTGTATTTGTTTAATACTGTAATGGTGAAGCATTAGCAGTTTGAACCTCTGCCATGCTTTGACATGTTGAAGATAAATGATGTGGATCTCTGTATGCAGCGGATTCTTTGGCTGGGAACCCTTCTCCACTGCGGTGTGGGGACAGAGGTCAGGTCCCTCTGGAGACTGTATGATGGGAACAGGAGGTGAAGGAGCAGACTGGAGGCTTGTTTTTACAGTGACTGAACCAATTGCATTAAAACTGTCAGTTGATTCGGCTCTTCCGTGAGTGTCAACTCCACTGATTACTGCCTCATTCCTCAGGCATTCACGTGAAAGTCACAAGACCAAGTGTAGGTATGTGTGTGTTAAGGCAGAAAACCGGAGTTCTGACCCTTAAACATTTTTTTGGTTGTTTTTATGGGCTTTTTTGGCCTTTATTTGATATGACAGTTGTGGACAGACTGGGACTTGAACTTGGGTTTCCTGCTTACAAGGCTATGGCTCCAAACCTTCAAACATTTCTCTCTGATTTTTTAGAGTAAAGATGCATAATGAATCGGTAATTGGTCAATATTAGAGATTTTTTATTTATTTATCTGTTTTAGTCGATATAGGATATAGGATATTGAGGTTTTTTAAACCATATAGGTTTCTCAACCATTTTGAGACAAAACAATGACATTGAAAAATTTTTAAGATATTTCTGTGCAAGTTGCTTTCAGTAAAAACAGCTCAAACATGCATTTCAGTCTGGGACTAGCTTAAGCCTTGTCTGTAGAACCGAGCAATAGAATTTTAATATATTGAATCTAGTTATTGGCTATAGCATGAAAATATTAAATAATAATATTTAGTATCTGTGCATCCCTGCTTGCAAGAATTCAGTATCTCTGTAAGTTGATGATATCATTGTTTGACGAACATTAGTGGACTGTTCTTCCCAAGCACCACCAATAAGCAATTCTGAAGTTTTCGAAATGTACTCTTACATGAATAAACATTATTTATTCTGAGCTTTATGAGTTTGTCTCCCTTGCTGAAAGTTTCATTTAACTGTGAATGGTTATGTGTAAAGTGTCATGGATCTGGTGCAGATTATGGATGTAAATCTTGAAGTGACTTTCATATTAATGTTTGAAGATTTATACAGAGGGAACATCCCTGACTTTTAGAGGCGAAGTGTGAAGAATGCTCTGTACTGAGTCGAGCCATTGCTTTTTTTCAGTGTCTTTTATAGTCTGCAAGATTAACTGGAATTTTAACAAGAGTGTGTGAGAGAGCAAGAGAGAGATGCAATGAGTGAGACGGAAGATCAGAGAAACAGAAGATGGAAGGAGAAAGCGAGTGGGCCAGAGTGCTCATGCTCAAGGACAGAGTAGCAAGTTTCAATTCAGCTTGAAATGCAAAAGAAACTTCAAATTGTCTTATTTTTGGCCTCTTTTGCTCCTTTTGCTCTCTTGGACTTGGCTCCCGAGTTGCCATAGAAATGATCCTATTGCTTTAAATGAATAAAAAACCCACGCAGACCTTTTCATTTCATAAACTTATAGTTACAAGTTGTCATCATCTTATTATGACACCAAAGATAAAACAACAAGCACAAAAAGGAATCACTTTGTCTGGAATTAAATGCAACAGTTGCTCTCAAGTCGAAGAGCTTCCACCTCCAGGAACTCAGTCTGTTTCTTTCTACCTTTAATGTGCTCATCGTTTCTTGGGCTAGCGGCAAAGAAGGATCGAACACAGGTGTCGACACTGAAGATGTCTCGCAGCTGTGACACTCCGTAACATTGGTTGTGTCTGTCTACCAGATGCCTGCAGACATAACTGGAAAAAAATTCAGCTCTAGCACATTCTCTCAAGCCAAGGTTGAGCTGTGCAGACATTTTGTGTGTGTTTTTATGTCGAACATATGTAAGTCACTGCTCGCCTTTCCTGTCCTGGCGTCCCATCTCTAGGCAGTTGTGCAGCTCTTGGCGAGAAAGTGTTTGGCTCTGAGACTAGACCAAAGAGAGTGTGTGTAATACACTAGTGCCGTCCAGCTCTTACTATGACACAATAGTGTTGTAATGTAGCAGAGGTCGACATGCTTTTGGCCCCCTGACACACTAAAACATTACTAAAACAGAACACTTTGGCTTAACTGCATTTGAAATGTAACAGTATAGTGTTACAAAATGCATACCCTTGTATTGAATATATAGTGTACTTCAAATCTTAAAAGTATACTTTTAGAAAAAAATTGAATTGCAGATAATAAAATGTTGAAGTAAAATATCTATTATATAATATTAAAATAAGCTTAAAGGCCACTTAAGAGACTACACTTTCATGACTGTTTCTTAACACTGAAATAATGTCAAATTAAAAGTTTTACTTTAAAGTAAATTTTCATTCACAATGTTTTAATAATCTTTCAAGTACTCTTTTTAAAAGAATGCTAAATTGTACTTCTGTTTCACAAGGGTACAAAGTTTTAGCTGTGCTTTTTGCCCATAACTCAATTTTCATTCTTTAACATTAATATGTTTCGAAAAGAGGCTGGAAAATGTCACACACAATGTTCACACACTGTGTGAATCCTATTATGTGTTTACTCTGTCTTCTCCTTTAAGATTCCTATCGAGAGAGAGAGAGAGAGAGAGAGAGAGAGAGAGAGAGAGAGAGAGAGAGAGAGAGAGAGAGAGGAGCTACATTTCCTTTGGGCCTTGACACACACACACACACACACACACATACACAAAAAAATTCCCACAGACTTAGACCAGCCACTGACATTTGAAAAGTGTTTGTGTGAAGTTTAGCAGCTGTGTACTGTTGCATCATACTGTAATGTGTTTCATCATTTCCCTCCTCGTCTTTGAGCATGATTAAACGTAACTATTGTGAAAAGCTGTGCAAAAGCAGCTGTTTATGTAAAGGTAGCTGGAGATGCACTATCTATATCATCTCAAAAACCATCCACAAGCAGACTGAAACTATTAGCCACTTGTTACCATGGCAACCAGACAACAGGTCTTCTTTTATGAGTATACTGAGCATTAGCTTTGACTGAAGTGACCTCATGTTACCTCAAAGGGGGAATAATTCTGGGTCATGTTGAACTGTGATAGATCCGTATAAGCTGCTATTACTATAGAGACATTTCAGACTGGGATTTGATTGGTGGAGATCTTTCCAAGCAATGATGCTTTACATGTTGTGCACTTTTAGTCTCAGTCTCTGTTCATGGTCTCAGCACCAATCGAAATGTTACAGTGCCTTTTTTTATAAACCATCTCTAGTTTGTCTGCATCTACACCTGGTACTGTAGTGTTTTATCACCACACAATGACTTAGCAATGAAATAATCGATATTTAGTTGGAGAATGGCTCCTTGTCAAGATCAACAAATGGCCTGAGCCTGGCAGTGTTGTAATAGGTGAGAAATGATTTCCAGATGTAGGGGAGCAAGTGGAGTTGCTTATATGAGAGGAAAACATGGAAGAACAAAAAAAAATCAAATAAAAATTAATAGAAAAGCTGTAAGATCCATTTGATACACATTTGTTTTACTGCTAAACCTTAACAAATTAAATACAATACTCAAAGAATTTGAGTAAATTCATTGCCTTATAGTAGCTAATCTCTCTAACAGTAGTAATTGGGGTCATCGATTGTGGTGATGAGTGAAGACTGCGGTAAGGACAGTACAACATCCAATCAACCAATCAGATTTGAGGAACAGGTTTACAGTTTATGTCAAGTTTAGGCTTACAAGCAGGATTAGGTGCTTCTACATCAGTGTTATTTCCCACGTTATTTCCCACTGATTTTAGGAATAGGTTATGTTATGGTTAGGTTTAGGGGTAGGGATAGGATTTTCAGACAGGAATGTTGTTCTAGGATCAAAATGTTGATCCAGGAAAATGTCTTACTTGGTAAAATCACTAAGACCTGGTTTGATGAAAAAACAAGTCTATAATCAGAGGTGCAAGTCTTTAATCAGAAACTTTGTTGGTCTGGTTCTTAAGGGAACACCTGGGGATGCTGCTTGGTACGCACACTTTACGCGGCACACACTATCCTACAAGCTGTCGTCATCACTTTCATCCTGGCTGCTCTCCTCACTATCTTCTTTTCCCTCAAACATGGTATATAATGATGATTTTATTAACATTAAAGGCAAGGTAGGCAGGTTTTTTCTAAAACACTTTTTCCCAAATTTGTTTAAACTGTCTTTATATACCAATACATATTTAAAATGTAAGTACTCTGAAAAGGAGAGTATAAAAATCAAGTGTCTGTAGTCCTCTCAGGGCTGCAATAAACACAGCTACTAATTCCCTTCGGAACGAATGAAATGATTGGCTGGGCGACTGTCACTCTCCCTCGCTACCATGGCAACCACCCCTGCTGCTACAGGAGCCGCCCACATGCGCGCACTCGGTTGACTCGCTCATTTCGGAAGAGGAGAGGCTCTTATCGTGGAAGCTCTTACATGCAAAACACCGTATATGTTATGAATCTTACACGAAATTCACCTTCATCACAGTGTAACTGATGGTTACGGGAAAACGTGTATCAATGCAACCTGTTTTTAGCTTTGCCTTATGTTACTAGCTCGTTACCGAATCAAACTTAATATATTTTAAACTTTACCAGTACCGATATGCTAGCTTGATAGTAAGTACTAACAGCCATGTTAGTTGTTTATATTCATTATGATAAAGTTAGGTATTTTCTTACATGTAATTCTGACATGATGTCACTACATGCACTGCTCCTCTTCGCTCGGCGCTGGTAAACGCGTCCTCCAGCTCCTATTGAGTTTGATTCGGTAACGAGCTAGTCAACCGAGTGCGCGCATGTGGGCGGCTCCTGTAGCAGCAGGGGTGGTTGCCATGGTAGCGAGGGAGAGTGACAGTCGCCCAGCCAATCACTGCATTCGTTCCGAAGGGAATTAGTAGCTGTGTTTATTGCAGCCCTGAGAGGACTACAGACACTCGATTTTTATACTCTCCTTTTCAGAGTACTTACATTTTAAATATGTATTGGTATATAAAGACAGTTTAAACAAATTTGGGAAAAAGTGTTTTAGAAAAACCTGCCTACCTTGTCTTTAATGACACAGACAACAGCAGGAATATTAGGCTGCTGTCACTTTAAGACCGAATGCACGGACTGAATATACTGACACACATCCGGTTTCTTTCTCAACTGTTCACTTATGACATAACCGAGAAAATCTTTGCCGAGAGGGGTATTTTGACATAATTTTGTGTGGATGTGTCCGTTCAAGTGCAAGTAAACGCGAAAAAGGAGTTAATTAGATGTTCGAGCGCTGTCTGAAACGCGCCTCTCTCTTCTCTGCGTGCTCGAGCTTCGGGTGTGTGAGGCTGTGCAGTGCACGAGTCACAATTTTCGCCACTTCTTCCGCGTTTAAAATCATTTGAATGTGTAAATTGGCAAGACAAAACACGTCCAAATGATAAACTTTCACTCTATGACGTTGAACCTAGCAGTTAATCCCAATAGCATCCAGCTGCAGACCCGCAGCACCACCAGTTTCAGAACCCCAGCTCCAGAACCGGAAGTGAGGGGCGGAGCTTACGTTCTAAACCGAGTAACCCCACCTAACGTTTTGGAGCGTAATTTGCTTAGTTACAAAACGGCATGCTTTTATTACACACGAAACGTCATATTTTATACGTATGTTATAATGAGAGGTACAGTACAATAAGCATTTTAAAACATTGATTTTGTGTAATATAATTGTAGAGGCTATAGTTATCAGTTTCATTGTATTATGAGAGTTACTTCCTGATCATGATGGTGAAAAATAATGCTTGAAACTTATTGGCATTTTATATAAAATATACTTTATTTCACAAGAACATGTGCAGCATGCATTTTTCTTTATGTAAAATAATGTCAAAAATCTAAAAAAGAGAGAAAATTCGGCATTGTTTTAAAAGAAGCAATACAAATGTATACAACAAATGACCAATTCACCCCTAGGCCCATTTTATCATGACAATCCTGTATACATTTAAATTACAATGTATCAAATGAGGAACTCACTCTCAGGCCCATTTTGTCCTTACATTCTTGCAAAAATAACTATAATGCAATAATAATAATTCCGCCCCTCCCTCACTTCCGGTTCTGGCGCTGCAGGGGTTCTGAAACTGGTGGTGCTACGGGTCTGCAGCTGGATATATCTCTTTAATCCGCAAATCACGTGCGTGCCGATCCACATGCGGGGATTAGTCCATACAGATCAACTGCGATCCGTTGCACCCCTAATCATTTATAAACCACACTTATCATCATGATTGCTTACCAGAGATAAGTAAGTAAACGTGTCCCTGTCCATAAAAACTCAGTTGGTACTCAAAAGCGCTTCCCTCCACGTTTATTTATACCTGCGCATAATTTATTTATACCACGCATGCACACCTGCACACCAGTTATGTACACCTGACAGTCTCATAAAAAATCGGGTTGTCCCCGAAAACGTTCTTCCATTTGAACCCCAAGTGATCCCACTGACACTTTTAATGGGGACTCTGGGTCTGGCGCCTGATTACAATTTTAACTACTTTATAATGATCATTAATGTTTGTTTTAGTTAGTTTATGTACTAGCATAGCATTCAGATACACGATTAGCCTGATAGCTTAGCATACTTTACGCATTTGCACTTACCCTACATGCATTCACAACAATCTTTAATGGAATTTGTAAGTTTGTATTTTTGAACCACACACAGTACTTAAACACTTAATAAGTGATGAGAGCAAATTTTGAAAATGTGATGGCATTGTTTAAAATACATAGACCATAAATGTTTACAGTGTGTCATGTTTAATGCTGCACAGTGCGGGCTACTTTAGGCTTTTAATTGTACACTTAAGCCTAGGATACATCATTTCACACTTGTCAAATTAGAAAGAGGATTTGCACTGCTTTCAACCCCTGGGGTATGAACCTCTATAGTAGTGTTACCACTGCTCTGAAGCTAAAAGGGTACAATGTGAATTACATTAACCCATAACAATTTCAATTATTAAAGCCCATAATTGTATTCATAAAACTATAGTCTTCTTAGTTTTGTTTTCTTGTGAGTTGTTCCAAATATCTCAGCACTGTACAGGCAGGTTCATCAGTGTGTTCTGGAGAGAGAGGTGTCAGAGTGCAATAAGAGAACAGACAGTACCAGCGCTGAGGCTCACACTGAGTTTTAATTCTGGTGACATAATGAGGACCGTATGTGTGAACGCACCCCTGTGCTGTGCAGCGCTACAGGCCTCGTGCTCCACCCAGTCCACACACACACACACACACACACACACACTCTCACACACACACACACACACACATGCCTGGTCGCACTGTGTAAACATTTCAAGGATTATGTCTTTTAATTATAAACTCATCACAGCATGATAGTAACCGAACCATCTAATGAATGCTTTAAAGTGATTTTGCACGGAGAGTGCAATGATTTTGTTTAGTGGTTTTTATTCCACATCTCTAGCCAAATCACCAAACCAACATTCCTCTGGTGGGTCCAGCATGTTTCTTGTAAACGGGTTCCACTGGCCACTAATTTCCAGTCTTTGGAGCACTTCCGACCACAACACAAACACAAGGAACAGAGGCGGATGCCATCACATCATTCAGGATGTCAAATTCTACTGTGAATTTAGCGTGAAAGACAGAAGCTATGAATTCAGGTGACAGGCAGTGCCTCGGTATAAAATATATGATTTTATATTTCCTACTTGGTTACTGTCCTAAACTTATGGAAGGGTAAATCAGCTTTGATCTGTTGCATGATTTATGATTTATTACTCGTTTTGTTAATCAAGATAATCTTCACAAATGAACACGACTTTTATGATTTTTGAAGCCTAAATACAATCGACAGAGGTAAAAAGCAAAAGTTAGGCTATAAACTAATTACACCAGTCGCATGACTTAAATCTCAACATCATTAATCTTCTGAAAACGAGAAAACGAGATATAGCTTTATACAAGCTAGCAAATTTGAGTTATAATAGTTTGCATGAGCAGGATTATAAACACAACAAGGATGTAAAAGCGCACTAGTGAGTAGATGATTCTGTTCAGTGTGATGATTTTTAACAACTTTTGTAGTCCTATTTAGTCACTTGTTAGCAAACACCTTTTTCAAGACATGTGAAAGCTTTAAAAAGTCATGATTGGGGTTTTACTGATGTCTTTTATGTCATAAAGTAAAACGTGAAATATTTTAAGCTTGTGCTTGCCATTGAACATTTTTCAGGATTTTAACCAAAAACTCACTCAAAAACCAAAAAAGCTCACGAATTTTCCAGCTTTCCTGCAGCACTTTTTTTATCTGTTGATGTCCTGCTGAAATTTAATTAGTGGACTGCAATTGCTCTTTTTCCAGGTGTCTAACGTTTGAGATCGCTGCTCATGATAATAATTATAATAATAAAATGCAACTTACCATATAATTATGCATAGTTTAAATTGCAAATCAATAGCTTTTAAAATGGGGGAGATCATCCTCATGTTGTTAATATCAAAGGCCGTGCGTCCAATCAATCTCAAAGTAAAGAGGCCTCAGAAAAAATTGTCTGTCACATGATGGAAGTAGTCGAATTAGGCAGATGCCAGTTTGGACAGATGTAATAATAACAAACTATGAACAAACTATGCAAGGTAAAAGGAAATATATTTTTTTGCCACTGTATTGCATCACTATTTGATGTCCAATGTAAAATCTTTCCTGAAACAAAACCATTTGACGACTACAGTATATAGATGTTGTAGATCCATCAGCACATGATGTGAGAACAGCAGGTGTTTCATAGCGGTGATACAGTGTGAATGTGCTGTTTGCTTATTTTCAACAGTGTTGCCTTGTGTGTGTGTGTGTGTGTGTGTGTGTGTGTGTGTGTGTGTGTGTGTGTGTGCACTGATTTGAGGCTGACGCCGCAGAATGTGCTGCAGTGAGGATGGAAAGCCACCGAACTGATGAGAGAGAGCGAAAGGGAGAAAGTGTGAAAAGGAATGCAGCTGCATCCTCTCCTCCTGACTCACTGTGAACTCCTGTGTTAGGTGTGTGTGTGTGTGTGTGTGCTCAGAGTATGACGCCTTCCATGAGGGAAAACGCACATTCCTGACTTGTCATTTATTCAGCATATACAACTTTACAGAGCGTCGGTGGGCAGGGTGTGTGTTATCGGACTCTACAGTGATGCGTTGGAGGAGGCGGAGGTCTCCGGGACAGGGCAGGCAGGGGGAAACGGAGGCACCGTTCACCATGCCCTTCTTCAGAGGTAACAAAGCTATTAGTGTGCTCATCTATGCAGTTAGGTGATGCTGTGTGATATCTGAAGGCACTTTGCATGATTTGTAATGTTCGGTGCATTGCCGTGTGTTTGTGTGTGTATGTGTTGTAGTTTAAAGTGCTGTTTACTGATGTGCTGCAGTCTCAGGTAAGCATTCCATCACACACATTGATCGGCTTGCTCAGTGTTTACACGCACACAGTTTACTATTCAGCCAACTCATTTGCTGTAAAATAAAAGTTAAAGTATTTTACATTTTTATATTATATAATATTATTATATATTGCTGTATATTATTTAATATTTTAATTTACCGGTAGTTTAATATTTTTTTTATTTAATTAGCCTACATCATAATAATAATAAAAAAACGTATTCTTTATGAAGCTATGTTCCCTGGGAAAAAAATACTTGTAATGTTAATTGCAATAAATTATTAAATTCATTTAAATTGTAATTGATTGATATAGCTTTTATACAATTCTGAGAAGTTTCACATACCTTGAAAATGTTGTCAGTGATGCAGTAAGGCCAAGAAATGTTTTAATTGCACATTTGATAAGACATTATCTAGCATGGAATGGTGGTGATTTTCTGGAGTCTTTCCTCCATCTCTTACACGTTAACTATCGAATGAGAGCTGGTATATTGGTCTCACGACTGCACTATCAGTCTACTGTTTATCAGCCAGCCAGGCCTCAGATTTCTGCTCACTGACTCAACATCTGCAATTCTTTTCATACTTGCTTTGTGGACTAAAACAGATAGAAAGCAGCAGAATAAAGCAGAGCATTGAGCTGTACCCTCTGGGCATGGGACATGGAGACCTTCAGCTCCAATCATCATATGACACTATCAGATGGGAGTATTGCAGCCCAGACTGAATTTTTAGTTTTTCATGTGTGCACTCAGTAATGGACTGAATTGTTCATGTGGGTATTTATCTTTGGTGCGTTTTTAAGCCATTTGCGAGTGAGTACATTTGTTTGGTCTATGTGTTTAAACCTCAATAGGGCTGAGAAACGTGTTTTGATCAGTTTAGATGTTTGTGTTTTCTAGGCGCTGAGAGACGATTTTGAGAACAGGATGTTTTTGGCTCTCTGGGTGAGATTCTTGCATTTCATTTGATCCATATTTCATGAAATGGGTTTCTCAAAGTCTTCTGATTGCGGTCCAGGCAACGGCTCCAGAATGTTGAAGAGCCGAGATGCTCTTTCATTCTCCCTGTTTGCGTTGCTGGACGAGATTAAAAGAGAACTTTAGCGTCTGGTTAGTGCTGTATTTTTTTTATTATTAACTCAAAACAGACGGTTTCGTAATTGGTGGTTTCTGCAGAGACTGTTGTTATTCATTGATAGGATGTTTTTAATGGAATTTAGCTGCCAGGTTTCATTAGAAGTTATAGGTCATTACCTATGGTCATCATTACCTATTGTGATCCTGTATATATCTACTGTAATTTGGATTCTTGATCACATAACAACAACTGTCTCACTCACTACTACTTTTTTATAGTTTATATGAGTACCCATGGACCACAATAGAGAAGAAACAGGTGTACACTACTGTTTAAAAAAAAAGAAGAGAAATTTAGCAAGGATGCATTAAATTAATCAGAGGTGACAGTAGTAAAGACTTTCAAATAAATGCTGTTCTTTTGAACTATTCATCAAAGAATACTAGTATAATAGTATCATGGTTTCCACAAAAATATTAAGCAGCACAACTGTTTTCAACATTGATAATAATAAGAAATGTTTATTGAGCAGCAAATCAGCATGATGGATCATGTGACACTGAAGACAGGAGTAATAGTGCTGGAAGTTCAGCTTGGCCATCACATGAATAAATCGCATTTTAAAATATAGTAAAATAGAATATTTTAATTGAAATAATCTTTCATAATATTACTGTTTTTATTGTATTTTTATTTGAAATAAATGCAGCTTTGGTAATGGTAAGCATAAAAGACTTCTTTCTAAAACATTACAAAATCTTACAGACCCCACAATTTTGAACGGTATGTCAATACATTCAAAATGTCTTTCGAGTGAATATTTGATTAAACATCACTATGCATTTTTGTCATATTCAAGTAAACCAGCATACCTTTAAGTAAAAGAAAGGCTTTGGCTGCTCTGGATTTTGCAGGGAAAGTAGGTTCCCTTTCAAGGGAACGAGACGCTGCGTTTGAGACGCGGTGGGAACGCTCTGCGTGATTGCGTCATGAAGCACGTGTAAAATCAGTCCAATGGAAGCCCGATACGTCATGGGTGACGTCATAGACCAGGAAACTATAAAGCACCCTTGAAAACAGACCGCGACAGCTTCTGTAGTCTTCAGCAAGCGCTCTCTGTGATTCTGTCCTTGTCTATTTATTGTTGTTTGTCAAGCCCAATATATATATCACTATCTATCATTATGGCGAGCAAAGCAATATTATAGAAGTTGTGTTGTTCCCTGCCCTCGTTACATCACGGGTGGGGACACACATCAGCTTTTTGTTGCTGTTTGGGAGTGGAGTATGCAACAGTCATTTCTCGAGGGATCTGACTGTGCATTGCGAGAAGCTGTCCGTGAGGACGCTCCGCTCCCGCCGGGCGTTCTTCGAGGAGGACGGTTCGGTTCGCGTTCCCCGAGCGGGTCTCTCTGTTGCCGAGGCTCGGAGACGGCTCGTATTTCGGGGTTCGTAAACGGATCTGACAGCGGGGGTTGGGACGGGCTCCGCCCTTTCTCAGCTTTCACATGCCAGATCTAGTGTGCTGCGATTTCCAGTTCCGAGGAATTGGTATCGTTAGTGTTTTGTTTTAAAAGAAGGAGAACAAAACAAATACAAATCTTTATAAAAAGGCAGATGTTTGAGTTTTCAATGAATACATTTTCCAGCTCATAACTCTGTTGAATAAAGAGGAGCTTTTTTAAAGAAAAAAGGAGGTTTTATCTAGTGCTGTTGCCAGTTAAATATTTACTGGCCAGCTGAACATTATGAGATTGAAAATAAAGAAGAGTTTGTTAAAGATGAACTGTATCTTAAACAGAGAAAACTCTGTATCTCAGCCTCCTCGTCGGGGACTGTGGTTTTTCCCTATCTCCACACTGAGGTGTCGAGATCGTGGAATAAACCGGTTTGTAAAAAGTTGGGTATTAAGTATCATAGTATGACATTGCCTCGGGTTAAAGAGACGCTTACGAGCTTTCTCTCTCCCGAGTCGGCGTCATCGTTATTAACCCCGACGTTACCCACCAGCCATCTTAAATAATGAATACATTTTTTATTAGGCAGCGCTGGTGGGTAAAGTATGTAAGGACATGGATGAATGTGAGGGGCGACTCTCTGAGGAGGGTCGCAGCGCTGCCAGTTCGGTTGTTTCCTGCTGGTGGCCACAGAGTGATATATGTATGTATATATATATATATATATAAGTTTTTCTGATATAAAGATAAAGGAAAATAAAGATATAATTATGTCTGTTCTTCTGGACGCTCCGCTTTCAAGAAAACTGAGATATAAACCTTTCATCATTCTTCCTCACCAATCTAATGTTCCTGAGATATTAAGCTCCTCTCAGCACAAAGTGCAAAACAGAGCGTCGCCATTCGGGCTCCTCCGCAATTGAGGGGTACCTGGGTGGCGGTCGCAGTCTAGCCAGTTAGAGACATGCAAGATCTGAGGACTGTTTTATCTCTAAAATAGCTTTGACAAAGAAGAAGCCCTGACGCCGAGGCGATCAGGCTTCTAAGGGTGGTCCCCTCTGGGGTAGGGACGGTTTTGAGAAATCGTTTCTCCTCAGCGCCCTTTGGGGTGCGACTCTCTGAGGAGGGTCGCAGTACTGCCAGTTCGGTTTCCCTGCCGGTTCGCCGTTTCAGGGCACCAAGGTGTCAGTGTCCCCAAACGAGCCTTCAAATAAGAGAAAAAAAAGAAGAGCAGTCAGTTCGGTTTCCCTGCCGGTTCGCCGTTTCAGGGCGCCGAAGTGCCTGCTTTTTTCAACGATCCTCCGAGGAGGGTCGTAGGAACTAAGCTAGTTAGAGGTAGGCAAGATCTGAAGACTGTCATCATCTCTAATAAAGCTTAGACAAGAAGTCCTGTCGCATGAAAACGAGGCTATCAGGCTTCTGAGGGCTCCTCCGGGGCAGGGACGGTTTTGAGAAATCGTTTCTCCTCGGCGACCTCTGGGGTGCGACTCTCTGAGGAGGGTCGCAGCGCTGCCAGTTCGGTTGTTCCCTGCCGGTTCGCCGTTCAGGGCACCGAGGTGTCAGCGTCCCCATACGATCCTCCGAGGAGGATCGTAGAGCGGTCAGTTCGGTTGTTCCCTGCCGGTTCGCCGCTTCAGGGCACCGTAGTGACTGTTCAACCAAGGGACGGTTTTGAGAAATCGTTTTTCCTCTGGGGTGCAACTCTCTGAGGAGGGTTGCAGCGCTGCCAGTTCGGTTGTTCCCTGCCGGTTCGCCGTTCAGGGCACCGAGGTGTCAGCATCCCCATACGATCCTCCGAGGAGGGTCGTAGAATGGTCAGTTCGGTTGTTCCCTGCCGGTTCGCCGCTTCAGGGCGCCGTAGTGACTGTTCAAATAAATCCAGAGGCCAGTCTTGAGAGACTGGTTCCCCTAGTAAATTTCTGGCAGCGTGGAAACTACTGCCACATATTTCTCAGTGGGTCCTGCACACTATAGAAAAGGGTTTCAGAATTCAGTTCGGTTCTCGTTCGCCCAGATTTCTAGGGGTCCTCCTTTCATTGGTGGACCCCGAGCAGGCTTTGGTTATGGAGCAGGAAGTACTATCACTTCTGCAAAAGGAGCTGTAGAAGGGGTTCCTCCTCCCAGCAGGCAGCCATTACTTCATTGTTTCCGAAAGAGGATGAGGTGGTTCCCGAGGTTTGCTTTCGGGGGCGAAGCATACCATTATTGGGTTCTTCCATTCGGCCTAGGTTTATTACCCCACACCTTTACAGTATGCGTGGATGCAGCTCTGGCTCTTCTGAGACTCCAGGGCATTTGCGTATTATACTACATCAATGATTGGTTGTTCCTAGCTCAATCTGAGTTTATGGCAGTTCGGCATCGAGATGTCGTTCTGTCTCATTAAGGATGTTGGGGTTGCCTCTCAACGCCAAGAAGAGTGTGCTCTGAGGACCACTTTTCTAGGTGTAGCAATTCTACAGCAAACGTAATGGGGTATATCTAGGCCAGTCACTCACTGTGAAACAGTTTCAGACGGGTGGGTCTCATGGCAGTTGCGTCCAACGTTTTACTTTTGGCCTTCTGTTCATGAGACCCCTGCAGTGGTGGCTCAGGACCAAGGGGTTTTCTCCGAGGGGAAATACGTTTTCGCATGATCAAGGTCACGCGGCTATGCCTTCGTGCTTCGGTCATGTGGAAGAACCTTGGTTCCTCGCCCAGGCCCAGTGTTGGGGGCTTCTTGTCGACGCATATTGCTATCGACGGATGCTTCCCTCACAAGTGGGGGCGATCATGAGTGGTTGCTCGGCGAATGGCGGACAACACACTGATGGTCTCGTATATCAGAGCAGATATCCTGTTGAGGCAGGGGCTGAGGCCCAGGGGATTGGAGACTTCACCCTGAGGTGGTGGAGCTTCTTAGGGAGAACTTTGGTCTAACTAAAGTCAAGTCGACCTTTCACATCGTTTGTACAACGCATTGCTCTATATGGTTCCCCCTCACGCAGCCAGCTCTTCGCGGACTGGATGCGATGATGCAGGTGTGGCCGAGGCTGCACCTGTACGCATTTCCCCCGATATCTATGCTCCCGGAGGTTCTGGAAAGGGTTCGCCGGGAAGGGGCCCGTCTGTTACTAGTAGCCCCTTTCTGGCCGACTCGAGTTTGGTTCTCGGACTTGGTGTCTCTTCTGAGCGGCTCTCCTATGGAGATTCCAATCAGGAGGGACCTGCTGTCCCAGGTAGAGGGCACGATATTTCACCCTCGACCGGAGTTGTGGAAACTGTGGGCCTGGCCTCTGAGGGGGCCAGGCTCATAGAATCCGGTCTCTCGACTGAGGTCGTTGAGACCATTCTCCATTCCAGAGCCCCTTCCACGAGAAAACTGTATGCGCTGAAATGGAAATTATTCTCCACCTGGTGTGGTGAGCGTCAGTTAGATCCTGTTAACTGCCCTGTTGGTTCAGTTCTCGATTTTCTGCAAGACCGTTTCTCTGCTGGATTATCTCCTACCCCTCTGGGGGGTACTTCTATTGGGAGAGATCCTCTGATTACTTGTTTTCTCCGTGGTACATTGAGGTTGAGACCTGCACTGCACTCCAGAGCACCGGCTTGGGATTTAGCCATTGTACTTGAGGGTCTGGCTCTGGCTCCGTTCGAGCCCATTGAAGAGGTTTCAGAAAAATTCCTCACTTTGAAAGCTTTATTTCTCCTTGCTATTTCATCTATCAAGAGAATTGGAGATTTACACGCCCTGTCGGTTGCTCCGTCATGTTTGGAATTTGCACCTGGTATGGTGAAAGCATTTCTATACCCTACCCAAGGTTATATTCCTAAGGTCCCATTCAATGTTGGGGGCCCAATAGTGCTGCAGGCCTTTTTCCTCCACCTTTTAATACCCCAGATCAGGAACAATTGAACCTGTTATGTCCAGTTCGGGCATTGGATGCCTACGTTCACAGAGCTGCCCTGTGGCGTAAGTCAGAGCAATTATTTGTATGTTTTGGGTCACTCAGAAGAGGGTGCCCTGCATCTAAACAGGTTATGAGCAAGTGGATAGTCGAGGCTATTTCACTAGCTTATGAAGCGGCCGGTCAGCCTTCACCTATGGCTGTACGGGCCCTTTCTACAAGGAGTATGGCGGCCTCTACGGCCTTAATTTCGGGTGTTTCCCTTCTTGACATTTGTAATGCGGCAGGTTGGTCCTCTCCACATACATTTGTCAGGTTTTATGACCTTGACCTCTCCACTCCTGGGGCGAGGTTGCTTGCTTCTAGTGTGCGCAAGGACTTCACACAGAACGGGCATTTGTCACTATGGCGTAGTGGGTATGGGGTTCCCACCGCGTCTCAAACGCAGCTCGAAGTTCCCTTGAAAGGGAACGTCTCAGGTTACGTATGTAACCCTGGTTCCCTGAGAGGGAACGAGACGCTGCGTTTGCCTGCCATACTTCCTGCATGCCCTGATCAACTTGCTTCAGACTTTTTCAGAAGCTGTCGCGGTCTGTTTTCAAGGGTGCTTTATAGTTTCCTGGTCTATGACGTCACCCATGACGTATCGGGCTTCCATTGGACTGATTTTACACGTGCTTCATGACGCAATCACGCAGAGCGTTCCCACCGCGTCTCAAACGCAGCGTCTCGTTCCCTCTCAGGGAACCAGGGTTACATACGTAACCTGAGACGTTATGTAGTCTGGGACCATTTCTTTACTCAGTTTAAGTCTTCATAAACACTGAGGTCTGGCCAGATCTGTGGTAATGCTTTGAAAGGATTTTACAGAGAATAACAGTGTTTTGAATCTCTAAATGTTTCTGGTAGTATTTAAATGAGTGAGGTAACTAGGCATGGCTTGGAATTAGATTATATATGCGGTCCAGGAATTGCGGTTGTTCAACTTCTTGAATTCCTCATGTTGTGCTAAGGTAACATATAAGTTACTTTTGACTTTTTTTGCCCTCCTGACTAATGGCATTAGCTCATATTTGGCAGATGTAACTCAGCGCTAACCCCAGCGTTTGTTGTTGTCATTGTTTATTTTTAGAGGTAACCGCTGAGTGTTCTGCTGCCTTACTGCCATGCTACGACATTCACGGGCATGCTGGGATAGCTAAATCCCCAGGCCTGCTGACAAGACTCAATAGTATGTGCCCAGTGTGGGTCTTATAGCAGATTTGTGGATTCTTTTATCGTGATTAATATTTAGATAAGAAAAAAGCATCCTGACAGGAAGGCAGATCTGAAAACACGTCTACAGGGAGTCTGAATCATCTGCTCTAAGTTGGAAGTTTGGTCGTTCTCTCTTTATGGAAACAGACAGAATGACTTTCAGAAAGTCAGTAGGATGGTCACCTGATGTGAAATCACCTGGTGTGAAAAAATTTCAGTAACCCCATTACATGCATGATGTCTCCATGTTGTCTACATTAACGGACGTCAAGAGCCAAGTTGTGAACTGATGCTCAACACTCATGCTTGTAATTATATCATCTTCCACTTTAAGCTCCGCCACTCTTCCCTTTCCCCTCCATTCGCTATGATGTCATCCTCTCCATTTTGTTTTCATTGGTTTTACATTCCTCAGTGAGTTAGGACTGATCAAGTATCTGGTTGAATAAGTGTGCAGATGGCGTGCTTATGTTTTACTGTATTATAGTGCTGATGTGGAAACGCCTCTACTACGGGTGGGGGGTTGGAGCGAAGGTATAGAAAGAGAGTCAAGAAACGGTGCTGACGGCCTGGCCCCACTTTCCAGGCAGGAAATGAGCACCGTGTGGATTGTGCAAGTCGTGTGTCTTTTTGCACGTGTGTTTGTGAGGCTCCAAGGCGCAAGAGGTGCATGGGCGTCCCCCGACGGCTCGTAATGCTCAGCAGATGTTTTCCACCTTCCATGTTCGTATTAATCCAGTCATGTGGACAACAAAGAAGCAATCTTTTCCAATACAGCTCTCTCTTTTCCAGCACAAAACAACCCATTGCTCCATTCTCACAGCGTTGATAGTTATCTCAGCTAGGCGGCCATTCCAGAGCAACAGCGTTCTCTCCATATTTCTCTCTCTCCCTCTTATTTCCCTTGTTTTGTTTCATTATCTCAAAAATAAACCTGTTCCAGCTATCGAACTGTTGCTGAAGTTTGCCCAGTGGTAAATAACCCCTTTAGAGCAGCTGAAGTCCTCACTATCAATATGGTCTGCAGTGAATTACGGATATTTATTTTTTGTAACAAGTCCATCAAGTTTCTTCACTTGTTTGCTTTGTTTACATTCTCCAAGAGAGTTGAGGCAGAGGGCGTGCGAGGGGCACCAAATCGCTTTTTCAGAATCGCCTTTTCGTTAAATATTGTTCCAAGATGAGTTTTGTTTATTTTGGGAGATTTTCAGAGTTAAGAGGAGAGAGTTGACCACCCAGTGCAAGGAGAATATGGAAACGTTTTTGTCCATACACTAGAGGGTTTAGATTGATTTGGACGCGTGTCATTCTCTTTACGCTGTTCATTCTTTGAAATGTTTTCGTCTTTGTGAGGGAATGAATTCATAATCTATGTTTTTTTTTTGTTTTGTTTTTTTGCCTCAATACGTTCCTTTCATTCCGCTCATCCTTTGAGTCTGAATCTTCGTGCTGGCTGCTTGTCCTGGCACATGCAGACTCATCTTGGATGCTGCAGGCCCACATTAGGAGCTTTTCCCTGACCACACACACCTCCCAATGGTGCAGAGGCCAAGCCCTATTCTTGCTGGTTAACCCAACTCAGCTTCTTATATCACTGAAAATATATTTTCACTGCTGCAGGGGAACAGTGGAATCACTCAGTGGAAGTGAGTCAGTCATATTGATAAAGCACAATTAAATGTTTATTCGCTGTTCTTTTCTTTTCAGGTGATGTAAAGATAATTCTTCACTGCAGCAGAAAAAATAAATCATGACGATACTTATTAACCCACCAAAAAATGTGTGTGTGCATTTGGCTGCCTTTATTTGATAAAAAAACTGTTAAAACAATAATATTTTAAACATTATTACAAATTAAAATAACTTTTAAATAATTTTATGCATTTTAAAATGTAATTTATTACCTTCATTTTCACCAGCTATTATTTCAGTCTTTAGTTTCACATGAAATTATTCTAATATGCTGGTTTGGTGCTCATTTCTTATCGATAATTTTTTAATAAAAAGTTCTTTAAATATAAATATTTTGTAACATTATAAATGTCTTTACTGTCACTTTTTATCCTTACTGAATGAAACTATTAATAAAAAAAAACTGACTCCCAAACTTTTGGCTGGTAATGGTTGTTAGAGCTCATGGTAGACCAGGAAGATACTTGTTAAAACCTTGCAGATAATTTGTTTAAAGTTACACTGACTCTGAGTGTGAAATGAGAGTTGTGTTTATATTTGTGTCACTCTTCTTGCATGTGTGCAATGTTGCTGTAATTATATCCTTATTGTGGAATCTCTGACTCACACACAGAGCAGTATTAGATTCAATGGTGGTGACAGAGGGTTATGTGAGTGGGTGTGTGGGAAGGAAAGGCCTTTTTCAATATGCCTTCTGGCTGGTTTAAGGGACACACACACACACACACAGGAACATTTGGTCCCCACAATGTAATATAAACCTGTACACACACACACACACACACATACACACACACACAATAAGGTCTTTAGAGCATCACTCAGCGTGTGCTCCATTAGCTGTAGGTTCGAGTGAAGTGTTTAGTATCATAACATAATCAGTATCGAGTGTGTGTGTGTGTATGTGTGTGTGTGTGTGTGTGTGTGTGTTTGGACCCATGAGGAATTGTATGTATTACATGAGTGCTGTTGCGCTGTAATTTAACTGTTGCAGTGAGTGTTTCACAGCACAACAAGCAATGGACGAACTGGTTTAGGTAAATACTGGAGAACCTCCAGTGGAATGTAACCTATCATCTTAAATTCTCCAGTAACCATCTCACTAAGTGCGCGCCACAGCTCAATCTTGATCTGCACTCATAAACACACAATTGCATTTCACAAAGTGTTGACTTTTCTCTATGTAGATCACATTTTCCCCCAAAATATTAAATGTAAATTAATATTAAATCATATTTAATGGATAGCTAAACCAAAACTGAAAATTCTGCCATGGCTTTCTTTCTTATGCAAGAAAAAATATTTGAAGAATGCTGGAAAACAAACAACATTGGAGCCCATTGACTTCTTTCATTGATTTCTCTTGTCTTGTTTTATGTTCCACAGAATAAAGGAAGTCATACAGGTTCGGAACGACATTAGGGCGAGTAAATGATGACAGAATTTTCATTTTTGGAGGAAAAGGCACTACTGAAAATGCTTATTTTGCGCAAGTCACTTGAGCAAGTCCAAATCATTAAAATCACTATTTCTACAGGTTAGAAAGAATGAGACCAAATATTACAAATAATAAGGCAGAAGAAATAAAATATAATTCTGAGAAAGTATGAATCAGTGGTTTTGCTCATCTGGTTCTGGTTGGGAAAGAAAGGGAGGTTGGGAGGCGAATATAGGAGGAGGGAGAGTGTCTGACAGACTTAATTGAGTTTATAGGCAGTTGAGACGGAGATAGTGGCATCTTTATATACTGGAGAACAGATCAGCCCAGTGCTTAACTGAAAGACAGGCCAGCTGGAAGCCTATGCACAGCTCAGTCAAAGAGTCACACCACCACTATGTGTGTGGAGGAGGTCTAACTCCTCCTCCTCCTCTCTCTCTCTCTCTCTCTCTCTCCAAACTTGTGTGTCCTATGGAATTAGGTATGTGTATGTGTGTGCAGGCCTGAGTTTATAGCCTATATGTGTTTGTCTTACTATTGGGCTGTTGTTTAGCTGCATCTTTTGATCCTTGTGAACAGGTTAGTCCATTTGTTTGCATATTCGACATGTGTATACATTTATGTGTGTGTGTGTGTGTGTGTGTGTGTGTGTATGTGTATTCCTGCTCTTTTCGTATCTGCAGTATATAGACTCAATCAGTGTTGCAGCTCTGATTTGCTCAAATGTGCTGAAAGCAGTATACAGACAGAAATGTAGACACTTGTGCGTTATTTAAGATTAGGTTTTATATTGCTAATCCAGCATGAGTTAATTGATTTTGAGGCTGACTCAGATTTGTGAGGTGTTGCATGATTGATGGACCAATCACTGTTTAACCGTTTTTGGTTTGTTGTTTCTTCAGCGCGGTTCATTAGGCTATATCTGTCCATCAGTCAGTTTTGTGGGCGGGATTAGCACACTAGAAGCATTCCTAGAAGCAATGAACAATGGGCATGTTAACAGCAGGTGTGTGTTTATATACACCCAATGCCAACTGCTGATATGTGGATGTTTTTAAATGACATACTCTATTTCTCTCTTACATTTACTTCCCATTCTGCCCCCCATTCTTTTAGTTTGACCGCTTCAGTGGCCATTTGTCGATTAATATACAGAATAAATGCACTTTCCTCGCTATTTTTGCTGAAAGCAGCATCCCGACACGCATTACTCTCTGTGAAGCCCTTCAGAGCTTTGATAGTGTTGTGTTTTACTGCTTGGCTTCCTGAAAAAAAGAAGAAGCTCAGTTTGAATCAGTGACGGGGACCATCTCTTAGGATATGAACAGCATCTTTCATTAGAGAAATGGATGGTTGTGTTTAAAAATGCCCAGTGGAATTGTTGCATTTAATATTCAATAATATTATTGATCTGCCTTACTTAAGGTGGATGTTGACGCAATTTTCTTTTAGAAACAAACTTTGTTGTATTATTTTCATGTTATCACTGTGAAGCTGCTTTGATACAATCTGTATTGTAAAAAGCGCTATATAAATAAAGGTGACTTGACTTGACTATTGTTTTCCCTGGTTGGATACACTTTGGTGCCATTAAATAGTTAATCTTTGTTCTTTTCTTCTCCATAGAAAGTCAAAAACGTTACCGTAATCCAAGACATTTAGTTTGCACATATTAGGATTTTTTTCCCCCAAAATTGCTTGCTATGGTGGATTCATCTCTTAATAAATGTTTCATAGATGTTCTCCTCATAACAACGCCTTGATTAACGAGAGATTACATTTTCTTTCATGCATCATTTATACTCTTATACCTCAGTTTTATGCTTCAAAAGAATAGCATAAAACTGATAAAAATAGCATAAAAAAATTTGGAGGAGACTAAATATTTGAACATTTCTGCAGGAGCACGTGCAGTTCTATTCACCTCCACTAGAGGGAATAACAACACTGCTTATCACTGCTTTGAACTCTGCGTGATCTGCCTATATTTGCCCTACTCATGTCCTTTTAACTTTGTTATGGTCTTTATTTTAAATCTCTGCATAATTAAACACCTGGCGTAACCGATGGATGGTTCGCCCTCCTACATTTGTAAAAGCTGTAATGTATAGAGAGATCGGGTGAACGACAGACTCAATGGCCTCCGGCCTTGGAAAGAAGCCCTTTTTACAGAGAGGATTATGGTGTCTGCACTGCTGTTTACAGTATGAAGAGGAACACAAGAGAGAGAAAGAGAAAGAGGCAGAGAGAATTTAGCTTAGTAGGATATAGGTTCAAGTAGAGTGAGTTTTTCCTTCCTTTTAAGGGATTATATGCCAGAGTGTGTGGTTGTATTGGAAAGTGTATTTTAATACTATATTTAATAGTCTTGCCATGAGGGATGCAGAAGACTGATGTCATGCATGCACACATGCTCATTATTATGTATATGTACACAGTGTCTGCAAGCATGCATTCACATTTTGCTACCAATAACATAACAGGAAATGAGAGAGATTATGCTACTTTTGTCCCTTCTTCTCTTTCCTCTAGTATGGCTCTTGGGATCTGGAAAGATAAGACGCAGTTCTACATCAAAAGCTGTCCAAGTTGCGGCTCCAACTGTTGTGCTGTTTGTAAAGGACTGTGCGAACCAGTGGCGTGCAGTTAGTGCTGTTCTGAAGCGAGGATGTTTTTTTTTATGTAAATTCATCTTCCAGTTACACTTAATGATGACACATTTTTCACGTTAAATAAACAAGCATTATTTACACTATCAAGAAAACAACAACAATTAATACAATTCTATTTCAGTATTTTTACAGTATTTGAAACTAGGCGGTCTCAAATTTACAAGTTGCGATAATTGCTGAAGCTTTTATCACGGAATACGGTATTATCACGATATTGAAATAAGTTGAAAAAAAAAGTGTTGTCATACTATAACAGGTTTAATAACTTTTTCTTGTAACTAAAAGAACTAAACATTTAAATACAATAAAGCACAAAAATCTATAAAGTAAACAAATGGGGGGTTGTAAGAGAATACAATGCCGACTTTATTCAGCATTGTATTCTCTTCCGGTTCTGTTGTCGAGTCGCGTTCAGTGACGCTGCTGACGTAAGGCGCTGCTGACGTGTATCTGGTGCGTCACAGTATTCGATTTCAAAGAAATATGGCTGGGCAAAAAAATGCGAGTCTTCCTCTGTGTCGAAATCCTTAGACATGTTTGCGAAGATTGTTTTGTTGACAGCGTGCGTCTCCCTCAGACTGTGAACGGAGCTCTTTCGCACCAGATACACGTCAGCAGCGCCTTACGTCAGCAGCGTCACTGAACGCGACTCGACAACAGAACCGGAAGAGAATACAATGCTGAATAAAGTCGTAGTTTTTGTTATTTTTGGACCAAAATTTATTTTCGATGCTTCAAAACATTCTAACTAACCCACTGATGTCACATAGACAACTTTGATGATGTCTTTATTTCCTTTCTGGACAAGGACAGTATACCGTACATACATTTTCATTGGAGGGACAGAAAACTCTCGGACTAAATCTAAAATATCTTAAACTGTGTTCCCGAAGATGAACGGAGGTCTTACGGGCTTGGGACGACATGAGAGTTCAGTCATTAATGACATAATTTTCATTTTTGGGTGAACTAACCCTTTAAAGTCCCCATGAATTCAAAATTGACCATACTTACTTTGTTTGCCTAAATTGATCGTTTTGTGGTGAACAATTCATCCATGCAAGTCAATCCACACAAAAAATTTTTTTTGGCTTCGTAATCTTTAATCAAAATCTGAAATTTCCCCTCCCCTCTGCATTGGAGGACCTTCCCTGATGACGTAGGTTTGACGGTTTGGGTGTCTGCTTAACATCCGTAACCATGCCCCTCCAACTGACAGTAGACAGGCTGAATGAAAACACCTACTTTTCTAGATCCAATCAGGTGCTAGTTGGAAAAAAAGCCACGCCCACTATTTTGCCTCATTTAGTATTCCGTTTCTCTCGGAAATACGTCACAACACTGGAGAAAAGTCGTTTGCAACTTCCGGTTCACGTGGACTTTAAGAATGTTTTGCCCAAGACCAAACTGACGTCATCAGAAAACCAATGCCGTTCAGATTTTGACTAAAGGTTACAAAGACAATTTTTTTTTGTTTACTAATAAAGTAAATAGGGCTAATTTGATTACTTGTGGACCTTAATGAAATATTAGCAATTTATATGTTTGCAACGTAAAGTGTGGGCACAGATGAAGGTGAAGCATCACAGGATCATCTCAGTTTAGAGAAAGGCGTGTAAAAGTGAAGGAAGTGTGCAGAGATCGTATGAGAAAGAGAAGTTCTAGCTTTAACCTCTGGAGCAGTTCTAATCCTCTCAGATGTCAGAGTGGAGGGCATTCTTTCTTTGGGTTTATTCACCCCTCTCTTCTCTCATGTTTCTTCCTGCCTGTTGAAAAACTGAGAGGCCGACTGAAGGGCCAGGTGCTGTTGCTGTAGGAAAGTTACACAGTCGAAAGTCATCCTGATTGCCTCTCTACGCACTTCACACACCCAGGACGCTATAGTGGCTGCATTCACAAAGCTACTAGAATCAGATCAGATGTGCAGCTTTTAGATTGATATGATCACATTCAGAATCACTGCACTAGACTTGAACTAATTTCCAGCCTTACGTTTGTGTTTTGCCTCTAGATGGTGTAGTTTATGCGGCTGAGGTTTATATGTGTGTGAATCTGAGGTCTTCAGAGTTTTGGCTCATCTTACAGTGACTGCGCTCACTACCTCACAAGCACCATAAACCCATCCATCACCCCTCCATCTCTGTTTCTGCTTAAATACATTGAGCATTTTCTATTCTGTTTGAGTTTCTAAGGTTTTAGCCTCATCTTATAACACCCTCCATCGAAACAATATTATTTTAAGTCTTAACGCTACAAAGGCAGCCTCCTCCGCATTGGGAATGCCGACTGACTCGGAAGGCAGGAGGGTTTTATTCATTTACTACAAACAAATCTTCCAGCGGCTTCACATAGTTTCTGGGTTTTCTTCGTAATTAGTTTTGGTCTGGTCCTCCATATTCTTTCTTTCTTCAATAATGCTGAGGAGCTTTAGGAGGCCTCAACCCCCTCCTCACTAATCTCTCCACAATATTGTTGGGAAATGGCTCCAGAGGACGGAGTGAAAAGAAGGGAGCAAAACCAGGATAGGAGGAGTAAAGTGGGCGTTCCCTCCTCCAAGGCCCAGTTCATGGGGTTTTCACAAAGTCTGCCATGAGTTAAAAAAAAACAGAGAAGAAAAGGGGGGCTCTCTTATTTTTCCTTCCGTTTTTCCTCTTCACTCCACCTTCTTTCCCGCCCACCACTCCTTCTTTTTTATTTTCTCTCAAAGCCCCCTAAATGCAGTGACCGCGTTCTTCTGCACCCCTCACCCTCTGTTGAAGCAGAGCAGAACAGCTCATGCTAGTGTCCTTTTACATTTGCTTTGTCAATTTGTCCTGTGGGAAACGGAATGGTGGGTCCTGGTCTATGATCCAGGTGAGTGCTGAACAGGTACACTTTGTTTTGAATATAATTCCTAGCCAATATTACTAGAAACTTGCTTGTCAGAATGAGATGAAATAGTCTGAAAGTTTTCCTTCCAGTGACCAATTTAGTTTTCCTGCCAATGCAACTTGCAAAATCTGTGTGATGTGTCCTGGCAATTACTTCCACAGAGTGACCAATTACGTTTGTGGAGTTTGATGAGGCTTATTGATGAGGCTATGACAGTGAGGGAGAAGCGTAGATTTTCAGTCATGTTTTTATGACTGACGACTGGCTAATGACAGAAAATTCCCAGCATCTAGGCCTTTGGAGAACTTTGTGTATGGAGTTGATGATTGACAGCCAGCATATTGTAAGAGCCAGAGGGAAGAGAGATGTCATGAGAGATCTTCTATGCTGCTGGAGTAATGAAACCTGCTGTGCTATCAGAGTTTTGCCTCCCTTTTCTCTTTCTGTTTCTCGTGTAGGAATGAAGTAATAGTGATTTTCAAGCAACTCTGGAGGTTTGACAGAAGGTGCTGAAACTAAAGATGCTGACACAGCTTTTATGATGATTGAGCGAGCAGAATACATTATGGTCATAGACGAGAATAAAATGTGGTATGCTGGAAGAGATGCCATGTGCTTATACTGACACACAGTTTCATGGGGAAAATCTGATCATCCTTCCGTTCCATGTCTTGTAACATTAACTTGTTTTTATTAGCACAGTTCTGCTGGTATGATCACAGAAGCACAGCATACAGATGTTCCCTAAATCATTTTACTCTTTAGCTGTTTCACTTACTGTTAGTGTCAATGTCAGTCAAGCATTTATATGAAGCTTAACAATATTGCTGTTGTCACATTTAATCATAGTAACAGTTGGTTGACGTGGTGCACAGGGTCACATTGCAGCTTGAGTCACTGCTGTCATTAAGAAACAGGTCCAGTTTTTTCTTATACCTTGTTGAACCCCTAATAATTATTAATGTGGAAAAAAGGATAATGGATGTTTCTTCAACAATGGGCACTCTTGGAAAATACAGCATCTTAAAGGGAAAGGGATAGTTCACACAAAAAATTAAATAAAACATAAATACACAAATCCATATTTCGAATGGTTTAATCTTTTGGTCTTTTGAAGACCCTGCTGAAAAATCCAGTATAAACCAGCATGAATTCCAGTACATGACGACAGAATTGTCATTTTTTTGGTAAACTAACCCTTTAAAAGACAATTTTCATCACACTATAGTTTATTTACAGTAGTTAATTTGTCCACTAACAATATCCAACAGTGGACCACCAAACAGTATTCTATCTTTTTTTTTTTTCCTTTTCTTGAAATACACCACTGTGTTGTTTTGCATGATAAAAAGTTTCCATGTCAGTTTTAATGTGTTTTTCATATATCAAAAATAAAAAAATCAACCCCTGGGACATTAAGTGTCTGAAGTTGAAGAAACACCAGATATTAAAGGATGTATTTTCTGTTTAAATGGCGCATAATTTCAATACCATGTATTTTTATCCCAGCTAAAAGTGATAAGCGATACGTTGTTTTTATATACAGTATATGACAAATTTCTGTGAACAATATTTATTTAACAATTTGCATGTGGTACTGCTGGTGGCGTAGAACAATGGTTGTTGAAATATTTAAAGTTTAAAAAGCTGTTTGGCATTCCATTTCACAGTTAAGAAAACTCAAGCCTCAAGACACAGCCTAAATAATTACTGTAAATATTTATATATTTAATGAGCTTTATTTTGGCAGAGGCAATACTAAACGTACACAGTGGAGCGATGAGTCACAGAAATTAAAAAGACAGTATTCCTGCAAAATCAGCTGGCACTCACTCATTGAAACACTCAACCCCAGACAACAGCCTAGCCTGCAAACCGACTGACACACAGTTCTATGAGTCTTGTTTATATGAGTAAAGATCTAGTTTCTCTTATTTTCTCTCAGTTGCTGTCTCTATGAACAGTGTGTCTTTTGCTAACTGTTAGATCCTTCTCTCTTGTGTTTATCAATGTATGCTTGTGTGCTTCTGTGGTTCAGAGAATGAGAGTGTTTCATTGAGGGTGCATGTCATTCTCTGAGTATACAGATCACATACACAAGGGCATAGTTGAGAAAACAGACATTTATCAGCAGTCTGTCATCAACAGGCTTATGTAATGGAGTATGTGTGCGAGTGGAGGGGACAGATCCAGGATTCCTTTTACATAATTAAATGACTGGGACACCTGACCCCAGTGATTGTGCCAGGAGCTTCCGGTAGCACACAGATCCATCATTTCTAAGCTCCATCTAGTTTAGTGAGGAGGATTGCTTCTCTGTGGAAATGTGGTTTGATAAAACATCTTAGCAAAAGATTTAGATCCCAGGTGGCTGCAAGGGGACAACGGAAAATGACGAGCAACAGTGTTCTAGACTAGTAGCTCAAACATGAGGACATGGGTTTGATTTCAGTAAAGAAATAGTTTGCACATCCAGAAACTTTTGGCAGGTGCTCGATCAAATAAAGCATAAAACTCAAAATAAACAAAAATCGGCACACTGCTACTTCTGCTCCCAAGAATTTATTAAAAAGAGCGACGTTTCGACCCAAAGGGCGTTCGTCAGGTCAGGCAGGCCTGACGAAGACCCTTTGGGGTGAAACGTTGCTCCTTTTAATTAGCATTTTTGTTTATTTTGCTCCTTGCATTTTTGTTTATTTTGACATTCCCAGGGAATACATAAATAGCCATTACTCTCAGTTATAAGTCTTACATGATTCTTCAGAAATCATGCTAGCTGTGTCTACTCCCTCCGGAGGTCACATTTGTTGACCACATACGGTTGTCTTATTTCAAGGAAGTTACCAATATAAAATTGGATGTAATTCCTTGTGAGGTGTAAATTACTGTATTTAGTACTGCAAGACAAGTAGCCTCAATGATGTACGCGGCTGACAAATGCGACCCCTGGAGGGTGCAGCCTTCAGAATGAGACACAGCTGATTTGTTGAAACATTTCCTATTGTTGTCAATGCTGAAAATAGTTGTGCTGCTAAATATTTTTGATGGAATCCGTGATAGTTTTTTTTTTTTCAGGATTCTTTGATGAAGAGAAAGCATTTATTTGAAACATTATAACATCATAAACATAAATAAATAACAAATAACATTGTAACATTATAAATGTCTTTACTGTCACTTTTGATCAATTTAATGCATTCTTGCTGAATAAAAGTATTAATAACAGACAGCAAACCTTTAAGCAGTAGAGTTAATTTTTATTTAATTTCCCTATATTGATTGATTTATTTGTTTGTTTTTTAGTATAAATTGGTCTTTACAAATGATATATAATATATAGCTGCCTTTTTTTTTATTTAGGAAGCTGGTCATTCGCTAGAGGATCATCATATTTGGGGGTCCGTGGCATAACAAGGTTTGAAATCCCTGATCTAGATCATTGATTTTCTGGGAAGAACTTCTCTTTTTCAGAACCATCTGCATTAATTCCACCCATTCATGCCCAACGATCTGCTTTATAAGTTCTTGTTCTGTGTCCCACCATTTTGAGCATCACAGACATGAGTCAGAACCCATATTTCCACCTTTCAAAGATAAGATTTGATCATCTATCAAGCCATAAACAATAGTCAATTATAAGTGAATCAATCCACAGCTCTGGGTCTCCTCTGTCAGTGGTTTTTGTTTGCATGAAGCCAATCCTCCTGTGCTTCCGTCTCAGCAGGACAGCTGTCCTCGTTTGTACAGAGACTTTTGATGTAGCGTTTGAGCCGGTCCACCCCACTTTCCCCATCCTATCATAGCGTGAGCTGAACGACAAAACTGATGTCCCTTTAAACCTCCCCTGCTCTGCATGCACAGTCCTCCTTCTCATTCAGATAAACTGAGCAGTTTAGCTGGAATTACAATCCCCTAATCCAGCGCTGCATGGAGGAGTTTAAAAGAGACGAACCAACGGAATAATCTAATGAAATGAATTGATTGAAATGAGAGTTCAAAATACATAAATAGATGAAAGAGAGTCTGAAAATGAGATTAAGGCACTAAAGAATGGTTTTCTATCTAGACGATTGACGAGCACGGGAGAATTGGAAAAGTGCAGCTGAAGCGCTGTTGGGGTATGTGTGTAATCCAGCGGGTGGATGGACAGTTAGGGGTTGTAATCTGCCGTGTTCTTCCTCTTCTATATGCCGCCAGCAGTCGAGTCGGATTATTAATCCACAGCCAATTATTCCTAATCTCAATCTGTAGCCAGATGTCCAGTGCTCTAGATTCAGCCTCTCAATGATAAATCATGGACAGACATACACATACACACACATCTGACAGTAGGACATCTGATTTCATGCTGTAAAACAGGAACTACAGGATTGGAGCTGAATGATATTGTGGATTGGCAGCACTGATCTGAACACACTGGATGTGCACAAAGGTACCGTAAAACCTGATTTATCCCCTTTGTCCTGTTTCCTGGGTCTATGAAACAGTGTTTTGGTTAGCTCTTGTCATCTGAAGGGTGAGGTGCTCGCACACACTGGCAGGCTTTAGGCGCGACGAGCGGTTCACATTCCAGAGAGGAAGTGTGAAGCCACGCATAATCCACTGATGGACCCCAGGGGATGCTTTTATCATTCTTAACTGATTTTTATTAACTCCTTAAAAAAACAAAACACTACAGCAGGTGAATTCAGAGTTTAGAGGGACAATATGAGAGGAAAAGCGCAGTGGAAGAGATATTCAGCAGACGATATCTTAGTATTTATTTATTTGTGAGTTAGCTTTTATTTTTATATTTTCTGTTTTCATTTTCATTCTTGTTTGTTCTAGTCATTTTTATTTAATATTTCGGATAGCTTTAGTTTTAGTGTTTTGTGTAACTGTAGAAGTGTGAATTTCACAGGGGTCACTCTTGAATGTGTGTGGTCTGAGAAAAGGACGAGAAGAGATGACAGCGGAGCGGCTCTGATCTCATCTCACACTTTCTCTCCTGTCCAGTGAAAAACAATAGGATCAGTGCAGCTGTAAAGCCAGCTGTCACTTTCAGCTCGGTCAGTCAGCAGTCGGACAGCTGTTACTGTACGAGCTCTAATCGTCCTTACTGTTTCTCCATGTCTATATGAGATCTCAAGTCTTCTTTTCTCTCTTCTTATATAAGCAGTAAGCACATGTCCTGTTAGACTTGAAAATAGTCAATAGTAGCAGATTCAGCACTGGACATATTTTAGGTGATTGTAAGCCTTTTTTACTTCAAACAAATTTTAATATCAGATGATTTTGACCCTCATTAAAATCTTGCTCATTTGAAGAACAGCGAGCGAGCGAGTGCTGTGATCAGTGAGATGTGAAACCGTGTTTTTGTGTGATGTTTCAGTTAGAGTCATCATTGCACAAGAAGTGTCACCCAAATTCTGTCATAATTTACTCACCCTCATGTCAGTCCAAACCTGTATGACTGACTTTAATTTTCAAGTAGCCGGTTCTAGATTCTTTCTCTGCTATTCCCTGCCACTTAAACAGCTCTATAAAAACAGTCAATGTGACATTAACTGCATGTTAGTGTTGGTCTGTACTCTGTACAGACGCAGCCATTCATTCAATTTAAAATGTTAATCGCACTGAATTTTCATACTGAATATTCCTCTTGGTGTGAACAAGCCTCACCCTGCTAAAGGTCAATTCACACTGCTCCGACAGATGCCGACATAGGTAACAGATACTTTGTCGGATTTTGTCAGTGTGGGATCAGTGTGTTACCCCTGTTGGTGTCTGTTGGCGTCTGTCAAAGCTTGCTTTGGCCAATCAAACATGCCGAATCGCCGCTTGTCGGGTCGTGGAATGTCTGAAAAGTGACTTCCTGTCATCTGGTGATTGTCTGCATTGGTCGGCGTAATGTGGGTGCTGAATGAATTTGTCTTAACTGGGAACGTTCTCAGGACTTTGGCTAACGCTCTGGCAAGGTTCTCTCAAAGTTATGAACAAACATTATTCCAGTGATATTGAAACGTTTGTTTAAAGTTATCTGGTCTTTAATAATGTTCTCAAAATGTTAGCACAAAAACATTATTTATACATCATTCATGGAATTTTTTTTTCTAAAACGTTTCAGTTGGATGTTCGTCTAACATTTGTTTCTACTTGTTTCAGAATGTTTAGAGATCATTCAAAAGTAACAATCTCATGTTTGTAGAATTATAAAATGGAATGTTCCCTTAATGTTCCTATAACCAAGCTTTAAACGTTCAGTGTTTGTGTCAAACCTGATGATCATGTTCTCTAACATGATTTTGAGATTATTCAAAAAGCATCTTGCTCTTCAATCAGACCGTATGCACAAAGTCACATGATTTATGACTACGTGATTCGATTATTTGATAAGTTCCCTAGAAATGTTCGAGTATATTATTCATTTTTCAACATGTTTCTTAGTTTTAAATGTTAAAACATCCTGTTGAATTCCAGGCTTAAATTAGAATCACAGATTTTCAATGTGGTGTCATTCTTTTGGACCCCACTGTATATAACAGCCACATAAGTATTCATGAGTGCATATGAATGCGCATGAATAGTTCATGAAATGTCTTTTGTATGTGTAATGGAGCAGTGTGTGTATACTCTGGTAATGTTATTGTCAGTGTGTGTGTTTGACCTCAGGTTGCCCTGTGCAAAGTGCTCAACAACTGAGCCAGTCTTTGCCTGAGCACTTCCTCTGCCCCTTCCTTCCTCTCCCTCCTGTTTTTAAAGGAAGACTGTTTGATCACTGCAGAGGGTCCTGGAAAAGTTGACGTGGTATTTGAGGTGAAAGAGTAAACCTGGTTGGCGTATGTCTGGGTTTGAGGAGGAGAGTGTCTCCAGGTAGGAGGGGGTGTATTATAAATGTTTGAGAGAGCTAAAAGATATTTGAATCCACTCCAGTGGAAATGTATTATAAATTGTGGTTTTATTATGTGGAAAAACATAGAAAGAACTTTGTGTGTGTGTATATTGATGTGGGTAGGTTTTTTTATTTTTTAGGTTAAATATAATAGTATATAAATATAATGTGTAAGGGAAACAGTATGTTTTAGGTGTTGTACATGACAAATGACTTTGACCTTTAAATATAAACATTTTTTAATTTAAAATAGATTTAAATTAAGTATAGAGACCAATTCAAACTGCACCTACAGATGCAGACTGACAGTAAAATACACTTTGTTGGGTTTTGTTGGATCAGTGTGTTACCTCTGTTGACATTGGTTGGCACTTGGTACAGCTGATTGTACGTTCAATCAGCATTTGTCAGGTCATGGAATGTCTGAGAAGTGACATAATGTAATAATCTGATGATTGTCCATGTCATGTTTAAATTTCATTGATGTGCACTTGTTGCTGTGAGGGCTAGGCTTAGGGGTTAGGAGATAGAAAATATTATTTAACCTGATTTATAAACAATGAAAGTCTATGAGATGTCCTCACTAATATGAAACAAACCTGTGTGTGTGTGTGTGTGTGTGTGTGTGTGTGTGTGTGTGTGTGTGTGCGTGTGTGTGCGTGCATGCGTGTGTGTGTGTGTGTGTGTGTGTGTGTGTGTGTGTGTGTGTGTGTGTGTGTGTGTGTGTGCGTGTGTGTGTGTGTGTGTGCGTGTGCGTGCATGTGTGTGTGTGTGTGTGTGTGTGTGTGTGTGTGGACATATACAGGTTAAATTTCATGATGACTTCAAGTAAAAAAAGAAAGAAAGAACTTCTTTTGAAAATTCCTTCAAAGAACAATAGCAAAGTAATTACCAAACAAGAGTTGTGTAGGCAAACCATAGGTGTAATGAAGGCGAGAAGTAGCATGACCTTTACTTGCAGCTCTACTTGTAATAATGGGGGTAGTGCTGACATATCACAGTGTGTGTGTGTGTGTGTGTGTGTGTGCGTGCGCGCGTGCGCGTGTGTGTGTGTGTGTGTGCGTGTGTGTGCGCGTGTATTATCAACATGCACAAAGCAGGCTGTGGTCACTTGAGTGTGTGCTCTGCTGATTAATCATTGTGCTGCTGCATGCAGTGTGTGAGAGAAAGAGAGAGAGAGAAATGTGTGTAGACCTCTTTTATGCCATGTCTGCTGTTCTTATAAATATTCTATTGCTGAGTTTTAAGCCTCATATGGAATTATTCTCTTAGATAAACACTCCCTCTGGTCTTATATCTATTTTGCAAGAAGACAGCTGCATCTGTGTGTTAAATTGCGTAAGTATGAATGCATGAGAGCCTGTATCGATCTCACTGCATCTGTTGGTCTGTGTGAGCAGGTGAGTGTACATATTTGTGGATGTGACCTCTGTGTGAGCGTGTGTGAGCGTGTGTGAGCGTGTGTGTGAAGGGGCGGGCATGTGATGTTTACCAGACAGATGTCTGTGATGAATTGATAATGGAGAACAGTGTTGTGGCTTTGAATGCTAAACCTCCAGTCTGCAGAGGGAGGGACCTGCCCTCTCCACTGCAGTGTGTGTGTGTGTGTGTGCGCGCACAGCCAGTCAGCAGCTCGGACAGCAAGCTGCTCTCACACGCAGCCTAGGCTCATAACAGGATTTTACACTCGTTTATGATCCTCCTCTATTTATTTCTCTGTCCCCCATTTCCCATCTCCTCCTTTTCAGGAAAAAGTGGGCTGACAGTCATCTGTCCTTGGGAAGCATCCTTCCTCCACCAATCACACATTTTTTAACACACACATCATAACCTGTGTGTTTGTTTTTGTCGGTGAGATCACTGTCGTCACCTTACAACACCTTTCTCACCATGAGTCTCTCTTGCTCGCTATCTGCCTTTCTCGCCTTAAAGCGTCTGTTTTTACTTACAGCGTCTCCTTTCTCTCGCTCCACCTCTCCTCCTCTCAATATTCCTCTCCAGCTCTCTGCCTCTTGTGATTCTCGTCTCTCTCTCTCTCCCTCTCTTTCCCCTCACTCTCTCCCTCTCCTTCCCCTCACTCTCTCCCTGTTTGCCGCATCTTTGCTCATCCTTCTCTCTATCATTCCACCCTCATCTCACACACATGACTGTGCTTGAGTGCTGCGAAAGCAATGACCATTTAAAACAAATATAATGAAGTCTCACTTACAAAATATCTGAAAAATAAAAACAAGGTTAAAGTTGGCATGAAATGGAAATTCACCCTATCTATTTTCTAAACGCAGATTTATTGATCTTATTGTGAACGACTCATCCATGCATGTTTCATTTTTTTCTTTTTTTACCTTGTAATTTTTAATTAAGATGTTGTAAATGGACATTCCATTGAAACTAAAGACTTCTCTCAGGTGATGCTGCACTTCTCCAGTCATTTAGTCTGCTTAAACCCCGCCCTTTTCTCACAATCCACTGCAAACTCACATTCAGATCTGCCTCCATCCAATCAAGAACCAGTGGATAGAACCAAGTCCCCATTCTACATTTTTGTCTTTTCGTTATCCGTTTCACATATATATATAGCCTACGTCTTGATACAGAAGAAAATATGTTGCTACTTCCGTTTTTCTATCATGGTTCTCAATTGTTTTTATTCATAACTGATATTTTCTGCCTCCTAATCGCAAAAAGGAAGGAACCTTCACACAAATGTTTTATTTTTTTATTTTAACATTTTCACTAACACATTATTTTGCACAATTATCAAACAGTTTTTCTGACAAAAGTCAAATCAAGACAGATTTATTAATACAACGCTTTTCACAATACACATAGTTTCAAAGCAGCTTCACAGAAAAATCATAATGTTAATGTTTAGCAGATTATTTCATTTTGCGATGATACAAGCAATTAAGCAGTTGAGATTTGCTATATAGTATATATCACTTAAGATGAGTGTACTGTATATATTTGGATATCGATTTATGTACTGTATGTAGGCTACCGTATGTGGATCAAGTTGGATATATTATATATCCAAGTTTATATATAGAGCTGTTGAATAGTTTACATTTTGCGACAATATAAACAAGCAGTTGAGATTTTGAGTTGAGAAGGTATTGAATTGAAGAACTGTTTTTGTCCATAGGCTACAATAAAAAACAACAACAACAAAAAAAAAACACTGAACCCTACTGACTTTCATTGTATGCAAAAAAAAAAAACCAGACATTTTTTTGAAATATATACTTTCGTGTTCCACAGAAGTCATAAAGGTCATAAAGGGTGAATAAATGATGGCAGCATTTTCATTTTTTGGTGAACTCTTTTGAATAAGACCGATAGAATGGTTTGATGATGGTCACAGTGTAGCATGTGAAAATGCTGTTCATGCTCTCTCGCCCCACTCTCTTTTCCACTCCAACTGCAGCAGCTCCACCTCTCCTCAGAATCACTCAGTGGTGATAAAGCATCCACCTCCCTCCTCTATGTACACCCTCCCTCTCTCTCTCTCTCTCTCTCTCTCTCTCTCTCTCTCTCTCTCTCTCTCTCTCTCTCTCTCTCTCTCTCTCTCTCTCTCTCTCCCCCTCAATGCCTCTCCTCGTTTCGGCATTCCCTACATCCATCCGTTCAGCCTTCCCTGGCTCTCAATGAAATGAACGCAGAGCCTGTACTCTGACTGGCTGGAATGGAACTGGATGGGGCGCATGCTCTCTTTCTCTCTCACACTCACACACATACACACGCACCCTCACACACTCACGTTCACGCAAACAAACTGACTCAGTCTCGCCGACTGCTCCGTGTCAGGCGGGCACACGCACATGCTTGCGCTGCCGTGCTCACGCACATAGACGCACCAACTCAGTTATTGTCAATCTGTGTGGCTTCAACCTTGGGATGAGGTGATGTTTTGGGACAGGAAACACGGAACTATTGGCAATTCCCAACGCCGGGCAAAAGGGAGGCATAAAACCAAGGGGGCAACAGGTAAAGCGCACACAACTAGATGTGTGCACAGATTTGCTCGCACGCGCATTCTCGCACATGCACTCTGCACAGTGCCACAGATTTATTTGACTGTCACTTCAGGTGTTGTGCATGTCATCTTGTGTGTGTGCATGTGAGAGGATATCAGTGTCTGTGACTGGTTTCATGTGACTAATCAGTGTTGCTGCTGTAGTCAGGGTCACCGTTTGGGTTTCAAACCACTGTTCACCCTCTCGTTATCACCGTGAGCTCTTTGAAACCTTCTTCCCTTTATCCAAAAAAAAAGAGAGAAAAGGAAAGGATCAAAGAAGTGGCAAGCCTTGAGAACTGTGTAGCCCCACACGGACACAGAGGACAGCCGGAGTCAGAGAGGACCAGAGAGAATGGAGATGAGAGGGGAAAGAGGTGGTGGTAAATGGATTGGGAGGAGAGAGGTTTAAGACAGATGAGGAGTGATGGCAGTTCGAGAAGACGATCAGGACGGGGAGATGAGAGGGAGCAGGGGAGTGTGGAGATGTGGAGCTGTCACTCTATCTCTTATCTGTGAATTAGAGAGGACACGCGCATGCACACTATATTGGTTCAAGCAAACATATGTCTATAACACTATCACGCTCTCTCAAGAACATCCTAGACATAGACAAACAGTGTTTATGGGGCTTAAAACAAGGCGCCTTCATGGGATATTTAAGGAGCAGAATCAAATATACATCTCTTTGTCTTGCAGTGTTGGGTTTTTTAATGTTGCTTGGCTGGTTTCTAATTCAGAATTCATTATGCAGTGTATTTGTTTTGTGTTTTTGTGCTGGATGGTTCCCAAATATGTTTTAATTTATGAATCCAGCATTCATTGTGTGGCATTATTTTTTTACTGGACGGTTTTGAATCAGTGTTGTGTCAGGATAAAGGGATTCTGTTTGTGATTCTTATTCTGAATCTCATTTGATGTCTAATTCTGAATCTAATTCTGAATCCAGTGTTAAGGTTTTTCTTCGGAGTACTGGAAGGTTCTGAATCAGTAATTAAGAAAAGGTGATTCTGATTCCTTTTTGGATTCTGATTACTGATACTAACTTCTGATTCTGCATCCAGGGGGGGATTTGTCCCAAATCAGTGATCTATATGGAAGCTTTTTTCCACCATGGAATAAAAACATTAAAAAGATAATTGTGACTTTTTATCCTACAATTCAGACTTTTTTTCCCTCAGAATTCCAAGATATAAACTAAATTTTTTTTTCTTGTAATTGCGAGTTTATATCTTGTCATTCTGATTTTTTATCTTCCAAAATATCCGAAATTCGGACTTCTTTTGTCAGGATTGTGAGACATATAGACTTTGCGAGTTTTGAAGTCCAATTCTGAAGGAAAAAAGTCAGCTCACATTTTATTACAATTGCGAGTTATGGTATAAAGTCAGAATTCCTATAGATATAAACCTGCAATTGTGTATAATAGTCAGAATTGCGAGATTAAGAAAAAAAGTCAGAGTTGCGAGATATAAACTTTTTAACATGCAATTGCAAGTTTATATCTCGCAATTCTGACTTTATAAATCGTATGTGGCAGAAACAAGCTTCCATAGTGATCAGAATAAAGCGATTCTGTTTGCGATTCTTATTCTGATCTTATTTAATTTCTGTTTCAAATTCTGATTCTGGATCCAGTGTCTGCTTTAAAGTGTTGGCTTTTTCAGCATACTGGAAGGTTCTGAATCTGAATCCAGTTTTCAATACGCATTAGTTATATTTGGACGGTTCAGAATCTGAAATGTGGAAGTGATCCTCCTCATTGTGAATTTGTACTATAATTCTGGTTCTTATTTTTTTTATTCATGCTACTGAGTGTGCAGTCTATTGTCTGAGATCAAAGTTATTGATGGTCTCAAATATTCAATTGCAAATGACTGGCGATATATGCGTGTGTTTGTGTAATGGTTGGAGTTCACAGTGCTCTGTACACACGTTGCTTTCTATACACACATTGTTTTCATTCATACTTTTTCGCCTACGCTGACGTCATGCTCTCAGAGAAGGGCCGTACCCTGACATGAACAGATAGAGAGAGAGCGCTGTGTGTTGCTGTGTGAGACTGGGCAGTTGTTGTCATGGCAACGGACAGGTGGTATTGCTAGTCAATTGAAAGCCTGTTTGATGCTGCCTGTAAGTGTGTGTGTGTGTGTGTGTGTGTGTGTGTTTTCCCACACTGCTTAAGTATTCCTGTGTCAACCCCTGAGACATCTTAGTTCACTTTACCTCATAAAACCACATAAATGATCATCTATCTATAAACAGAAAACATTCAAGCAGACACATCTGGTGTTCTTAACAGAAGTGTGTGAAAATACTTGTGAGTTATGCACATCCACACACTGAAACCTGTATTAGACCAGTACAGCATGTGCCGTAGTTGAAAGAGTGTTTTTCTCACCGCTGGTTTATCGGATCTGATTGTTTTGTACAAAAACACAGTTTAATCTGTTGTGAATATTTGTGTTTTTGGTTTTGTGTATGTGAGATAGTGGACCTAATCCATGTGTTTTTGACCTTGCATGTCACAAGCAGCTTGGACACATAAGCACAGCTGTTGGTCAGATAGCACAGCAGTCATATACTGAAACTTTCAATGCCATATTATGTAGGCTGTTTGTTATTTATTTATAAGCATTTGTGTTGTGTCTTTATTTATTTTATAATAATATTAGATTTTTTTTCACCATATAACATGTACCCTTTCATTTTGTAAATCTTAAATCATAATATTGTGTTCAGGGTCTAAAATTCACTCCCCATTGCCACACCTGCCGATGGGAAATGAACTGTGAAGGTTTAACCCCCCCCCCCCCCTAATTATAACTAAATAATTAGTTATTTTCCATCAGCACAGGTCATTGTGTCACTTTCCATCCCTCAGTGAAGCAGCACCTGTCACAAAAACATGAAGACACATCAAGATTTTGTCAAACGTTTGGGGTCAGTATGATCTTGTTTTTCGAAAGAATCTTTTTGTTCATTAAGATAAAAAATATAAAAAAATACATAAAAATACAGTAAAAACAAAATATTGTGAAATATTACAATTTAAAATAACATGATCACATGATCCTTCAGAAATCATTCTAATATGATTTGCTGCTCAAGAAACATTTCTTATGATCAATGTTGGAAACAGTGGTGCTGCTTAATGTTTTTGTGGAAACTATTGAGTAATATTTTAAGTACAAAAGAATGGAATTTATTTGAAATATTTTGTCTTCACAACCACTTTTGATCAATTTCATGCATCCTTGCTTGAACAATATATATTTATATATATATATATATATATATACATATATATATATATATATTAGAAATCTTATTTACGTTTTGTCCTTAAGAAGACGAATGTACCACAGCAGATGTTTGTTATGCATATTATATATTATGTTGCATTAATTTTATATAAAATTACTATACACAGGCAACGAACTCCCCAAAGCCAATTTTTACTCCTATTTGTGACTTGGCGAATGCTAATTTTGGACCCTGGTAACTGTTTTGCTTGAGTAGTTAGTTAATGTTCAGTGCTGTTGGACTTTGTTGGCTTTATAGCTGCCGTGATTGCCTGTGAGCGTTTCCAGACGTCTCATTGGCTGTTTGGCTGTCACCTCCAGCAGGACAGGAAGGCACTCGTAAGCATGGGAAGGAAAAAGCAGTGCTGCGTTGACAATAGAGTGGGGAGGGGGACGACCTAAAACACCGAGTGCTCATGTATCCTGCCTCTCTCTCGCCTTCCCTTCCTCACTCACTCACTCCCAACTCACATTTGGGTAACTCTAGAGGTCTATGCCACTAGACCATTTCTTTCTCTAACTCTCCTTCCTTCTATGGATGTTATTATGGAGAGGCTAGATGTCTTCCGAGGAAAAACAGGTAGGGTTAGCGATCCTGTGTTTTCTGTATGTTCTTTGTAGAGCCATGACTGACACAGAGCGCTTAATAGGATAATTTCTTAAATATTTTAAACTCAGAGACCCACCGTGACTGCTGGAAGTATAAGACGCTCCATAGAGCGACAGGGAGGTCAGACAGTAATGCGGGAGGACGTCTGTCAGAGGGTTTCTTTGAGATAGGAGATCATCTTCTCTCCTGAAGCAGGATTTGTGAGCTTACACCGTTAGCATTGTGTTGCAAAGGTTGTAATCTGTCACATTTAATAATGAGTTTGAGAGTGTATGCTGTTAGTCTGCACTGTTGATAAATTAAAAACAGTATGTTTTGGTTGACAAATTTAATGGAATATGAATGCTGCATGTGAATGTACTGTTATGTGTGCCATTGCATGTGTGTGTGAAGCACACCTTGGTCATGGAATCATAACACACCTCTGTGAAAGTGATCCTGGGTCACAGAGATTCATAACAGTCTCACACACACACAAAACATGCTGAAGCTCAAGACATGGAGCTGGTGCCCATTTGCCATTCCATTTTTCACTCTCCCTTGGGTTCATATTTCAGCACTGAATTCCTGCTTAGTCCCACAAATGCGGAATAATAACCATGACACACTCACTCACTGTATTTTACACAGACACACACAATGCCAGTTTTGAATACAGACCCGCAAACATGCAGAAACTGAACACATATATTCATGACAACATACACAAGTAGTTTCTCTGCTCAAACATCGCACGCACACACACACACACACACACACACACACACATGCACGCACACACACACACACACACACACACACACACACACACTCACTCATATAGAAGGCTTCCAGAACTCACTGGCTAATTATGCATGTAAAATGAATAGGAGAGAAAATTAAGCTTCATATAATTTTTTATGCAAACGAGTTTCTAAATGAAGTCTTTGAGTCCAGCCGGCCACACAGCCTGACTGACAGTCTAAATGCCTGAGAAGAGAGAGCTGAAGTGAGGGTTAAACTACTGTGTCTGCATATGTGTGTGTGTGTTGTGCTTATGTTTTCCAGTGTGCGTTCAGACTTCTGCCAAACCTCTGTCTTTATCAGTCATCTATTGATCCTGCCACTGACAGATATGTTCCAGCAAAAGCCAGCTGCTTACAAGCACAAACTCTCTCTCTCTCTCTCTCTCTCTCTCTCTCTCTCTCTCTCTCTCTCTCTCTCTCTCTCTCTCTCTCTCTCTCTCTCTCTCTCTCTCTCTCTCTCTCTCTCTCTCTCTCTCTCTCTCTCTCTCTCTCCATCCCTTCACTTTCACAAAAACAGTCTTTATTTGTGACTTTTCACACTTTGCTTCTTTGCATATACCTTGTCTTTCACGTGATCTTTCCATTTCTGTCTCTCATTGCACCTTCTCTCCGTCTCGAGCCTGTATACCGTTAGAGGCTAAAAACAATATTTGAGCAGCCATTATGATACTTGTTTTTTTCATTAGGAATAGAGGTATAGAAAAGATAAATACTTAATAAAATCACAATTCAAACTTATACAAATACTACAGTGCCAGTTCTAAAGATAGACAAACAATTTCATCTTTTTAACTGGTGTTAATCACATTTTTCAACTTTTCTTTCAGTTTTTTTCGTTTTTTTTTAAATATTGGGTCTGCCAATCAATGGCACCATTTGGTGGTTGCTAAAGAGGTACAATAACTTATTTAATGGTTTACTTTTCAAATAAAAATTTTCAAGAGAGAAAAATTCAAAAACAAAAAGTTAAACAATAGAAATGAAAATAATCAATTAAATATTAACAATTTTTACCATTTTCCTAAAATATTTCATAAATTCATCAAAATAAAATATTTATGTTTTTATTTTTGTTGTCTAGTAATAATGTAGTTATTAATGTGTCAAATAATGGAAACAATTAATAATCTGATCTGCAAATCAGTAGCTTGACGCATGGGGACCAGTTTGTTCTGGAGTGTGTGTGCATTGATCAATTATATGTGAATTAAGCCTAAATTAAATCTGTTCATCATATAATGATCTTGTCTCTACAAAAGACTTCGATTGCTTTTAAAAGACTTTGGGAAATCGATTGCTTTTTTTTGTCTTTTTTGATGCATGAAACGTTTGGTTGTGTGAACTTTACTGGACAAACATGAGAGAATGTTAAAAATATTTGTGTTTCAATGATGAACAGAACAGAAGTTTCATGAACGTCAACGACATGATGGTCAGTAATTGATGACAGAATTTCTAGTTTTGGGCAAACTATCCCTTTAAACATTATAATAATTGGAAACGGTCATAAATAAGCAATGTTGCTCTATCTATATACAGTAAGAAGTACCCAGTACCCTTTACTGAGCTGTCATTTATTTACGCCTCAGTAGGTTAGTGTAAGGGCAGAACTTGTTCTTTTGTGTTGGACAAGCTTTAGATGCCTAAATCCTGTTGTCAGCACATTAGAGCTGCGTCCTCCAGACTTTGTCTGTCTTTGACCTCTGTGTTCAGGCCCATGCGAGTCCTTCCCTGAGGAACGAGCCGACAGCTCACTCCCTCCATATCTACTTCTCCTGTTACTCTCATTCATCTACACCTTCACAGATCTCTTTTCATCACAGAGTCTGTGTGCTAGCTGTGACAGGAAGTGGATGAAGTGCACTTTCCTGTCAGTACTGTTGTTGGGACAATAGATCCTGGAAGTTATCTAAAGAGCATTGGTCTCTATTCTTCTTTATTGTGTGTGTATAAACTGTTTGTCTAAGTATTAGCAGTGGCTATTACATGGCTCGCTGAAATACTTTATTTTAATTAGTCAGTTGAGGCATACTGAGGTTGAATATTGTTGTATAATGACTGTTAAACTGACCGTTAATTAACTGTTGTCCCAGGCAACAGTCTTCCTACATATAGTGCTAGTTTCATGTCTCTCATTTCACTCTGCGGTCTCTTTCTTCTTATGTAATGAAATTATTTAAACTCAATCACTATTTATTTATTTATTTATTTGGTAAGTAGCTGTGTAATAATAGGAAAAACGTACAGTCACCTTGACATTATCTTCTCTTAATTTAATAATTGTGTATGTGCATTTTATGGAATGCCAAGCACCTTTATCTTTATTTTCCCAGAAAATATAATTTTAAACTCCAGATTTGTTAAGTCTTGACACAGGCAGTCAAATTCGCCACTGGTTCCCTTGAGATTTTCCTATGGGGTTTTATAATGGGGTTTTTCAATTTATGAGTGAAATAAAGTCTGTGGTAAACATAATTTGACGATACTTGAATGTTTTGCTCTACAACGTTACACACAAGCATATCGAATGTGTATTTAATTTTTTTTTAATGTTTTTAATAAGTAACTAGATAAGAACATTTGGGGTGTGAGTGTGTGAAGTTTACTCTGTAGAGCAAAACGTTCGGGTATCGTCATGTTGTGTTTACCATGGACCCATTATAAAAACCCCATGGGAAAATCTCAAGGGAACCAGTGATGAATTCGTCTTCCACGTTTTGACGTTATCCCTGCACTCTGTTGTAATGTAGCAGCACCATCTTAATTTATTTCTGTTTGTTTTTGTCCCGCAGCAGATGTTTTAAATACTCTTGCATTTTTGCATGAAGAAGATATTAAAAGATTATTTTAGATGCTTCTATGTTTTGAGCTTTCTTCAAGCTGCATCTGACAACTCTTTTGCTATGGAGTTTGTTATAGACCCAAGTGTGACATGTAAAACATGTACTGTGTCAGAAAAAAATGTGCAAACATTGTACCTTTAGGCGGGGTACAACGGCTTGCCACTGGAACAGTACCCTGAAACACACAAGGGGATGAACCTTTCTTCTATGAACCTGCTCCAGTGACAAGTTGTTGTACCCCTGAAGGTTTTCTGAGAGACACACACAGGTATAACGTGTGTTTTTTGAGCAAGTGCAGCATGCCAGATCCTACTGTAAATGAGAATGTTTTGCCTGTGAAAGCTCAAAGAAGCCTGGGATTTGTTGTTTGAAATCAGGTTGAGTGGATACTACAGGACCCAGAGCCAAAATAATCCAGGTCAACAAATGACATCATAATAAAGCTTTCCTGTGGGATTGTTCTAGATTTTTGTGTCAACACAGCAAGGGACGGAAAATAGAGCTCACCTTAGCCAATCACAACAATCAAAACGTTTTTCGTGTAATGCAAACTACTGATTTCACATGAGTTCACATTTCGTTTTGTTGTTGACAATAACTAGGGGTTGCACCAGAATTAAACATAGTTTTCTGAGCAGAAATGCTGGTAGCCAGTATGATTCATTCCTTGTTTGGACGTAATTTAAAAGCTTCACCAAATGAGAGTTATAATGGTGCTAACTGCTATAAGCAGCAGATCAGGCTTTGGCTCTGACACCACAGTATGACTGTACAACATTAATCCCCATCAGCCACCACCAAACACGTATAAAAGCGGAAATTGGACAAAAGTTCACAGCATTTGTATGAGCTCATTCTGTTTTTCAGGGGGAAAATGTCTCTTGCCTTTGCTTTTGATTGAGTAATTTCTAGCCCACTCTTGCTTGGACACTAACTCTCTGCTTCAGACCGGTGGATTTTCTGTGGGGAATTTCAAACATTTTGTCAGCTTGTATACGTACGTATATCTGCTTCATCCTGCTATCTGCTTTCTTAGATGATATCCCATTTCCTTCACACAGGCTGTCAGTGCTTGTACTGTCTGTTCTTTAAACTCTTTTTACTGTTAGTGACACAGCCTGTTCCTTAAAGTGATTTTCTCATCTCGGTTTAGCATGTATTTCCCCTGAGAACAGGACCTGTGAGAAACACATTATCCCACTTTAAGTGCATGTGTGATCTGATTCTGCTACTTAGGCTACTTACAAGGTGAAGACATTTAGAACCAAACTCTGCATGGAAATCATATGGGACAGTGTATTTGCCAACCATGTTTTTAGTGTTTACTGAAGTACTGTTCATGTGTGTTTCATTCCAGTGCTGTAAGGGATGTATGGCTATCAGAACTGATTTGAGGATGAAGGGTGTAATTTCTGATTTTGACAGTGTGAAGTGTGTTTAGCTACTATGTACTAACATTTAAATCAGTCATTTGAAACAATACATTTATTGTGTACATGCATGTGTTCACATTGTAAAAAATACCTTATAATTTTTGTTATCTCATCTATAATTACACGATTGGCCCTTCCCTTACACTTTAACCAACCCGTAAACCTAACCAAACTACGAAACCTGTCCCTAACCTTAACTCTATCCCACCTCAAGTGCAGAAATTGCAAGTGTTTTACTGTATGAAAAAAAGTACATTGTACCTAACACTTTTTTTTTATGTAAGTATAGTAGTTAAAGACACCTAATATAAAATGTGACATCTAGAAGGTGCACTTTGGAACTTTGACCTGTAGTTTCCATCTGTGGTTGAAACATAAAATTGCAAGTTACTTTAAAAAAACAAACAAACATCAGTTGTGCTTCAACACTGCTTTTCTGCATGGATAAATTTGATGATCATTGATAGCAATGATAAAATCCAACAAGACGTGTACTAAATATGTTGTGTGTGCAAGTTGCATATCCGCTCCCATAGTAGCTGGACATTCTTTTTCCTGTTTACGAACATGATATAAACACGAACAGACGAAAGATGTAAACCTGAAATTTTCCATAAAATCCAACCGTTCCAAAATCAGTCATTAATTATAGGCTTACCACAGTGAGTCGGACCGTTTTAAACACTTAATAGAAAATAGAACTTTTAAAATTTTGTTACATTTTACTAACCCAAAGTTTCCATTGTGCACTTTTAATATGCAGAAATAAAGTTATAGGTACAGTATATGCAGTAAAGGCTTGTGCACACCGAGAACGATAACTACAATGAGAACTATTTTAGTGCCCACACCAATGGATTTTATAATAAGCATATGCTGCAGTTATGGCATCTGCCACTTTAAATGCTTTAGCTCTTTAAAGTTGGGTGGATTCTGATTGACTGTCAACGTTCGTTCATTATATTATATTAGAAAAATATTTGAAAACAATCATTATATTCATATTCTGTTTCTTTGTTGTGCACAAACACACTGCAGCCATGTGTCATTTTGAATAAAGGTCAGGCCTAATAAAAATAAATCACTGCATTTTATTCTGTCAATAAACATAGAAAAACAGCTTTTCCAATCTGTGCTGTAGCCTCTTGTCAAAGTGTTTTGTAATGCCTGTCTAATATTCACTCTTATGAATAATGTAACCACATTTGGGACTCATCTGCAAGATAGTTTGTACTCTTTATGTTCAGAGAAACATGAGTAGATGGATAAGGCCGAGGGGTATATGAAGGGTAGAGTATTGGAGAGGATGAGAGGAGGATCAGGGAAAGATGAACTCCAGAAGGCTAGTGGTCACATTTCCTTTCCTCCGCACACTTCCTCTTTGGGAAGTGTGTGAGCTTGTGCATGTTTGTTTATCAGACATACTGACACATAGACCCACTTTCACTAATAGTCTGTCTTTCAGCACTTGTCGTTCACACACGCTCACAGGCACCGGAGGAAACAGACGGGGAGGGGTGAAGCAGTGCAGAGGAAGCGGCAGTCACTACAGTCAGCACGGCTGGGAGCAACACTGCAGCATATGCAAACACATCACAGCCTCACAACACTCAGTGCCATGTTTCTGTGGAAAACATGTGGAATGGAGGAGGTGTCATGGATTCTGTGTGTGCTAACTCGTGTGGTGAGATTGTGGCCATGAGAAAAATTATGCCTCTATTGTGTGTGAGAGTAGAGTCCATCCATCAAATTCTACATCCATCCATCCATCCATCCTATTCTACATTCATCCTATTCTACATCCATCCTATTCTACATCCATCCTATTTTACATCCATCTTATTCTATTCTACATCCATCCAATTCTACATTCTACATCCATCCATCCTATTCTACATCCATCCTATTCTATTCTACATCCATCCATCCATCCGTCCATCCTATTCTACATCCATCCAATTCTATTCTACATCCATCCTATTCTATTCTACATCCATCCATCCATCCATCCTATTCTACATCCATCCAATTCTATTCTACATCCATCCTATTCTATTCTACATCCATCCATCCTATTCTACATCCATCCAATTCTATTCTACATCCATCCTATTCTATTCTACATCCATCCAATTCTACATTCTACATCCATCCATCCTATTCTACATCCATCCTATTCTATTCTACATCCATCCATCCATCCATCCATCCTATTCTACATCCATCCAATTCTACATCCATCCATCCATCCATCCATCCTATTCTACATCCATTCTATTCTATTCTACATCCATCCATCTAATTCTACATTCTACATCCATCCATCCATCCATCCTATTCTACATCCATTCTATTCTATTCTACATCCATCCATCTAATTCTACATCCATCCATCCATCCAGCTATCCTATTCTCTTCTACATCCATCCATCCCATTCTATTCTCCATCCATCCATCCTATTCTACATTCATCCTATTCTACATCCATCCAATTCTACATTCTACATCCATCCATCCTATTCTACATCCATCCTATTCTATTCTACATCCATCCATCCATCCATCCATCCATCCTATTCTACATCCATCCAATTCTATTCTACATCCATCCTATTCCATTCTACATCCATCCATCCATCCATCCATCCTATTCTACATCCATCCAATTCTATTCTACATCCATCCTATTCTATTCTACATCCATCCATCCATCCATCCTATTCTACATCCATCCAATTCTATTCTACATCCATCCTATTCTATTCTACATCCATCCAATTCTACATCCATCCATCCTATTCTACATCCATCCTATTCTATTCTACATCCATCTATCCATCCATCCTATTCTACATCCATCCAATTCTACATTCTACATCCATCCATCCATCCATCCTATTCTACATCCATTTTATTCTATTCTACATCCATCCATCTAATTCTACATTCTACATCCATCCATCCATCCAGCTATCCTATTCTCTTCTACATCCATCCATCCCATTCTATTCTCCATCCATCCATCCTATTCTACATCCATCCTATTCTATATCCATCCTATTCTATATCCATCCTATTCTATTCTACATCCATCCAATTCTACATTCTACATCCATCCATCCTTTTCTATATCCATCCTATTCTATATCCATCCATCCCATTCTATTCTCCATCCATCCATCCTATTCTACATCCATCCCATTTTATTCTCCATCCATCCATCCTATTCTACATCCATCCTATTCTATTCCCATCCATCCATCCATCCATCCATCCATCCATCCATCAATCAATCAATCATGGGATTTGAGCTAATCTATACGCTAGTGTACTTTTGTTACACCCTGTTGCAAAGCATGAAAAAAGTTGTTAAATTTCTCTTTATAATGATTTTAGCTGATATAAGCATTAACAATTTTAAGTCCTTGGGGCCATACAAACAGAATGCATTTTTTTTGCAACACTGCAATTGCAATGGATGCCAACATGGGAAACTGTGTGTGTATGTTTGTTTTAATTGTAAACATGTTCTGTGTGAATGGCCCTTTCTCCTCTGAACACAGACAGAAAATTTGATGACTTGTGCATTTTTGCTCAATATATCACTCTCTAGTATAAGAATGTCTCTCCCTTTAAAATGTAAATACCACCTGCCTTCTTTAGCAATAATAAGTAGCAAATCATGGTTTGTTTGTGTCGTCAGTTGAGTGAACTCTTGTACATAATTTCGTTATTTGGACTGAGAATGATATGGCTGAAATTCATTTTGAAAGTGTCTTAATTGCATTTGTCCCAGGTACAAGCTGTTAAATGTAGCTTTGATATGTCTAGCCCATCTTCCTATTTCAAGAGAAAATGCATCAACACAGGAAAGAAAAGAGAGCTTTGTCTTCAAATGTAGTAGAAAGATACAGAGATCCAATATAAGAATTTTTCACTCTGTCTGTTCTCACAGCTTCTCCATCACACTGTACATACAGTTGCCTTGGATAGAAAGACAACAGAGAGACACATTTCCATAAATATGAGCTGTGTACTGCAGGATGCGAGCCTGGCTTATGCTTTATGTGTTGATTTCACACTTGCATTGTAGTTTCCAAACCTCAGCCGAATGTTTCTGTGCAGATGTGGCAGTTGAGAGCGGATGTTAGTGTTTTCATCATTTGCTGATCGATTTAATTAATTGAGCGTCTGTTTTATACGATCACTTTGAGGACTGAGATTGTTTTTGTCTCGTACACACCATCTGCTGGTGTAAATCACCTTCATTCACTGCAGTGTTTTACAGCTTCTTATTGGTGCTTGTCCAGGTGTGGTGGTGATGTTGTTATGAAACAGCCCTTAACTCCGTCGGACATTTTTAGATCACTATCGCCTCACGTTCGGTGCTGCTATGTACATTCTCAATGTGCACCCCGTAAAAAACCCATCAAGGGCTCTAGTCCTGCTTGACGGTGTGGAAAGGCTTCAATCTCACACATCAGTGAAAGAAAAGAGGGCAAGATTGGGTGAAGGTAGAGAGAGAGTTTGGATTGGGATCCATGCCACTACAATTATCCTGTGAGAGTAATTGCTTTTGGCAGCACTCTCTGTACGATACGAAAACACAATTTGATTCCTGCGTGTATGTGAGAAAATTGTGCAAGCCGATACGGGTTGGTGAGGGCCACTAACACCCTTTTACAAGAGTATTCATCTTTACTCATATTGGATATGTGCACGCTTTTATCATCATGTTTCTAAACACACGTGTGTAGTAAAAAGCCCAGTCAAGCTTGGGATAAAATTATGAGAACATCTGAATAAAAAGAGGCTTCGACAATGAATGAAATACTTATGGGTTTGGAACAACATGAGGGTGAGTCGTATCGGAGAACAAGTCACGTTATCATTTCATCAAATGGCCGGTTTCACAGACAAGGCTTAAGCTAGTCCCAGACTAAAATACATGTTTGAGCTGTTTTAACTGAAAGCAACTTTATTTTGTCTCAAGATGCACACCAGTAATGTTTTTTTTTCTAAGGCATGTTTATAAAAGCTACTTAAATGTCTTAATTGAACTAAGGCCTAATCCTGGCTTAATCTAAGCCCTGTCTGTGAAACCTGGGGCCGGTTTCACAAAGATAGACTTTGACTATGGCTTAGATATAGTAGATAGTCAGACTTCAGATAGACATCTAAATCAGACCGTTGCACAAAGCACTTAAGACTCTGACTATCTTAAGTAGGACTACACTGCAATGCATTCTGGGTTAAATAAGACACTTTTCAAAACAAAAAACATGGCGGATCGAGTAAGCGCATTCAACCGCTATTTACTCCAGCGGAAAATATGTGTTTGTTGAAGGAGTATAACAGTTACAAAGACATTTTACCTGGGAAATTTTGCGGAGAATGTAGTAACAAGAAGAAATGTTTAATTTGGAAAGGGCCATTTTCCCTTTTCTTTTTGCTGTTTGTAATGTAACTGATTGTTACTGCTGGTTGCCAAGGTAACACAGAGTCTTAGACCTAAGTTAGCCTGGGGGTAAGGTGTCTAATTTTTTTGGTCTAAATTAAGTCAGTATTTATTTTTGTGAAACAGTCTAACTTGCATTAGACTAGTCTTTGAGCAATTTTTAGACTTGTCTAACACTTTAGACCGGTCTAAAATAGCTTTGTGAAACCGGCCCCAGGCCTAAGGATAATATAAAATACCAGTAAATAAAATGAAACGTTTACAACATAATAAACACTATGAACATTTATTTTAATTCCCCTCACTCTTGAGTGAACTATCCCTTTAATTATAGTATAAATGTTTACACCTATCCCTCAGGAGAGTTATGTCTTATTGAAATATTCATTTTGTAAATTACCATAAGACATACAGTATATTTAAATACATATATTGTATACATATAGGTATTACAATTATAGAGCTGAAGAATTTGATGAAAACTATTTAAGTTCAAACTGAATTATTTTTAAATATTTTGTCTGCAGCTAAATTTGGCCGGTCTGAGCACAGTTTGAGACATTGTTGAGATCTCGTCTGAAACCCTAGATGAAGGCATACTGTATGTGAGATTACTGAGGATTTTTTTTCTCCTCTGGGTTTGTAAGGCTTTAGTTACAAAGTCTTCTCAACTTTCGCCACTTTATGTGCTGTTTATGTGATGTTGTACCAGCAGACAAGTCTGACAAATATCCTCCGAATACATTCTGCACAATGAGAAGAGTTGAGACAAAATGCCTATAAATGTTGAAGTGGGTAACAGCAGCAGCCTGGTCGTTTCTCTTTGTTTATCTTGGCCGTTGTCTTCTTTTAGCTGGATATGCCACTTGGAAGAGCAAACAAACATGAGAAACGAATACATTATTTAGAGTTTCTGGAGCCAGGCCTAGTATAACCAAAATATACAGAATATGCTTTGAATCAGCACAGCGTGATAATTATGGCCTGCATGACATGCTCTGCATGTGAAAAAGCCAAGTATAGTTTCTCAAAAATATAGCTTCTGTCATTAGAGTCATCATGTAGAGACATCATGCCATGTTTAATGTCATGTTGTTCAAAGATTCAGCGCATGCCATTAATCATCCACTAACAAAGGTGAGAACATTGGGCTAATTAAGCGTAGCATGCATGTGACTGAGGACAGGGGAGTTCAGATGCTGCAGCAGGAAATGGAAACATGGAAAGATTTTACACCTTTAACATGAGATTGTTTCCTTAATCTTACTGCGGTTGCACCACTACGGAAGTAATTAGGAGTCAGTTGTTTTTTTCTTGTTTTTTTTCCTGTGGATTGATTGTATTTTACTGACAGCCCAGAATCAAATGTACATGTAGTTTGGCTGAGCCTAGGTTTGTATCTTGAAAGTATTGTGTCTGATCCAGACAGAAGACTTACCGTGAATGACTTCTAGACATCAGCCCAGGCTAACTAGTCTTTCATCTTTCTTATTTTCTCATTCCTACACAGCCCTCCTACACCGTCATAAAGTAAAAAAATCGGGTAATACTTTATTTGAAGGCGTGTGCATAAGACTGACATGACACTGTCATAAACATGACATATCACCTGTCATGAAAATGAAGGAGTCTTTATGAATGTTGTCATTAAGTGTCATTCGGTAAATTATGACACTTTTAATGCAAAGTTGACATTGTTTAAAATGTCTTTGTTATGACAACTTGACATTAACCAAGACAAAAATGTCTTGATTATGACAACTTGACATTAACCAAGACAAAAATGTCTTGATTATGACAACTTGACATTAACCAAGACAAAAATGTCTTGATTATGACAACTTGACATTAACCAAGAAATCATAACCTGTCAACCTGTCACAAATATGTCATAACAGGTCTAATTATCAAACTTAAAGAAGTTATTTAGCTTTGCGTTAACATTACATTACCCTGTCATATGTGGTTGGTTTTGACGTTGGCCGTCATGACACCATTATAACTGTGTCATGAATATTTTACTTATCCTCAAGTAAAGTGGAACACAATGTACTAGTTATAAAGATGTCATTAAGGGGTATTACACTGTCAAATGCTTTAACATATGACATATGACAAATGCTTTAACATATGACAGCAGGGCCGGATTAACCATTAGGGCAACTGGGCACTTGCCCAGGGGCCCACGACATCGAAGGGGCCCTGGGCACAAGGGGCGGAGTGGCAATCGGGAGAATCGGGAGTTTCCCCGGTGGGCCGGTAGTGTTTCGAGGCACTTGGGGCCCAAGCGAGGGGAAGAAAAAATTATTTTTTTACATTTTAGATAACGGAGCGTATATTTGCACTAAGTGCCTGCCCGTCACGACATAGCTACAGTGGCGTAGGTCGTAGAGCGTGAAGTGCGTGAAAGAGCTTTTGATGCGCTCGACCTGAGTTCGAATCCGCCTTTTGCCGAACTCTCTTCTCCCTTTTCCCAACACATATGAGATATAAAATGTATAACCTAACATAAAGGTCTCTAGCGTTATATTTTGCCAAAGAACTAAAATCGAAACCATGATATGGCTTTGTGCCTTTATAAAACAGCACAAGACTTTAAGAATAGGCATCCTGTTTGTGCTGGGTGATTTAAAGAAATGTGTGCACTTTGCTCACGCGATCAGCATGGTGTTTTCTCCTAAATAAAAGCTCAAGGGTTTATTTCTTGCAAGTGAAGAAATTAGGACAAAAGTATTTTAATTTTCCTATATTATAGTGTAATGTAGGCTAAAATATACTTCTGAAATATTAATTTTCATTTATATAGTACATTTATAGGCTATGTGGATTTTACGTCATAGGAATAATTATATAAATCATTATTACATTATTATACTAATTGTTTGGCATCCTAAAACACCATTGATAATGTAATGTAGACTGAGACTCTCATAACTAAAAGGATGTTTGAGCCCTCTTTATTGTCCTGGTACAAATCAATGCTTTTTCTTTGTTCAACGAGCAGTTCATGGGTTGAAGCTCTTAATTTTGATCTCTCAAAGAGCACGAGATTGATGCATTTAACCTTAAAATATACAAAATTTTCTTGCGGGGGAGCATGCCCCCGAACCCCCCTAGAGGCACAGAGGTCCACCCAACATAGTTTTACAAATTCCTATGGGAAAGAACGACCATTTATGAACTTTACTCCAGCATAGTACAACAAAGTTCCTTTTAAGTCAGTAAAACTGTAAATGCCATATTAAAATGTCCTTGGACAAAATATACATTTGGCCTGCCTAAGAGGGGGCCTACAAGACATTGTGCCCAGGGCCCTCTGAACTCTTAATCCGGCCCTGTATGACAGGGTAATGTAATGTTAACGCAAAGCTAAATAACTTCTTTAAGTTTGATAATTAGACCTGTTATGACATATTTGTGACAGGTTGACAGGTTATGATTTCTTGGTTAATGTCAAGTTGTCATAATCAAGAAATTTTTGTCTTGGTTAATATCAAGTTGTCATAACAAAGACATTTTTGTCTTTGTTAATGTCAAGTTGTCATAATCAAGACATTTTTGTCTTGGTTAATATCAAGTTGTCATAACAAAGACATTTTTGTCTTGGTTAATATCAAGTTGTCATAACAAAGACATTTTTGTCTTTGTTAATGTCAAGTTGTCATAACAAAGACATTTTAATCAATGTCTACTTTGCGTTAAAAGAGTCCTAATTTACCGAATGACACTTAATGACAACAGTCATAAACATTCATAAAGACTCCTTCATGTTCATGACAGGTGTTATGTCATGTTTATGACAGTGTCATGTCAGTCTTATGCACACGCCTTCAAATAAAGTGTTACCAAAAATCTATGCAAATTAAAAAAACAACAACATTAAAAAAATTATTGGAGTATGTTTTACAAGAAAACACTATTTCAGTCTTTATAAAAAATGTCATGTTTTAATAGAATGTTTTACTTGCTATTTCTTTGTAATTCATTGTGAAGTTTACTAGCCATTTTTGAGTGAAAATTGTTTATACACCATTTTCTTATATAGCCCCTTCTGTTTGTCCTGATGCTCAAAATGTTGACTTTGCTTTGAATTCCATCAATCTTTATGCTTTGAAGATCAGTCAGAGTTGTGTAAGAGGAAAAAATAGCATATTAATTTCCTCTTGGAGAACTAGTGCTGAAGTTGTAATTAAGTGTGCTCAGTTAACCTCTCGGGAGATAAGTGAGCGTCCTTTTTCATCAGTGTCTTTTTCTATCTCTCTGCTCTCTGGCAGTAAGCTTTAAATAAAGATGTGTTGTTGGTATGCAGGATTATAAAAGTATAAAAAATGTATGAATCATTTTGCCCTCACCATTGCATTAAAACCTTACTGTGTGACATGTCTATCAGTCACAATGTAATCTCTTATTCTGATTCTTTTTTGTTTACCAAAATAAGTTTCACAGTTCAAATAGCATGTTATTGAATATGACATGTTAATGTTTTTGGTCTTTTTAGACTAGTTCTGCTACGCTGCTGCTTCAGAGCAAGTACGTAGACATGCTGCTGCTGCTGCTTAAATAGACATACATAAATCCTGTAGCAGATAGGCAGGTGGAGCTGGGGGAGGTGGAGGGTTTCAGAGGAACTCTGATGGCACGCTGCAAGACTAGCTTATGGTGCTTTTCCGCAAAATGATTATGCCAGCAGCCATATCACCCTGTAGCCCAAGACTGGTTGCCCACTGAAGCTAAGCAGGGTTGAGCCTGGTTAGTACCTGGATGGGAGACCTCCTGAGAAAACCAGGTTGCTGCTGGAAGAGGTGTTAGTGAGGCCAGCAGGGGGCGCTCACCCTGTGGTCTGTGTGGGTCCTAACGCCCCAGTATAGTGACGGGGACACCATACTGTCAAAGAGCACCATCCTTCGGATGAGACGTTAAACCGAGGCCCTGACTCTCTGTGGTCATTAAAAATCCCATGGCACTTCTCGTAAAGAGTAGGGGTGTAACCCCGGTGTCCTGGCCACATTCCACCCATTGGCCCCTGCCAATCATGGCCTCCTAATAATCTCCATCCACTGAATTGGCTCTATCACTCTCTCTCCTCTCCAACTATAGCTGGTGTGTGGTGAGCGCACTGGCGCCGTTGTACCGTGGCTGCCGTCGCATCATCCAAATGGATGCTGCACACTGGTGGTGGTTGAGGAGAGATCCCCTGATATGATTGTAAAGCGCTTTGGGTGTACAGTAGTATATATGAAAGCGCTATATAAATGCCTCATTCATTCATTCATTCATTCACTGCATGGTATGACCAATCAGTGATCTGCCGTGTTTACACATCACATTTTTGTATCGGTACGGCGGTGGTACTAAGGTGGTACTAAAAAAAGTATCAGGTATAAGGTACTATTCACAGTGGAAAACCCTCCAAAAGTGAGTCGTAATGAGCTGTACCATGCAGCGGAAAAGCGCCATTACAGTAAACAATAAACCAGACTATTTAAATGTTGAGCAAGCAATCTTATTGGCTGCAGGGTTAGCAGAGGCCAATCAGCTTTTGCCATGTGGTAATGGTGTGATTGCTTAAAGACTGCATGCAAGAACCAATCAGCTTGCCCCGTCTAGAGTTTCATGACTGAACTAAATATTTCAGCAGTCTATAATATGTAAACAAATTATTCTAAGCAGTCAAATCTAATTCTGGTCAGATAATTATAACGATAACTGTATTTGCATCCACGACAAAAGACGATAATGTTCAGTTAATTATTAAATGCTTGAGTTCTTTAAAGTCAGTGGATTCTGGTTGACTGACAATGCTTTAATCGTTGATCAGCTGGAAGAAGAAAAAACATTCTGAAACTAATCCCAACGATATCATTCCTCTCTGTTAGTTGTGGTGTGGAGTGTGGACTTCCCTATTCTCATAGAATTGGAACAATTATTAATCATTTATTGTTATCATTATAGTTATCATCCTTGGTGTGAACGGGCCTTAAGTCTACTACAGATCCTGCTGCACTACCATAAACCAAAAGAGAAAAAACATTGTTCGCTCTATCAACGCATGCTCTTTCTGTTGGGTCTCCAGTATAACTTGTCAGACAGAAAAACATATTAGGTTTGTAATGAATTAATTGTCCTGATTAAAGGATCGCAAATCTAGTGTGCAGTTGCTTCGTTGGATGTCTCCAACTCTCTGCTGCTGTAGTAGGCAAATATATAAAAAGATATGCAAATTGTATCAGTTTTTATTTATGTATCTTTTTTCTCCCCTCCCTCCTTTCCGCATCTCTCTCTCTCTCCTTTTCTCTTGCTCTCACTTCCTCCTTCTATCTGTATCTCTTGTTCTTCTCCCCTCCCTCTCTCTCTCTCTCTGCCAGCCGCCACCAACTTGGACTCGGAGAGCAAACGAACGGCCCACTTCCAATCGTCATGGCAACAGCATGTGAATGTGTTCGGCTCGTGGAGTAGGCCGGAGTGTGTGCAGGAACTGCACCAGGAGGCTCAGCTGAACCTACAGAGTCTGCTTCAAGGTAGGAGAGTCAGCTGCAGGCGCTTCGTCTGTGTGTTTCGGTGCCACCATCGTCCCCATCGTGTTTTCGTTTTTTTTTTTTTTGGGTGTGTTTTGCTTTTCCTTGCATGCGTGCTGTCTGAGAATATCTTCCACATCCATTCCCATTCTGTGTTTCCCAGTGCATGTAAGAGAGGCACTATTTGTTTTTCTTTTCCTCCGAGCATCCTCATGTTTTCCCTCTCCTCGTCTCCCATCGTTTCCCCTCTATTTCTGACTCATACTTCGTCCTTCCTTATGATCCATTAGATTCATTTCCATTTGTAGAGAATACACAGTCTCCCTTTCTCTTTTGGCTTTTTCATTCGCTGAATGAATATTTCAATGCTCTTGACTCCTGTCGCTGTGTGTGTGTGACTGTACATGGTTGAATTTCCCTCTTTTATCTCTTTCTTGTTTGATGTCAGCTATTAATATGTTTCTGTGAGGTATAAGATGCTATTCTGGTTTAAAATCAGATCGACTGGGCAGCTGTTGCTTAAACAACAGTGGGTGGGTGGGTGGTCAGTGTTTATGAATGTGTGGCACTGTGCTATGTGCATAAACAGCAATTTGCCATTGCATATGCCTGTCTGCCATTCAAGGATGTAGCCAAATTTGAAGACTGAAGGGAGCAAGAAAAGTTTAAGACTAAGAAACCCGTTGATAGACTATTCAGACTTTGAATAGTCAATGACTGAACAACTTAAATGTCTGAATATAATCTGAATATTGAGGGAAACGTCTCCCCCTCAACGTCTATGGTGGTTACGGCCTGACAGAATATCTTCGTTATGCCTGGTACACATTGTACGATTTTGAGCTGGCCTAGACTAAAGATGACCAATCGTGGCGATTTCTGTGGTCGTGGCTCCTAAACGGTGGTCCTACATCGTACAGAGAGAGAGAATCAAAGATGGCCGTTGTCACGGTCTTGGGACCAAAGATAGCCTGCAATCATTTTCTGACAGTCAGTGATCATCTTAAAGTGTGTTGGCTGCTACAATTTATGTCTGCTGAATAGCCAATAAAACTGCAAAATGAAATGGCATATTGATCAACGTGACATGGTGCTAAAACTTAAAACTACTTGCCTCCATTTACAAAATTGTCATGCCAAGTTGGCCTCTTCTCCCTAGCCATGACTGCGTCCATATTCTCCTTCCTCTTTTGCTTCCTCTTTTTTTCAGCGCACATAAAAAACACAATTGCCAAAGTGCGATTCATCTTGCTTTATTTGTTTACCAGTAGCGCATGCTGATGACATTTTATTCTTCTATACTAATTTGCGTCGTTGTCTACGATTCAATAGTTGTCATCATCGTACAGTCTACATACATGTCTTATTTAAGTTTATTAGATCCATGTCGTACAGTGTGATTTGTAATGATCTTATAGGATTGCTGAAATCTCACTATCTGTAGCAGGCATAAGATATTTATTTCCTGCAACTTTCAAAACAATGTAATTCGGACAACATGTAGTAAACACAGGACTTGTTTTGGAAAGCTCAATTAGTTGCAAAAGTACGTCACATTTTATCTAAAGGCTAATTGGCAGCTTATCTTGTTGACCATGAATATGTGCCTATACATTTGTATAATGATTTAGTTGGTTGCTTTGATCTTTTTTGTTGCATGTTCCTCTATTTATAATTTCCTAAAAATGATTGTATTATATAATAGAAAATTGGTTATCACAATATTTGATGGGAAAACAACACTGTCCTGTCCTTCCCTGGTGAAAAAAGGGAAAGGTCCACTTTGTACAAAATACTATTGTATACTATAATGTATTTTGAAAGTATACCTTCAATGCATTGTTACAATGATCATTTCCAGCACACAGTTCAAATATACCTAAAATATATTTTTAATAAAGTGCAAATAAATACACTTTTAAAAAATAAACTGAATTTTCACTTCAAGTATATTTTTCTGAAATATATTTTTAGAAAATATACTAAAGTACAATTATTTGAAAGTGTGTTAAAAGTTGTATTGTGAAAATAGGTAAAACCATAATGCTGATATACTTTTAATATATTTAAAGATAGTACAATTTTTGTTAGTATATTTGTACTATTGAAAAAGGGAATATATTTCAAATATAATAAAGTCTACTTTTTTTCCACTAGGGTTATCTTTCGCTGTCATACTCATTATGTTTGCAAACTAAGAGGCCCAGCAACATTGAAGAGATCAGGCATCCATAGTGCTTAAGCTTCTGCCCAGACACAAACTGCCCAAATTGACAAGAAAAGGGGCATTGTTGCTCTTGACCTCTTCCACTTCTCTACTGCATACACAAGACAAGGAGTGACCCATATTTAATAAATGGTTGGTTTTCAGTGAGCATCTTGTTAGGCGATGCTTTGAGGTCATTCATGACCACTCATACACGCCTGAGTGGTTGGCATCTTGTCTAGACGAGCCATTTGATTGGCTGATAAGAATGGAGATTTTTGAGTCCCATTAATTTTACTGACTGGCCCAAGATCAGGTCAGGGAAGGGGAGGGTGTGTTTGAATGAAATACCTTCTCTTCTCACTCACACACACACACACATTCTCCCTGTTGCTTCTACCCTCTCCCATACATCATCTTTGAAGTTTTGATATGGTCTTTGAAGCCTACCCTTCCACAGAGGCTTGTGTGATCCAACCACTGTTTTGGTGAGTTCTGACTCTCTATCTAGTTTACTTTTTTCTCTCTTGGTTGGAACTTACTTTAGTATTTAGTATTATTTACTTACATAGCTGCATCCATTGTATTTCTAACATTGTGCATATATTTAAATTAGCATGATTAACTTTGCTGAACTGTTTAAGATCACAATACCGTTCAAAAGTTAGAGGATGGTAAGATTTTTTTCAATGTTTTTGAAAGAAGTCTCTTATGCTCACCAAGGCTTCATTTATTTTATTAAAAATACAGTAATATTGTGAAATATTATTACAACTTAAAGGAAACTTAAACTTTTTTTCTATTTTAATATATTTTAAAATATAATTTGCAAAGCTGAATTTTACAGTCTTCAGTGTCACAGTGAAATCATTCTAATATGCTGATTTGGGAACTGTGATTGGGATTCTTTGATTAATAAAAAGTAAAAAAAAAAGAAAAAAAATTCAGTATTTATTTGAAATTCTTTAAAAACAAATTAAAAGTCTTTACTGTCAATTTGATTGACATAATGCATCCTTGCTGAATAAAAGAACCCAAACTTGAATGGTAGTGTAGATACAGTGGGAAGGTTATTGCTTTAATATAGCACAGCGTTTGGAAAAGTGAGGTTAGTTATGTATATTAAAGAGGAATTTGCTTTGTGGTTTGTATGTAGAATGCTTTGCATGTTGGCCAATGTTTGCAGAAGTTGGTCTTGTTACAGCTGCAGGAAACTAATAGTCATTACGCATTCCATAACACAACCCTCTTTTTTATATTTTACTTTGCTTTCCATGGGATTTTACACATCAGATTACATGGTTTGGTCCATCAATCTCTGCAGTGCATTCAGCACAAGTGTTTCCCTGAGTAACTTGAGGTCTAAGGCTAACTGCAGGATTGTCTTTCTGTCTATCTCATTAGTGTGGCAATTTGAAAGCCATCTGGTCAAGTATCATTCCTGGAATAGAACTCTCTTCATTCGGCATGATAAATAAAATCCCAACACATATTCAAAAGTTGTTCATGTGGCAATGCACAGCTGCAGGCTGTAGTTTTGCTGCAGTCTCACTCTCATTTTAGTGGAGGTTTAGGATTTCAGATGTGTGCTCTGTTCTGCTCCGTCCCAGCATGTGAAGAGGACTCTACTCAACGAGGCTAAACTTGGGGCTTGGGGCTATTGTTGACTCCGGAGGTATGCCATTGTCTTAGACAGCCCACCATTGCTAGGCAACCCCAAGTCTAAGAGTGCGGCATCCCAGTTCGGAAAAAGAGGGATCAACCCCCTCACCCCCCACAATCACAGACACAGACCATATTATTGAGGGCTATTATTGATAGACTGAATGCTTTTTATACTAACATTAACATTTTATACTAAAGATAACATTTACTCTTACCTTACCCCTCAACCTAACCCTTAAAGAATGCTGTCGTCGACATTTTTAGATTTAAATCACAACATGATTTGGCCGATTTATGAGCCTTTCAAGTAGAGGACAACTTAAATGTCCTCACAAGCCAGTCAGCCCTATTTGATATTTGAAGACATTTGTGAAAGTTCGGCTCTCACGAGTATAGCCAAACCAGTACACAGTTACTGATCTGTAAAGGATAGAGACTTAAGTGAAGGACAGTGTTTTTGTGTGTGTGTGTGTTTTTGAGTATATAGTGGGAGGGGTGAAAGAGAATGTTTTGGGGGATTAAAATGGCTACAAGAATGGGGCGGGGTCTTGTGTGGGGAGTCCTTGGAATGAATGCAATGGTAATCATTCTGTTTACAAGAGCCCTAGGGAACATTTCTGACAAAGAGGGAGAGAGATTTCATTAATTGATTTCAGTGTGTCTTAGTGCTGTTGGCTGCTACCTTTAAAACTAGCATGTTGTGTCTGTGTCTACTTAGATTTTGAGGAGCAGTTGTATGATAACAGAGTGACAGGACAGACATTCAGACACCCTTCCTCTCAGAGCTCGGAGGACACTTCAACCAGTCTCAGCCGATCCCCTTCCTCGCTCAACAACAAGAAGACGGAGTTCGTTTTTGTGGTAATGCTTTCTTTTTAGCTCTTACACTAATGAAAGTAGGGTTTTACTGAGCATTTTGAAGTCACTGTATTTTGACTTGTGTGCCACCAACAAACTCGTTTGTTTGCTGAAAAAGCATTAATGTTTTGTATAAAGTTTGCAAATCTAATTAGATGTGGTTTGTCCCCTGAGTGGAAACAGCTACAGGCTTCTCTGAGTCGGTGGTTTTGAGTGCGTAAACAAACAGTAGTTTAAAAATCCTGCAAAATAATTTACTAAAACATTATAATATCCCAAATTCAGAGTTTGAATATAAAGGAAATTATTTATTAATATGAATGAATTAATTACGGATTATCATTCGTTAGTACCAGATTTACCAATTCTGCTATACATGCAGATTTATACTTAATACTTTAGTATATTATACTTAATAAACCTCAAAATCCATATTCAGAAATGGTTAAGCATTTGAATAATTACATAATTCATTACAAATACAAATTATTTCTCTTTTTAGCCTGCAAATAAGCAGGTGTGTGAGGATGAGACTACAACTTTAGGGGTTCGGGCGCAGGACCCGACCCCCTGCGGTTCAGAGAAGTCCCTTCTTGGCTGGAATGCCTCACTGAGTCCAGCTGTTGCAGTGAAACCTCGCTGGTACCTGGGCCGACATACTCCAGCTCACCTTGTACCCATTGAGATCACAGGTAAAGGTGACTTGGAATACCGTCATGTTGAGTATATCTGTATGTTTTTAAAGTCTTTTTAGAGTCTAACAAATACGGCCTGTTTGAAGGTGTCATTGACGTGTTATGTTAAGATAAGAACTTTTGTTGCTCAATGTTTTACAACATTTCCCTATTTTATTAGCTGTATTAAAGTTTGCTTTTTTAATGGAATGAGTGTATATTATTGAGTATGATTTTTTTATTGTGTACAGCTGATGTTCTTTACAAGTTTTGGGAAAGAAACTCAACCATGACATAGACTGAACAATAGTGTATGCCCAATAAGAAAGCCCTAGATCACTTAGTTCTGGATGTTTTTGATCTTGCAAATCATATTATCATCAACATCATCACAGGCAACCCCATTTCTTAGTTCTAATGCTCTCTTTCCTAAGAGTTTACACATCAGATTAGATTGTTTGCATTCACATTTTATATGTACTTTAAATGTTAAAGCATTTGCTCCTTTCTCAAACTTTCACCCTATTTTTTGTTTTGTGTTTAAAGCTCTTGTTGTAGTGGTGCTCTTGCTCTCCTTCCATCTCTCTCTGCCTCAGCTCTCAGCTGTCCCACACCCATCTTTCTAAATCTCCCTCTTGACTACCTTCCTGTTCCCCTCTCTGGCCTGGACACAGTGGAGAGTTGGTTGAATCCATAAACACAGATAATGCTGTGCTTAGGCAGCCTGGAGTCTGATTCCCAAAGTGGTGCTGTTCTTCACCCGCTAAAGATAATGAACAGGTAGCTGTTGCCATGGCAACATGCAGCTCTCCCTCCTTCGCTTAGCTAGGAGGTGCAGAAAAAGCTGCATAGAGTGAGAGACAGACAGAAAGTGAATGAGTGAGAGAGAGAGAATTGTAGCCGATGGGTGGGAGCTACAGGGATGGAGGAAGAAAGATTTTTTTCATGGTTTGTTGGTATTTTCATGAATGAAGCCAGCTCACGTGTTGGGAGCAAATGAGGTTTTGTTGGGTGTTTTCGGAGAGCTGTTTTCTGAGAAACAAAAGGGGTATCCATGTAAAAAACAGTGAGAACTGGGCTTAATTAGCACATTATGTTCAGTTCCTTTCATCATTGTAGAATGGTGGAGCATTTATCACAGCACTCCCTCATGCACCGGATGTTTAAAATGATTAAACACCTAGACCAGTTCTTGAAAACACATCAGTGTTGTATTATCCCACATAAAGGAAAGAAAGTTACATAGATCTTCCATTGGGTAGTCCTTAGTCAATGCCCAGCTCTTGTTTTGATGTATTAATTATCCAGTGTCCATTGTCTGATTTCATTTCTCCAGATCTGGCACCATCTATCTCATGTTGGCTATTGCTTTTATCCATAATATACTTTTTTTCTTCATAAATTTACCAAAATGCTTGTCATTGCATTCTCAGGTCTGATTACGCGGTCATGGCTAATGTTTTTCAGCCCAGTCATAACATGTATAGAATAATGTAGCTTTTATGCAACTATTTTAAGGTCATAAAAATAATTCATAAAAATTTAAATTTATCTGACTGAAGACTGTCAGTTAGCCTGACAGCTGGTATCTCATATCTTGCCTCAGGCCAGAGCTTTGATAAGCACTCCGCACGGCACAGCGAACTGCGGGCCCCCTTTAGAACTGATTCAGCGGTCAACCCAAAAACCGTTCGCCGCCCAAGGAGTGTGGTTGCAGGCCCTGATGTCACGCTGCACTGCCAAGGTGACTAACAGGAAGTTAGGCAAGTTACTGACAGGGTCTTAGAATGCAAAAAGAAATAAACAGGAAAAGGACAATGGGCACTGACCAATGACTTGTATCTAGAGTAATTTGTAAATCTAAAATCTAATGTTTGTTACAGCCACACAGAAGCTTTGACAAACTGTCACACAGATTGTAATTTATTTTAGCTAACAATGTTCTGATTGAAATACATCTTTCAGAATCTTTACAAACATTCTACTTATCTAAGAATGAAGGACTAAATGATCTTTTTAAATTATTTTTTAAACTATTTTGTCTTTAGGTGACAGCAAAATTCTTGCTGTTGATCTAATACAAGGTGCCTGTTCCCCTGGATCCTCTCAACCCAGATCTTTGGAGCCCACCACCGAAAACACGGGCCAACAGCATATTCCCCTTCGGAAGACACAGAGCGACCTGGAGTACAGTGTTCCCCCATCCCCGAAGACCCCATCAGGCATGATGGATCATGCCACTCTGATGTGCCCAAGCCCCTCCTGGAATGGCCCAAAAGGTTCCACTTTCTCTCCTTCCTGGAATGACTCCTACAACTATGCTTTGGTTACGAGCTCTGCTTCCAAGCAGCCAATTTCTAAAACTGGAATGTTAACTCCTGGAGGTGAAGGAGGTGGTCTAATCTGTCCATCCCAGACCAGTTCAGGCCTCTCCATGAGCTCAGGGTCACACTCCAGTTCTTTCACCTCCATCTCGGAACCATGTGGGCACCGGGTGTACAGTGTGTTCACACAGGGGAGTGGGGTTGCCATAGGGAAACGGAATGACACAGAGGGGGCAGCTTCCACTGCAGTCACGGGAAATACCAAAAGTGAGCAGGAGAAGAGATCAGCCCGGTCCAATATATTCAGGTTCCGTGAACGTTCACTTTCAACACCAACAGACTCTGGATCATTTTGCTCAGCAGATAATATATGTTCCCCAGGTGAGGCTGTCCCTGTCGTTCCAGAGGGTGAGAGTTATGCCCTGCTATATCCGAGCAATAGCTCGGAAGATAGCACGAGCACTGATAACGTCTCTGTGAACACAGGTTCAGACTTTTTTCCAGATAGTCGACTGAGGTCCCGCTCACGCAGTATCTCACTAAAGAAATCTAAGAAAAAGCCAGCGCCTCCAGTACGTAGTGTATCCCTGATGAAAAACCTATCAGAGGTTGGAGGAATGGGCTCCTACCACAGTGAAGGGCGTTTCAGGGATGGCAGACCCAAGAGTCTCTTTATCCCTCGAGATCACCATATTCAAGATTCATTCCAGCCTGAGTTCCTGATTGCCAAACCTGAGGACGACACAGATCAAGCCCATAGTAGTTTGGAGACATCTTCTGATATTTCTCAGCCTGCTGACAGGGAAACAGAGCTTGGATTTCCTCCTCACTGGCAGCTCAATGAGTGGAAGTCTAACAATGATCCCTACCGATCACTGTCAGGTTCAAGCACAGCCACAGGCACCACAGTGATTGAGTGCATGAAGGTGCGGGGCAGCTCAGAATCCCTGAATTCACCCTCAACCTCACGAGCCACATCTCCATCCCAGCTCTCAATTGAGGCTGAGACCAAGGTATCCCCCTTCAAGCCCCCATGTCTCATGTCTCCATCCAGTGGCTACTCAAGCCAGTCTGAAACTCCAACCCCAACTATATCAAACACCCTCATCACTGGACCTTCTCCAGTTGGCTGCAAGATGCGGCCAAAGATTCCAGAGCGGAAATCTTCCCTCCCAGCTTCAGCAAAGGATAAATCACGGTCACGTCTTTCATTTGAACTACCTGCAAACTCTCAACTGGATTTGTCCTCTGTCAAACCCAAGCCTAAAGCCAGCCGACGCCATTCTGACACATCTACAGCCAACAAACCAGGTAAACTGAGCCCCAGTCAGTCTTCTCTGCCTATGGTTACCACAACAGACTTGCGAAACATCCGCCTTCGTTCAGTAAGCCGCTCAGAACTTGAGGACAGTCCTGATGGCTCTTCTGACATTATAGAGGAAGAGCAAATTCGAGATCTCAGCCCTCCTATCACCCCCTCTAACACAAAACAGTCAAAGCCACCAGTTGCAATGAAGCCGCCTCTACCTAAACGACCCATGAATTTGATGCTTAAATCTCCCTCATCCTCCCCTCTGGCACCTGAATCTCCTCCATCTTCCCCTGTGGACCGACCCATGCCTGTGGGTAACATCTATATGGTTGTAAGAAAGCCCAAACCTAAACGACCACCTCAGTCATCACTCAGTACATCTGCAATAGCCCCTCAAGAGCCACTCCGCAGCTATGTACCTCCTCTCCCTGAATTTGACCTGGAGCATGGGATTCCCATTGAGGAAGATCTTCCATCCCCAAGTAGCCCAGAGAGAGAGAACAAAAGTAAGACCCTTCCAAGTAGAATGACAATATCCTGTTTAGCAGAATTAGACAAAAGAAAGCCTAAGGTACCTCCTCCAGTGCCCAAAAAACCCAATGTCCTTCTTCTGCCCTCTCCAAGCAGCCAGACCAATGGCGGTGCAGAGAGGCAAACTCTACTTTCCGATAGCATCTCCCAGTCACCTACAAGTCCATCAGCATCTGAGATTGAGGGAGATTTGCTTAAAGATGAAGATCAAGATGATCCTGCAAAGCTAATTTTACATGGAAACCATAAATATTCTGGAAGTTATGAGACCTTTGAAAATCAGGAGAATGATGTGGTAGTTGAAGAGAATAGTTCAAAAGATCCAGGTTATCAACAAATTATGGAAAGAGAGACACCTCCAGCAGAGATAGTAAAAGGTTAAACATTTTTTACATTTTACATTTTCATGTTAATTTAAACAAATACTGTTTTATTTAGATATAGTCAGGTTGTGGTTTAATTTGTGTTCTTTTAAAAATGCTGCTCCACAGAAACTTATGCAGAAACTGAAATATTGGAAGAGAACAACTCTGCAGTTGACAAGACCGAACTACACATTACAGAGGAAACAGATGACGATGTATCTGTCCACACACCCACAACTCATACCACTGAGGACCTCTTCACCATCATTCACAGGTACAGAACTTGTTAAACATTCACACTGATTCATTTAACTATTTCTGTCTGACCAAAGTTACTCACAGTTTAGTGTAATCTGGCAAAATGAACACACATGTCTTCTAGTGCAGTGGTAACAACTTAATAAAATTTTTTTAAATATAAAAGTCATCTTGTGAAACCTTCTAATTTAAATCATCTTTGTTAATTAAAGATTTATTAGAACTATTCACAAATTAACAATAACTCTTAAGGCATTTTTATTTTACTTTTTTTTTTTTTTTTTTTTTACAGTTTATATACTGTTTCGGAGAGACTGTTTTGACTATTTAGGTTTTATTATTTCTTTCTTCTACAAAGTATTATTTCTGCCCATGTGGAAATAATTTTATTTCACAGTAATATAATGATATAACTATGTTTTGCTGGAAAAAAAAATTTCCAAGACATATTTCTGTGGGTATTTGACCGTTTAGGCTCAAACTCGAAGCCCAAAGTATACTTTACTTTTTTATGTTTTGCTTTGTCTCAGGGTACACACACAGAACGCTGCCTATACTCTTAAGTGTTCAAGTACTCAATTGATTTCTTTTTCGTGGCCTAATAGACTGTATTTTACGACAATCCATTACTGATTTGGACGTTAAGTTTGACCTTTTTGGGATGGACGAAAGTGCACAGCTATAAATGAAAGGGGTGCATAATTTATATTTATATGATAAAATGAGTGCATTAAACAATTATTCTTATATCTTTTCACAATCGTTGGAATCCAAAATTGAAATTTGAAATACAATTTGATTAAAGGGATAGTTCACCCCAAAATGAAAATTCTGTCAGTAATTACTCACCCTCATGTTGTTCCAACCCCGTAAGTCTTTCGTTCATCTTCGGAAAACAAATTAAGATATTTTTGATTAAATCTGAGAGCTGGATCCTACATAGGCTTCTAAGGGATTGAAACTTGCCGGCCCGGAAAAGTTAAAGACATCGTTAACATAGTCCAAGTGACTATAGTGGCTCAATCTTACGTTTATCAAGCGACGAGAATACTTTTTGTGCGCAAAAAACAAACAAAAATAATGACTTAATTCAACGACTTTATTCATTTCCTTCTCTGTAGGCCTCGAGATAGTTCACGTAGTGTAACAGCGCAACGCTTCTGTGTTGTACGTCACACGTAGACTCACTATTGGCCAACGCTGGTCATGTGTGTGATGCATGTGACGTACAACACAGAAGCGTTGCGCAGTTACACTACGTGAACTATCTCGAGGCCCACAGAGAAGGAAATTAATAGTTCAATAAAGTCATTATTTTTGTTTGTTTTTTGCGCACAAAAAGTATTCTCGTTGCTTGATAAACTTAAGATTGAGCCACTGCCCACTGTAGTCACTTGGACTATTTTAACGATGTCTTTAACTTTTCTGGGCCGGCAAGTTTCAATCCCTTAGAAGCATATGTAGGATCCAGCTCTCAGATTTAATCAAAAATATCTTAATTTGTGTTCCGAAGATGAAAGTCTTACGGGGTTGGAACAACATGAGGGTGAGTAATTACTGACAGAATTTTCATTTTGGGGTGAACTAACCCTTTAATCACCCAGCCATATTTGATATCATCGTAAACTCTGTGAATTCATTATAATCAAATATATATCAAATACTGTATCATTGGGATACACAGCATATGTCAGTGTGAACCAGGGTTCCTCAAATCTGGCCCTGTGGATATCCACTACCTGGCAGAGATTAGTTCAAGCCCTGATCAAACTCGCCTACCTATAATTTTGAGTAACTCAGAAGACCTTGATTGGTTTGATTGAGCTTGCTCATGAGTCTTTGATTAGGGTTGAAGATAAGCTCTGCAGGGCAGTGACCAGATTTGAGGATCCCTGGTGCAAACTTTAACAAAACATTTTTATTGTTCTGGCTTTCCTAGGTCAAAGAGGAAAGTTCTAGGTCGCAAGGAACCAACAGATTCTTTTGGAAGCAGGCAGTGTCTGGTCTCACCCGTGAAAAGCAGTAGCACAGACCTCCGAACTCTGGGGCTCGGGACCACACCTAGGTCAAGCTCACGAAATGAAAACTTTATGGCTCTTCTCCAGAAGAGGAGCAGCAAAGCCAGCAGCGGGACCCGAGTTTCTGCCATGGAGTTGCTGAAGAGCACAAACCCCTTGGCACGACGAGTCACTGAGTTCTCTCAGTCACAACCAGATGGGAGCGTGACAAACACACCAAAACCAGCTCAGCAGGACCAGTGATTCCACTTGTCGAGAACCACATGCTGGCTATCAATATGGCTGGTTTTCCCTATGCTCCACTGCCCATCTAAATGGTTTAATTTACAAAGACCTCATGCTGAAGGAAATTAAGTGGGTTTGAGTTGTTGCTTTCAGACAAGGGGATCACACTGATGATGTAAGATTGTTGTGGAGTATAGTCAGTATTAAAGGAAACTGAACCCACCACTGATACAAAATTCTGGCATAGAAATCTGCTATTTTGGAAATATGAATGCGATGATGAAACTCTTGAATGGAAACTGCATCAAGAAATATTTTCAAGACTGTTCACTATTTTAGGAGCCCAGCCTATATTTGTGGCCAAAGCCTGCTCTGCCCATTTCAGTGGTGGACTAGAAAGTGTCTTAGTAGGATACATTTTTTGTGTTTTAAAAGACTGCACAAACTCGCACAGAGAGAGAAACATTCCACAGAGGTTGTAAGCAAGGTCTGGTACCCCTAAAAAAATGAAGCACTTTCACCAGTACAGGAACTAGTTTACATGACAAAAAGCTATATTTGTTATTTTCCCTTGTTTCTTTTTCGGTGTTATTTTTTCAAAAGATATGAAAGGCCATATAAATGTCTTGAGTTTATTTAATCTGTATAAAACTATGTATACGACATATAAATATATATATATATATATATATATATATATATATATACGAAAATGTAACTGCTTGATCAAAGACGCAAGGGACACAAAGCTGTCCATATCTGTGACAATTCTTGGGAAACTGCCTATTATTTTATAAGCTCACAGCACACAATGGATTGAAGTGGTCATATTGAACCATCATCATGCAATACACATAAACCCACACAAACAGAAGTGTAAACAGACAGCATATAGCTATGATTTTGCCCAACATACAACAAATCAAAATTGATATAGACAAAACATACCTTAGAAAAGAACATTTGTGGACGGTACAAAATGAGGGAATAAGTGAGAGACAAAGGAGAAGGACACTGGACTACAGACGAGGGGCAAGTAAACGTTACCACAGAGTCATTGGTTTGGTGCTGGCCGTACATTGTGTCAAATCTCTCAGGAGTTTATTTGCAACTCAAACCCATCAAGGCTACTGGTGAAACTGTGGCTACTTCACAGAGATTTTACTCGTCAACACAAAGTATCAGGGACGAGATTTGCTAAGGCCGGTAAAATATGACAAGATTCATTCATCTCTCATTCTTGCCCCCACTCCCCTCCCAGAAAATTAGACAGCTCTAAATACCACAATTCCAGATCATCTCACAAGACAGGATCATTCAAACCCAAGTGCAAAGCTTCTCACTTTGTCCATTTCAGACTATGCATCAAAGCTGAATCAAACCTGCCCTTCTGTCTGCACTGGCAGTAAACGCCTGTGAATGTTAAGAAAGGGTGTGGCAGAGCTCAACACTTTATGTTTAGATTCAATTTTTGACCAAAAATATTTTTTTTAATGGTTGCCCTCCATGCAACTGCAAGATCGGATTGTAGATCGATGTTTGAATGCACAAAAACTTTGCAGACTTTGATCACTTGTGGTAATTTACTCAAGAACTCGAGTAGGTCATCTGTGGTAATTGACCACCATCCTACTTTAAGGGAATTTTGGAGACTACTGCAGACCGAGGATCTACAACAGGAAGTCGCAGAGACTGAAACTTCAGAGACTGCTTCTTCTTACCATTCCTTATGAAGCTCCCCTTCCTCATGTGACTGTTCTTCTGGCTCCCAATCAGACAATGGACAGAAACCTGGTGCTATTGAGCCAGAGCGCCCTCAGCAGTCCAGGAGAGGAAGTGCTTGGCAAAAATCTGTTCTAACTCTAGATATTCATCTTCTCAGACTAGTCGTTCAGGTATTCCGACAATATGAAAAGCATAACATGAAAAAAGAGACAGAATACCACCACATTAAAATAGTGTGTGACACTTGTTTTAAATATTTAGTGAATGAAAAAAAGTCAGACAACCAGTGTTTATTTGCCTTGTACTCTGGCGTGAAGCCTCTGTGTTTTTAAATGCCTTGGTATTGCACTTCTGTAGAAGTATGCAGAGTTTCTTTTACTCTTTTTAGGATTTACTACTATGATATTTATCACTACTCTTGTGTACTCTGTGCTTAACCCTATCAATGTCAACAGTACTCTCACAGGTACACGCAGAGGAGAGAGGGAGGAACAGTGGAAGGAGAAGGGGCAAAACAAAATAGAGAAATGTACCTTAGTGAACTGTTAGAAGCCCTGTGCATCACTAATGTAAATCCCACCGAGGGGGATCCATTGGACAGACATAGTTTTGTTATAATCACATCACATTAGTAGCGTTTGACAAACTGACATGAAAAAGTGACAAATTCCTCTCTAGAGTTAGACTTCACTCAAGCCATTTTCTCATCTCCTTTTTCCTCGCATAACCGATAGGGGTTCATTCTGAATCACATTTTGGTATAGAGTGAAATGTGCCAACTAAGGGAGAAAAAAAGGGAGTCCTGAACAAGTTTGTTAACAACCTTGCTGTCAAGTGAAGCCAACAACTTTTACTCAATTCTTGTCATCGCAAGTTGACAACTCCCCACATCACGCATTCCCAGATTGAATGGGAAAAGCTTTAAAAATTGCAGATTGCCCTTGTTCTTTGGGAAGAGAAAAAAAAAAAGACAGGATGGGAAGGTTCCTCAATGAAAATTATATTTTTGTTATTTTTTTCCTTGGAAAGACATTTTAAAATGTGCATATTTTAGACCTCACCCTCCAGCAGAAATGAAGGTTGCTGTTGGATCTTTAATCAGCTGCAGTATGTCTTGCCTATGTGGTAAAAGGTATATCATTAAAATAAATTATTTTTCTTGCATAACAGTCCTGTGCAGTTGTGGAGTTCTTTTTCTCTTTAAAACTATACGACATACATTCCTTTTTCTGGAGTTCCTTTCCATAAGATTTTGAGGTCTTGGATCAGATTTCCCTCTCAAACTGAGAAGCACACAAAACATTCTATTAGTAATTCTACAACAAACTTATGTAATTACTTCCATTATGAGCAATATTGCCCCCTTGTGGGTTTATTTTTACTCTCCGTTTCTGCTTTATCAAACCTCTGCAGCGCTCACCTCGATAGCAACCATCGCGGTACTTTCATAAACACCTGTTTTTCGCTGGCACTAGAAGATGCTTCTGATCCAGAGCCGGCCCGAGCCTTTTGGGGGCCCTAAGCAGAATTTGATTTGGGGGCCCCTCCCACTACGCGGAGTCACCTGTGCTTGACGATTATTGACACAAATATCACGCAACAATGATACATTATAAATTAATACAGTGAGGTTATGTATAAATACAAAATAAATACTTAATAAAAAATAGATAGCCTACTTAAATATTTTTTTTAACTTTTACTTTACTCTTTTACTAACTCTTTGAAACTTCTTAAAACAAACTGTCTCAAAACATATCAAATAAATTATTTGCTAAAATAATGACAACTGAGAAATCAAAAACATAATAAGAGCAAGGGTTCAACAATGACAATTATTGTTGAAAACTGTAAAAATATTATTATTTCTCAACTATCTCAATACAGTGTAACTGTCCACAAAGTCTTTTTTTATTAGTATTATTGTAACAGACTTTGTTAGATTGTACATGACTGAATCCAACAAAGTATATTACTATAATACCGGTAATGATGTACTGGCGCTCGTTGTATATGTGTGTATGCAATGTATTTTTCCCCTCTGGGCTTGCCGTAGATATGAATGGTTCAATTGCTGCACAAAACATACCGTAAGTAATCATGCAAACATACTTTTATCTTGCTCTTTTTTTCTCCTCCTTTCATTTTCTTCGTTCTATTTTCGGCACCAGAGGGATACGTCCTTTTTGTGACATGGCTTAACATTACCGCGAGTCCGCGACGATGCGCAGTTGCGCACGAATTGTCTATGCACGCGCGAGGTGTCTAGATTATGCGCATGACTTAAACGCTGGCAGACACAGCAGCAGTTGTAGGGAGGTATATTGATCATGAAATCAGAATTTTCTTTTATTGTCTTTAATTATTCATTCATTCATATTAATTCATTCATTTACGTCACTTGTTTAAGTTATCTAAAAAAATATTTTTCGATTTTTCTACTCGATTGGGGGGGCCCCCTGGTGGCCAAGGGGCCCCAAGCAGCCGCTTAGTTCGCTTATGCCTCGGGCCGGTGTAGCAGTCGATTCTGTTCCCTACAGGAATTTGTGTTTCCCCTCAAAGAGGCATGTCTGCGCATGCGTAGAAGATGCATCAAAGCACAACTGGAAGTACGGAAAGCGAAAAAGGCCAAAAGCATTGGCGCAACATTTAATAAATGGTTCTCACACTCCAGTAATATTTCTGTCAAAACAAAACAAACTCAATGCCTCATATTATTGTCTTTATATTATTATGTCTGTATTATTTATAAAGATAGCAAAACGTCAGAGATGACAGGTTTATGAAATACAATTTTGTAAACAGTATACAACATGAATTAATGTTAAATGTCACCAAAATACACATGAAAAAAAGAGTTCATCATATTATTGTCATAAAAAAAACGTTTATGTTCCCTGTATGAAAATAAATAAATAAATAAATATGATTAAAACCATATTGCTATTTTTTTTTATTAATATTTTTCACATGCAAGATACATGGGTGCAACATAACATTCTAGTAATTAATTAACAATTGCTAAGGGCACTAATTAGCTTTAATTAATCAAGTTAATCAATGGTGTTATAAATTGGGGAGATGACCACACAACATTGTCACTTGAATTTCTATTCTTGCTGGCACATTCCAACAATGGATCCAAAAATGTATGAGGAAATCATGAGCAATAAAACTCAAGGCACATATCCATTTGGTATAAAAAAAGACCATAAATATGTGATTCGCAATTATATACCCCTATAAAGTTGTCTTTTTGCATGTTACTTAGGCTATATACCCATCCCAACAAAAAAACATTCTGCTTGACTCAATTGGAGAGTCAGATCTCAAGAAGAAAAAGTGTTTGGAGACAACAAGGTATTTTTCATGCACCATATGTAGTGTTATTGTGTAATACTGTATGCTTGAAATAATACTATCTTGTTTGTAGAGCCCTGATGATGGCAAAGGGTATTTCGGTTTCAAACTGGGTGTGTGAAACCTTGCCTCACCCACTTCAGTGGGATGCCATATCATGTGGTGTGTTCACTTTGAAGGTGTGTGATTATAGTATTGTAGCAAATATTAAGTGTTCATTAAAATGGGATGATGCTTAAGTTCATATTTCTTGTTACTTCCTCAGTTTGCAGAACACATTCTGCAAAATACGACAATAAACTTCTCCAGTGATCTACAATATTTAACACGATCCAGAATGGAGATTTCTTTAACTCTGCTCCGCCAATCTGGTATGGCTTTATAAACTCATGAATGTTATTGATGTGGTTTTTGATGTGCATCACTTTCAGTGTTGTACTGTACCTCATAGATGACCTAAGTGACCTGTGCCATTTTTGTGGAGAGGCAGACACTTTTGAGGACTCTGAAGGAGAGGCAGAAACATTGACTGCATGTGCAGATGATTGCAGTGCAGATGTTCTTTGGGTAAATATGGCTAAGCATTTTTGGTTGGTGTAGCATACTCAAAGTAATCATGAATCACCAATGCTTTAAACCCCCCTTTTAGAAATTTTTTTTTAATCTTATATATTTTTTTTTAAATAGATTGCCTGTGATGACTGTGGGCGATGGTTCCACTTAAAGTGTGTTGGCAATCCATCTACAGAAGATGAATACAAATGTGCTTCTTGCAATAAATACTAAATATGAAACCATTGTTTTTGGAGTTTGTTTATTTTTTCCCTTTGGTTAAACCTACTCGAAAATCAGTCTTTTAAAACAAGTAGGCTATTTATTTTATAAAAATGTGACATTAAATTGTGAAGTGATTGTGGTTCAAATATCAAAGCCTTAATAAACATTACATTGAAATCGCTAATAACGGTTTAAATTTGATTTTTTTATTTTTTTTATTAAATAAGCTAGATTGAAATGATAGAGCAGGAAAAACTCGCTAATAATAACTTTTTTTTATTAAAAAATAACACTTTTTTAACCTTTTGGCTTCCCGTACATCCAGTTGTGCTTCGTGTCGTATTCAATTCTGATGGTACGTATGGTAACCTGATGGTGAACGTGGTGAACCAAGGGGGTAATCCATCAGCCGGAAGTTGAAGCCTCGCGGGAGCCGCCATTGTAGCAGAACTTCACCTGCTGTTAGCATCCCATTGACTCCCATTCATTTTGGCGTCTCTTTTACAGCGAATAACTTTCCATCTGAGGCGTCCAAAGGCTTAATTTGTCGATTATTTATTTCTAAAGAAACACGACAATGTATAAAATGCTCCATTACTTTGTATCTTACGTTACGGCCCCGTAGAAGCCGTTTTTGTAAAAATAGGCTAAAGATTGCGTCATAACCACGGGACTTTCTGTCGCACAATAGAGACATTACCGTATAGACAGGAGGAGAAGCTCGCAGCAATCTTTTACTGTCTATGAGGCAATCAGGGGGCCATGAAGGCACAAAGTCAAGGGAGAAGCCCATAAATAGAGAGTCCATAAAAGCAACGGGACAAAATATTTCAACAACGTTTTTGAGGAATTAGGTGATTCAGATTTGTCTTGGCACAGCTACTAGAAGATTTTCAACAATCAGACTGTCGTCACGCTCAGTTTGAGCCTGCGCACTCGCTCAGACATCAGACAGGAAGTGCAATAATCGGGCTTCAAGTCTTCTCCGTTGAAATCAATGGGGTCGCTGTGTCCATTTCTTTTACTGTCTATGTGGTGAACCTATGATGGTGAAGCGGCAACTACGCACGATTTGTAGTATGATTGCGTAAAGGGAACAGGAATTCCGGAAGGGAACAGAATCGACTGCTACACCGGCCCTGTTCTGATCCATTAGCCTATCGTGTGCCACTGTGCCTACAACAAAGGTCACTGAGGTACGCCTACTTTGATCTAACTTCATTTTTTATATGTTGAGTAACACGTAGTTTTGAACGACAGTTAAAATTTTAGGGGTCAGTAAGATTTATGCTAGATGGCTGCATTTATTTGATCACAAATACAGGAAAAACAGTACTATTGTGAAATATTATAATTTAAAATAGTGTTTTCTATTTAAATATATTTTAATGGAATCATTATGTAGCCTATATACCGTTAATTAATTTATTCATGTGATGGCAAAGTTACATTTTCAGCATCATTACTCCAGTCTTCAGTCTCACATGATCCATCAGAAATCATTCTATGCTGATTTGATACTCAAGAAATATTTATCATTATTATTATCAATGTTGACAACAGTTGTGCTGCTAGGCAATTTTTTTCACTTTTTGTTTTTCTGTTTGAATTCTAAATATTTTTTTAAAAATTACATATATTGTCTGTGGAAGTCTCAGGACCAAAAAATGTTGTCTAATCATTGCATTCGGTCCAACTGCCTGTCAACATATGAATTTTCATATCTCCGTTCAGACATCACACGTGAGTGCCGAAGTGATGACGTCACTTTGTAGGACAACTCGGAAGCTAGCGGCGCATGGGTGCCCTCGATCGAAAAGCTATGCATTTTCCCCATAGACTTTTGGAAAATCGCAAAAAATAAGATCTGTCTTTAACAAAGAGTTGTGACCCTTACACGTTTTGTCTATCAAGATAATCTTTACAAGTTAATCCAAAATGTATACATTTTGAAGCCTATATAAAGTTTTTAAAAAACACAAGCAGACACAATAAAGTTTAAAAAACCACAAGCAGGTTATAACTGTGTGTTCTATGTCATAGATCAAAACGTGAAAATATTTAGAGGCTTTGTTCACCACAGACCTTATTTCAGCCGATTTAGCAAAAACCCATTCAAAAATCCCATAGACTTTAGAGCGAGAGAACCGGGAGTGCTAAAATGCTAACTCACTTCCGCGTTTTGGCCTACAGAGTGACGTCGTAACTTCGGCACTCTCAGAGAGTTGTAGATAGACACTCACGAGCGCTGCAAAAAAACTGCCTTTTACATTTCCTCCTGAACCAAAACAACAAGCTTATGCTACATTCATGCCATGTCGTAACCGTAATTTAGAGACAGCAACCTGTGACGTTCCCCCCGGAGCTGTTCACGTCCTCGGAATCGGATTTAAATAAATCTGCAGTAGTCAGGTGGTATAAGTAAGAGCTCTGTAAGTTATTTAAGTTCATTATTATTCTAATGTTATGTGCTTGAGACATGAGGTAATTAAAGCCGTCTCTTTATGCCGTTTTGCTGAATCTGCTCTTCCTGTGCTTGACATGTGTTTTGGAGGAGGCGTGGCTTTGGAGACGCTCTGAAGGGAGGGTGGGATCTTATGCTTTCAATGCTAGCTTGCTATTGCTAGCCGCTCCAAAATTGCCTACCCTACCTTTAAAGGGGTCATCGGATGCCCATTTTCCACAAGTTGGTATGTCGTGTAAAGTTTGTAACATACTTTGGTTAAAATTCCTCAATGGTTGTGTAAAACAACACCCTTTTTACCTCCTCAAAAACAGCTCTATTCACAGCGACCCGTTTCGGTGCATGTCTCTTTAAATGATAATGAGCAACTGCTCACCCCACCCCTCTCTTCCTTGGGGCATGTTGACACACAAGACAGGTAATGTGATGCCATGGCAACCTACTCAGGCGAAAGTATACAAATGGCTAAGGGCGGAAATATGCTGATGCCAAGGGGGTAATCCAGCAGTCCATCAGGGGGTAATCCATCCGATGACCCCTTTAATAATTTTGTAGAAACGGGGATACTTTTTTTCAGTTTTCTTAGAAAGTACAAAAGAACAGCATTTAGTTGAAAGAGAAATCGTCTCGGTTACGTATGGTAACCCTCGTTCCCTGAGTAGGGAACGGAGACGTCTCGTCGGAGGAGTTTCCAACGAATTGGGATCACGCTAGGGAGACCAATTGCCTTCGAGTGAATTAAAACGAGCCAATAAATATTGGCATGCGGGATTTGCATTCCGCGTCCCGCCTGTCAATGCGGGTATAAAGCGGAAGCGAGCGCACACACATTTGCTTTACGCTGAGGAGCCGGACGGTGTCCAGTCCTCCGCGAAGGTACAGCAAGCATGGCGACGGGACGAGACGTCTCCGTTCCCTTCTCAGGGAACGAGGGTTACCATGCGTAACCGAGACGTTCCCTTTCGTATGGGAACTCCTACGTCTCGTCGGAGGAGTTTCCAACGAATTGGGATCCCAAATAAAACGCCATGGTGCTGGCCCCTTCCAGCGCCCAGCTGAGCTCCCCGCCAAGCAGTTTCATCTTTAGGGCGGGGGCTAGCTAGGAAGAAATCACACTGCTGTTCCGCAAGACCCGCTCAGAGGATTTGGATAACACTGGGGAAACGTGCCCATGTGGGAACGTTGCGGAGCCCCCGGCCAGCCTGAAGGGAGGCACTGAATACACATATGAACTAGCCCGTAGGGTAGTAAAACATATGGGAGTCCTCGAGGTAGTCCCAGCCCGTAGGGTGGGGAGCATATTCAGCAAGAACGACAGAGTGAGTCTGTCGAGGGGAAGACACGGGGCTAGCCCGTAGGGTAGCAGGAACGTGGAAAATGACCACGAGGAAGTCATCGTGAAGGTCACCCAGTCTACTAGCAACTTCTTAAGAGAGGTAATAGACCTAGCATCAGGCGGTCCGCCACGCCTGATGCCGAGGGGTGATGGAGGAGCTCAGAAGGTTAGCCGTTTGTTGGGGAACCAAGGAGCAAAAAGGCGCACGGATCCAGCTCATAAGGCGGAATGGCGTAGCAAGCCGACAGAACCTATTCCCTCGCGCCACTGACCGTAGCGAGTAAACGGGAGGAAACCGGTTCAGCACGTAAGCTATAAAATCTGGCAAACGTGTTAGGTGTCGCCCAGCCCGCAGCTCTGCAGATATCTGTCAGCGAGGCGCCTTGCCCCAATGCCCAGGAGGAAGCAATACTCCTAGTGGAGTGAGCCGTCAACCTGGGAGGGCAAGGCATGTCCTGGGATTCATAAGCCCGGACGATAGCATCCACTAGCCAGTGGGCTAACCTCTGCTTGGAGACAGCCTTCCCCTTCTGCTGGCCTCCGTAACAGACGAAGAGCTGCTCTGAGGTCCTGAAGCTTTGCGTTCTGTCCACATAACAACGTAGAGTACGTACGGGACAGAGAAAAGCCAGGGCTGGGTCTGCCTCCTCCACGGGCAGCGCTTGCAGGTTCACTACCTGATCTGCAAATGGAGTGGTAGGAACCTAGGGCACATATCCGAACCGGGGTCTCAGTACCACGTGAGAAAGGCCCGGTCCGAACTCTAGGCACGATTCGTTGACCGAAAAAGCCTGCAGATCCCCGACCCTCTTGAAGGAAGCTAGAGCCAATAGAAGAGCGGTCTTTTCAGACAAAACTTTTAACTCTGTCATTTAAGGGCTCAAATGGGGGCCTTTGAAGCGCTCTCAGCACGAGGGCTAAGTCCCAAGAGGGTACAGGGTGCAAATTACGAGGAGGATTTAACCTCCTAGCACCCTTAAGGAATCTGATGATCAGGTCGTGCTTCCCTAACGACTTCCCGTCGATCACATCATGATGGGCAGCTATTGCGGCCACATATACTTTGAGGGTGGAGGGAGACAGCCTTCGCTCCAACCCGTCTTGTAAAAAGGAAAGCACGACACTGATCGGGCAAGTTCGGGGGTCTTCCCGGCGGGAAGAGCACCAGACGACGAACAGGTTCCACTTCAACGCATAGAGGCGCCTCGTAGAGGGGGCTCTAGCGGAAGCGATGGTATCTACCACGGCCTGTGGTAGGCCATCTAGAACCTCCGCGTCCCGTCCAGGGACCAGACATGGAGTCTCCACAGGTCTGGACGCGGGTGCCAAAGAGTGCCTCGTCTCTGAGAAAGCAGATCCTTCCTCAGAGGAATGGGCCAAGGAGGTGCTGTCGCAAGGAGCATGAGTTCCGGGAACCAGGTCCGGTTGGGCCAGTACGGCGCAACTAGCAAGACCTGCTCCTCGTCCTCCCTGACTTTGCACAGTGTCTGTGCGAGAAGGCTCACTGGGGGAAACGCATACTTGCGTGGGCCCCGGGGCCAGCTGTGTGCCAGTGCATCCGTGCCGAGGGACACTGCGGTCAGGGAATAGAACAACTTGCAATGGGTCGTGTCCGGAGAGGCAAACAGATCTATCTGAGCGGCTCCGAAGATTCCCCATATCAGCTGAACCACCTGGGGATGGAGTCGCCATTCTCCCGGAAGGGGCGGCTGCCGTGAGAGCTCGTCGGCTGCACGGTTGAGCACACCAGGGACGTGAATGGCCCGAAGCGACCTCAGATGCTTCTGACTCCATAGGAGGAGATGGCGGGCGAGTCGCGACATACGACGGGAGCGTAGACCCCCTTGATGGTTGATGTACGCCACGGTCGCAGTGCTGTCCGTACGGACCAGTACATGCCTGTGCAGAAGCAGCCCCTTGAGGCGGCACAAGGCTAAGCGTACTGCTTGCAACTCTAGGCAATTGATGTGCCAATGCAGCTGAGGCCCCGTCCACAGACCTGAGACTGCATGCCCGTTGTACGTGGCCCCCCATCCGCTGGCAGAGGCATCCGTGAAAACCACAGCATGCCTGGACACCTGGACTAAGGGTACTCCGGCCCGTAGAAAGGCAGGGTCCGCCAAGGACTGAAGGTTTGGCGACAGTGCGGGGTAATGTTGACCCGGAACGTGCCGCTCTGCCACGCCCATCTCGGGACTCGATCGTGAAGCCAGCGCTGAAGCGGTCTCATATGCAACAGACCGAGCGGCGTAACTGCGGCTGCGGCTGCCATATGCCCCAGGAGCCTCTGAAATTGCTTCAGTGGACCACTGACCTGCCTCGAAAAGACCTGAGGCAGTTGAGCACTGACTGAATGCGCTCCTCTGTGAGGCGCGCAGTCTGACTGACCGAGTCCAACTCCATACCGAGATAAGAGATCCTCTGCGTGGGGCAGAGTTTGCTCTTGTCCCGGTTGACCTGAAGTCCCAACCGGCTGAGGTGCCGGAGCACCAGGTCCCTGTGATCGCACAACAGATCTCGTGAGTGAGCTATTATCAGCCAGTCGTCGAGATAGTTGAGAATGCGAACGCCATTTTCTCTCAAGGGAACAATGGCCGCCTCCACGACTTTCGTGAAGACGCGGGGCGACAGGGCCAAGCCGAAGGGTAGGACCTTGTACTGATATGCCTGACCCTCGAACGCAAACCGAAGAAACGGCCTGTGTCGAGGCAGAATCGAGACATGAAAGTACGCGTCCTTCAGGTCGATCGCTGCAAACCAATCCTGGGGACGGATGCACTCGAAGATGCGTTTCTGCGTAAGCATCTTGAATGGGAGCTTGTGAAGGGCCCGATTCAAAACACGCAGATCCAGGATTGGTCGTAACCCACCGCTTTTCTTGGGTACAATGAAGTAAGGGCTGTAGAACCCAGACCTCATCTCGGCTGGAGGAACCGGCTCGATCGCGTCCTTCGCCAGCAGGGCAACGATCTCTTTCCTCAGGACAGGGGCGTCGCCATTCCGCACTTGGGTGAAGAGGACACCCCTGTACCTGGGAGGCCGGCGGGCAAACTGAATTGCATAGCCGAACCGGATGGTGCGAATGAGCCACCTGGACGGTCTCGGAAGCGCTATCCAGGCTTCGAGAGACTGAACCAAAGAGCCCACTCGGACCACCCGCGGGTACGCCGGGGGGCAGCGAGGTGGAAGGCAGGGACCCGCCCTCGGAGGCATTGTTGCGGCCGAAGGTGGGGTCTGTGTGTGTGGTGCAACACTTACCTGCTTCCACGGGGGGGCAAGCAGCAGGAAGGCCCATCTTTCTCTGGGGCGTTCGATTGCTAACTGTCCCGAGGCGAAGGTAGGAGGGGAAACGAGGAGCGAGGCTGGGAGGCGTCGAGTCCTGGCTTCCGCGCCTCCTTGCCTGGCGACAGATGAAAGTGACGAGGCCGTAGCGGCGACACTGGCATCTGAGCGCTTTGGCCAGCGACAGACGAGAGCGACGAGGCCGTAGCGGCGTCACTGCCATCCGAGCGCTGGGGCGAGGGGAATGAGAGCGGCGAGGCAACGTGGCGGCGCACACTGTCACTCTCACCCTCTAGGAGGGGAAACGAGGAGTGAGGCCCGGGGGCGTCAAGTCCTGGCTTCCGCGCCTCCTTGGCCAGTGACAGACGAGAGTGACGAGGCCGTAGCGGCGTCACTGCCATCTGAGCGCTGGAAGAGGGGGAAAGGAGTGGCGAGGCATGGGAGCATCACTCACTGCAGTCCGCACCTCTTGTGACCCAGAGATGGAAGAAATCGCTCTATTGAAAATGTGGGTACCACTGGACTCTGGGAGCCAGCAGCGGAACAGGAACTGAACAAATTCTCCACCCGGCCCTCCTCCGGGGGTGGGAGAGGCGAGGACACCATCTCCCTGAGAGCAACTTCCTCCAACCCTGTGTCATCCGTCTCAGGGCTGCTGAGACAGGTGGCGCCGTCCTCCTGCGAAAGCTAGACGTCACCATAAAGCTGGCTGACATCTTTTTCACAGGGGGCTGACACCCTTGGCGACAAACAGACCGAGGAGAAACCAGGAGTGAGTCGACTTTTTTCATATCGGGTCAGCTCCTGGTCTCCTCAACCTGCTTCTGAACTGTGGAGAGCCGCTGGGCACAGTCCCCAACAGTGTCGCCGAAAACGGCAAACCCTGTGAGATAGGAGCACCGAGAAAGCGAACTTTGGCGATGTCTCGTACCCCACAAGGCCTAGCCGTGGGATGCTTCTGGACCACCAGTGTGGACATCGTCTGACCGAGGGCCAGTGCTATAACTTGCACAGCTCAACCCCGACTCAGAACTACCCTTGTGTAGTCAAAGCCACCCCAGCCACTAAGGGTAGTGAGAGAGGAAAAAAACTTTCTGCAGATTTTGGCATGTCTGGCTTTCCACAGCACCAACATGCTTCCATACTGCTAAAAGCCTTTTTCACACGCATCCGGGCAGGCACGGGGGCGGGGCAAGGCGATTACGCGTTGCACTGCGCCCCCAGAGTAGCCCAGGAAGTGTGGCTGTCAAGTCTGAATCCGATTCAGCACGAGCACACACACCATTACAGCGGGAACTCAGCGTCATCATTTCCAGAGTGTAACAGCCCTCTCTCCGATGCAGCGATCGACATCTGATCCTCCCCTGGAGCCCTGAATGAAATAGCTGGTCCCTCATGAGAAGAACCAGAGATTCCACCCGAAAGCTGCCAGGCATGCAAAACAGTGAACGTGGCCATACCTGATGGCACACGGCACGCTGAGCGCTCAACCCCTCGAGAAAGGCAAGCGAACAACGTGCCGACGTGGTCATGCTCTCGTAAGAGAGCATAAACCACCCACGAACACAGTCTCAGCATGTTTGCGATGCGCTAGAGGAGTGAGTGTTCCGAGGAGGTGGTCTCGTCAGAGAACACTCACTGTAATCCTCTAATCACCAATGCTATTAGCCAAAACAGCCCTCCACCGTTGGCCACCAGAAGAGGAACTAGATCGGGGAACAGTCAAAGGCGCGCATCTAGAGCGCCGAATGACGCGCGCTGGGTTGCCGTGACAACCCGCGCTGTCAGCCGGCAGCTCGACGGCACACGGCACGCTGGGCGGCTCAAGCCCTTACGAGAAAGGGGAGACGACCAACGCGCCGACGTGGTCAAGCTCTCACGAGAGAACATAAACCACCCACGAACGCAGTCTCATCATGCTTAAGCCCAGGCACGTGAAACAGTGATCGTGGCCGTCAAATGAGGACAGGAAACGACCGCATCCAGAAACACACGGGTGAAACGTCATCCTGAAAAGGACGCGATCTTCACCCGTGTTGCTCTTTTCACAGAAAACGCTCTCTTATTGTGCTGAAGCACACAGGGATAAACGCGGCAACACAGCGGGGAAACTGCAAGCCCGCTGTGCGCACTCAACCGAATACCAGCTGTGACAACAGCTTTTTGAAAAAACAGCAGATCGCGTGAAGCAGCAGCTGGTACCCGGGAGATCGCGAAGATCGCTGAAGCGCCGTCACACCAACACAGAGAGGTCTCGGAGAAAACAGCAGACTCGTTGAGCGTGAAGATAAATTATTAATCTTGAAGCTCATCCACTCAGAGGACACAACCGTTCGGCTCCGAAGCTAAAAGCAAATGTGTGTGCGCTCGCTTCCGCTTTATACCCGCATTGACAGGCGGGACGCGGAATGCAAATCCCGCATGCCAATATTTATTGGCTCGTTTTAATTCACTCGAAGGCAATTGGTCTCCCTAGCGTGATCCCAATTCGTTGGAAACTCCTCCGACGAGACGTAGGAGTTCCCATACGAAAGGGAACTAATGTATTCATGTAAAAATATTCAATACTTCTTTGCAAAATAAAAGTATTCCTTTCTTTTAAGAAGTAAGAATGATTAAAACTACGTTGTTATAGTAATAACTGAAAAAAACTACTTTTTGATGAAAACAACATTTGTTCAAATGATATGTCTTTAAGAAAGCGTTATTTTTTCAATGAGGTAGCTTTCCTATTGTTTTGCATATGGCTGGTCTGTACAGAGTACAAAAAGTTATTTGTAGGCCATTTATGAGCATGCATTAAGTGTCTTTACAGAGGACTTTGAGCATGCCTTTTGCAACTTATTTGACAGCACAGTAATATAATTTTTTGTAAATGTGATATAAACTATTACAGGGGCCATAAAATGTTAAAGAGAACAATGTCATTAAGGCAGATCTTTTTTTTAAAGATTTTTTGTATTTATTTTCTTTCTTTGTTTAAAGGTATTGTAGGTAGGAATTTTATAAACACTTTTTTCCAAATTTGTTTAAACTTTCTGTATATATCAATGCATAATTAAAATGTAAGTACTCTGATAAAAAGAGTATAAAAATCGAGTGACTCTAGACCGTTTAATCTGCACTAAACACAGCTCATTATTTACATTCGGGACGAAACACAGAATTGGCTTAGGCGACTGTCACTCTCTCGCAACCATGGCAACCACCCTTTTGCCACACCTGCCCACTTGCGCGCGCATCCGTTTGATTTGAGGAATTCAAGAGGCACGGAACCTAGGAATAGCTAAACAATGGCAGAGATTAGAAAGACCAATCAAAATTCACATGTGCAGTTCGCGAAGGCAAACCAGGCAAAAAAGGAAGACAGTAACGTTACTAGAAAAGGTAATGAACAAAAAGTCTTTGGATAAACAACAAAATAAAACGCATGTCAATATCGGCGTGGCTTTCCAGCGATGGCGAGAACTGAGAGACCTCAAGGGGCTGAAAAGTGACGCCTGGATGGCTATATTTCTGCTGGACAGGTGAATCTTTCTTTTTGTACTTTGATCATACATATTTTTTTCTTTATGTTTTCATGAAGCATGTGTCATTAGCACACGTAGCTGCCTAATATAGCTAACATAACATTACTTAGCGAGCCGTACTAGAAATGATAAATAATATATATGCCTAGCTCAAGATGATAGCTATAGTGTTGAATTGTGCATAATTTTGCTTTAGATAACTAAATACATGTTTAACAGATAGTAGGCCGCATCCAGGAACTTTTCTTAGAATTGTATTTACCCTCTGTCTAACTCTTTTACCATGTTCACCTGGAAGTTTACCTGCACGTTTTTTCGCCTTTGTTATGTTTTTAAACAAAAAATCCCTCGACCCCGGATCTGTCCTCGAGCTGACGATGCGGTACTTGTCTCTGGAGTGTAGTCCTCATCAGAGTCAACAATGCTTTCATCATGGAAACTCTTACATGCAGAACACCATATATGTTATGAATGTTACACGAAATTCATCTTCATCACAGTGTAAATGATGGCAATGGAAAAACGTGTATCATGCAACCTGTTTTTAGCTTTGCCTTATAGATAACTAGCTCGTTAGCGAATCAATAAATATATATTTTAAACTTTACCAATATCAATATGCTACTTGATAGTGAGTACTAAAATACATCTTATTTGTTTATCTTCATAATGATAAAGTTAGATTTTTTTATTACATGTGATTCTGACATGATGTCACTACAGGAACTCCGCTCGTCTCAGGTAAATAATGCGTCTTCAGCTCAGCGGTCGGAGTCGCGCGTTCATGTGTTTTGGAGGCGTGGCTTTGGAAGGAGCCCAGAAGGGAGGGGGTGGAGTGAATGGAAATAATGAGCTGTCTTTAAAACAGTCGTGAGAGGTCTACAGACACTCGATTTTTATACTTTCTTTTTCAGAGTACTTACATTTTAATTATGCATTGATATATACAGAAAGTTTAAACAAATTTGGAAAAAGGTTTTTTTATACAATTCCTACCTACAATTCCTTTAACACACAAGATGACACACTCACCATCAACTATTAAAAAAATGTGATCAAGTCATAGTAAGTCATAATACTCATTCTAGTATTTCAATCAGATCAAATGGTCATGGAGCAAAGTTCAGCTATTATACTGCAATTACTACTGAGATAAAAGCTGGACCGACTTGAACCTTCAGACCTTTTTATGGCATGCACAGTTAAGGATGTTGTAATGGTAGGATAAGTGAGACCTGATCCCAGCCACCGGCACAGCCCATATTAATGCATTCCCAGTGCTTCCTGGTGCTGCATCAGAGAGAAGGCTGAGAGCCTGTCAAACTCTGAGCAGCCAGTGGCACATTTCCTGTTGTTGACAGGCGAGGAGAACAGCAGAGGCTGCGCTGAGCTGCGTGCAGGGACTTGCATTTTATCAGCTGGAGTGCACACAGACACTCTTTCACAGGAAGAGCTGCTATCACTTCTCAGATACACAGACGCAGAGGAAACACTGACACTGAACCTCTTACCAACGGCCCAGAAAAGGAGCTGCTCCACAGGTGGACTGACTCCCTCCATCAAGAGTCTGACTGAAGAAAACAAGTGGGAACTGCTTTGTTATTTGTTGTGTTTTCATCTGATCTGAGTGTATCCAGGAGGTGTTATGGTTTTGTTCTACATGGGATCGGATAAAACCTCATCTATAGTCATGCAGGCTGAGGACCCTGTTCGCCAGGACATGCAGTTCTACTATGTGGTGAGTGGGGGAATTACCTACAGTCGTATGCAGATGTGTACTAATGCAGTGTCAAACTATATGATAATGTTTTATATTAAAAAGGTAAAAAGTGTAAACCAAAGTTACTTTGATGCTGTCAGTGCACAGTATTTATATTTTCCTGCAAATACTCATTATCAATAACACAAGCTCTCTACGTGCCTAGTTGTAAGCAACCTACATAATGGTTGTTCCACTGAAATATTAATATCTCTGTCTGTAAATGACTGTAAATATTAACTATTTACAGCATCAGCATTAACCAATATTAATATAAGCCTATTTAGGGTCAGCAGTATTGGTAAACATGCTATTAAGCAGGTTGTCTGTATATTTCTGCACTTTGATTCATGGGTTGATCTCCAGGAACAATTTAAAAAAGGATATAAAACTAATATCTACAGTGTGTTGTACGTACAAGTTTGAACTAAAGGCCTTAAAAAAAAATTTTAAGTAAAAAAAAAAAAAGCAAAGATTAGCCCCTGCGCATTATAGTTTGGCTGCTAATGATAATTGTGGCTGGCAATCCAAAGATTGCAGGTTCAGCTCTGGATGTCCTGCATGTGGACCGAAGAGTTGAAAACCCTGGCACTGTTGTGCTGGATATTTAACCCCAAATTGCTCCACAAGGACCGTCCTTGCAATTCTTGCAAAAGGTTTCTGCTAAATGACCTGTAATGAAGTTTAAGATCAATTCAGAATGAAGGCTTTGTTTCTAATGGTTGATTTAATAGGTTCTTCACCCGTTGGGTCAAGCCAATCTGAACAGTGCAAATTTAATTAAACTCATTGGGACATCACATGAGCTAATGAGCCAATATAGACTACACACTCACCGAAATCTTAGGATCTGCGTCAGCTGATCCCATCATTTAGTTGCTCTTGGTGGCAAAAGATTAGGAAGTTGCTTCAAAACAGTGCGCAGTGGAAAAGTACAAAGATTTCATGGATTGGCCAACATCTTGGACAGTGTGCAATATAATGAAGACCATATGCTATGAGTGTGAGTGTGGGGGAAGGGGTTCCCTTCTATTTCATCCTGCTGTCAGCTGTCTACTGATAGCCATCGCCGTACGTTAGAAATAGGACAGGTGCAAAACCAGTATTACTGTAAACATCTGCGCTAATTTATGCCACGTGTCCAACAGCATTTCTCATGCTTCAGTTGTTCTACCAAAAACAATGAACATTATGGCATTGCGAAAAGCTTTTATTAGGCTTTCACTAGCAAAGGTAATGTTTTATATAGGTAATGCAAGGGTCTATTCTCATGGGAGACAAAACAGGGCCACCAGTTTTCATATACGTAAGAGCTTCTGGATAATGATTAGAGTCATTCTCTGGTGCTGCACATTCCTGCTGTGCTAGTCAAGGAAAACAGATCCATGTCTAATGTCAGTGCTTGATCAATGAGGGGCTTCTCATCTCCACATAATAGGCCTATTTTATAGATGTGTCAATATAATTATTGCATACGGCCAAACATACTTAAAATCGGGGTATGGTAACGCTGGAAAACTCTTATTGCCAACAGACTGTGTGAGGGGAAAAAACGTAAAATATTTGCTAGAACATTGGAAAACTCTGCATTGGGGTGTTGGAAGGATTGGAGCCAGGCAGAAGAGGATTAGATTGTCTCTCTGTGTCTAGAGTTACAGTTCGAACCAATAATAGTAGCACTAAAAATTTTTTTTTTTTTAAACCTGACACACTAAAACACACTAAACACTAAATTGCTTTAAACAGCCAAACTCTACATGGCTTAAAATTAGGAGGTTTAGTTTCACAGATACAGTACAAGAGAGGTCCCTTGATCAAAGATGATTTCTAAGCTCTTTGTGTCTTAATGCAAGGGTTCCCCAAACTTTTTTTATAGGATCTATCTAGAGAGGTGTAGTTTTTCTTAAATCTCTCTTAAATTTCCACAAACTTTATCTCTATACCCTAAAATGTTTTGATGAAATATGATTGGTAGAATGCAGTTGTTCTCTTAACTTATCATTGTCATATTATTAGATTGGCTATGCTATGCTTATCAATTTCATGTCATTATCATAAGGCTTATGGTAAGCTAAAAAAGAGTATAAACATGAACAAAGACACAAGTGTGAGGTATACAGACAAAGAAAGAATATGCCTTTTCTTTTCAAAGAAAATATCTTTTCTTACTTGATAGCACATGTGCCGATGCATTGCAACGTAATATAATGATGCCCTGAAATGGAACTTGCCGTTCAGTAAGTGACTCATGTTGATTCAGTAGCCACTCTGATGGAATCAGTGATTTTGTTCAGTGAAGGGTTCATCAGACTGATTAAACTGAGAGGGTATAGCCAATAGTTTTTTGTTTTTTTTGCTCCCTTGAAGGGCACCCCTGCTGAAAAATCCAGCATTGCTGGTCACTAGCACAAGGCATGTTTTGCACGCTGGGGCCATCATGAGATGCTGGTGGCTGGTTTCTGATTTTTATTTTGCGATGTACACAAGCTCTTTTTAATTGATTTTAACTGATTTGTGTACAGATCATTTGAAACAGGAGGCAATTCATTTGATGCTTTGAAATGTTTTATCAGTTTACCAGTGACTCACTGATTAATAATGTAATCATAACTAAAACAATTAAAATTTTCAAGTATACTTTCAGCAGAGGGAGCAAAAGAAATTGCAAAGTTATAATATAATTCAATAAATCATATGTTTTAACCTTATCTTGTTTTTCCTTTACATCATGAATGTGTAAAATATAGAAATATGCAAGCAAAAACATTGCTTGTCCCCAAAACACAGACAGCTGGCCTACTTACGCTCAACCCCGCAAGACCATGCTGGTGAACCAGCTCTACCAGCTCTGTTTTGCTTGAGAACAGCATGCTGGTCCATAGCTATACCAGCACTAGTCTGCATAAACCAGCCTGGACCAGCATGAATGCCGTTTTTTCAGCAGGTTCAGCAGACTGTGAGAAGGGGACGCCACACGAAGGGAAGTTCTAAACATCAGTGAGCATCTGAACTCCTTCACAAAATTAGCAAAAGCTATGGTCAAAAGATTCATTTTACCATTTATTTTCAGATCCAAATTTAAGTAGAATGATTGCGTGTGATATTTTTTGCATGCATGAAACATATTTTAGTTTAGTTTAAATAAGTTTCGCAGGTAAGAAATAAAGTAAATGACTAAATGTGTTTCAAAAAGCCACATTATAAGACACAATTGCCCTGCTCTCTCCACTGTTCCCACTTCAAGGGCAATTGGTCCTTCGAAATAATTAGGGATGCTCACTTGGGATTGAAATTCGCTTTCAGTTTTTAAACGATTCATCAAAAGAATCTGCGCATAAGATAAGAGTATTTGTTCAATCAGACTGCACAGTTCATGTTTTTAGTTTGTTTTTACGTGTAGCCAGTGAAAATTTGCAGCCGCCAGCCGCATTGCAGTAAACACTGCTGTGACCTGCGTCATGGCAAAAACATACAAATACAAGTTATGCTTTTCATATTTTAAAAAATGTTGGTAGCACTTTATTTTACAGTCCTGTTCCCCATACATATTATGTACTTATCTATCTATAAATTACAGGAACGTCTGTCTGTGTGTCTGTCTGCCTGTTAATCAAATATCTCTCGAACCGTTAGTCCGATGGATTTCAAACTTGACAGGTGTCTTGCTACGGGCACGAGTAAGTGCAGTGCCGAGTTTGACGTTGTTTGGATTAGAAATGCAAAAGATATCGTTAAATATATCGGTAAAAGAAGCACACATTGAAGTTGTGGTTTAAAAATAAACATTCTGACATTAGAGAGGGTTGTGGTATAAAAATTGTGGTTTAAAAATAAACATTCTGACATTAGAGAGGGTTGTGGTATAAAAATTGTGGTTTAAAAATAAACATTCTGTCAGCTAAACATTAAGTCAGCTATGCTGTTTACTTCTGAACATTGTAGTTATACAGAAGTAGTTAATTGTCAGTAGTTAGTTATGTCATTATCCGTATTATATTATGTCAGTATCAGTATTTGCTTTCAACCATGCACAAATAAAAATGTCACTCAACTTTTGGTGTGTAATTGTAACAATGAGCACTCAAACGCACCAAACCAACAATTACTAAAAACACACACAAAAACTGATTTTGCACATGCATAATGTTAATTTGCACATGTCAAATCGATTAATCGCAGTTCAAAAAATGTACAGTACACACACACATATAAAATACAGTATATATAAATATAATATATACACAGACACACAATAGCCTATCTATCTATAAATTACAGAAACGTCTGTCTGTGTGTTTGTTATTCGCATATCTCGGTAAAAGAAGCACAGGTGTTTAGATGATGTTTAGAAGGTTGTGGTTTAAAAATAAACATTCTTACATTAGAGGGTTTTGGTTTAAAAATATCTGAATATTATATTTTATTCACTGCCATCATTTGTAGCCTATTCCCAAACTGTTTGCTCAAGCGTAGCGTTTTCTCTGAGTTCACTGTGTAGCTGCACCCTGAATCGTTGCGCTTATTCATTTGTGGATGTTAACTGAATCTGTAAGTCAGCTACACTGTTTACTTCTGAATATTATATTTTATTCTGGTGCGCTTAAAGGGTTAGTTCACCCAAAAATGAAAATTAAGTCATTAATTACTCACCCCCATGCTGTACCAACCCCGTAAGGCCTTCGTTCGTCTTCGTCAAGCGACGAGAATACTTTTTGTGCGAAAAAAAAACAAACAAAAATAACGACTTTATTCGACTAAAGTCGTTATTTTTGTTTGTTTTTTCGCACAAAAAGTATTCTCGTCGCTTGATAAACTTATAGTTGAGCCACTGTTGCGACATGGAATATTTAAGCATTTTCTTTAATGACTTTCTGGGCCGTCAAGTTTCATTCCCTTAGGCAGCCAGTCATCCGCCTCTCAGATTTAATCATAAATATCTTCATTTGTGTTCCGAAGACGAACGAAGGTCTTACGGGGTTGGTACAGCATGGGGGTGAGTAATTAATGACTTAATTTTCATTTTTGGGTGAACTAACCCTTTAACGTTATCGCTACTGTGTAATAGTAGCGCTATTCACCAACTAAACATAAAAGACGTAAATCTAATCTAATCTAAACTCCTGCTACCTGTACACAGATACCCAAATACATGTCACCGAATATCACCATTATAAATTGTTTTGCAACCATGTAGTTCAATTTTTCATATTTATTATATGTCATTATGTCAGTATCAGTATTTGCTTTTTAGCATATACAAATAAAAATGTCACTGAACTTTTGCTGTGTAATTGTAACAATAAGCACTCAAACAAACCCAAACCAACAATTACTAAAAACACACACACAAAAACTGATTTTGAACGGGCATATCTTTTCATTTCATTTCATTTTACATTTTATTAGAGGATATCTGATTCTGTTATTCGCATATCTCTTGAACCGTTAGTCCGATGGATTTCAAACTTGACAGGTGTCTTGCTACTGGCACGAGTAAGTGCAGTGTCGAGTTTGACGTTGTTTGGATTAGAAATGCAAAAGATATCGTTAAATATATAGGTAAAAGAAGCACACATTGGCTTTTGCCTCTCTAGCCGCTGGCCACTCTGGCTCACACTGCACACTGAGTGGCCACTCCCCCTCTCACACTGCACACTGAGTGGCCACTCCCCCTCTCACACTGCACACTGAGTGGCCACTACCCCTCTCACACTGCACACTGAGTGGCCACTCCTCCTCTCACACTGCACACTGAGTGGCCACTCCTCCTCTCACACTGCACACTGAGTGGCCACTCCCCCTCTCACACTGCACACTGAGTGGCCACTCCTCCTCTCACACTGAGTGGCCACTCCTCCTCTCACACTGCACACTGAGTGGCCACTCCCCCTCTCACACTGCACACTGAGTGGCCACTCCTCCTCTCACACTGCACACTGAGTGGCCACTCCCCCTCTCACACTGCACACTGAGTGGCCACTCCCCCTCTCACACTGCACACTGAGTGGCCACTCCCCCTCTCACACTGCACACTGAGTGGCCACTCCCCCTCTCACACTGCACACTGAGTGGCCACTCCTCCTCTCACACTGCACCCTGAGTGGCCACTCCTCCTCTCACACTGCACACTGAGTGGCCACTCCCCCTCTCACACTGCACACTGAGTGGCCACTCCCCCTCTCACACTGCACACTGAGTGGCCACTCCCCCTCTCACACTGCACACTGAGTGGCCACTCCCCCTCACACTGCACCCTGAGTGGCCACTCCTCCTCTCACACTGCACACTGAGTGGCCACTCCCCCTCTCACACTGCACACTGAGTGGCCACTCCTCCTCTCACACTGCACACTGAGTGGCCACTCCCCCTCTCACACTGCACCCTGAGTGGCCACTCCTCCTCTCACACTGCACACTGAGTGGCCACTCCCCCTCTCACACTGCACCCTGAGTGGCCACTCCCCCTCTCACACTGCACACTGAGTGGCCACTCCCCCTCTCACACTGCACACTGAGTGGCCACTCCTCCTCTCACACTGCACACTGAGTGGCCACTCCCCCTCTCACACTGCACACTGAGTGGCCACTCCCCCTCTCACACTGCACACTGAGTGGCCACTCCCCCTCTCACACTGCACACTGAGTGGCCACTCCCCCTCTCACACTGCACACTGAGTGGCCACTCCCCCTCTCACACTGCACCCTGAGTGGCCACTCCTCCTCTCACACTGCACACTGAGTGGCCACTCCCCCTCTCACACTGCACACTGAGTGGCCACTCCCCCTCTCACACTGCACACTGAGTGGCCACTCCCCCTCTCACACTGCACACTGAGTGGCCACTCCCCCTCTCACACTGCACCCTGAGTGGCCACTCCTCCTCTCACACTGCACACTGAGTGGCCACTCCCCCTCTCACACTGCACACTGAGTGGCCACTCCCCCTCTCACACTGCACACTGAGTGGCCACTCCCCCTCTCACACTGCACACTGAGTGGCCACTCCCCCTCTCACACTGCACACTGAGTGGCCACTCCCCCTCTCACACTGCACACTGAGTGGCCACTCCCCCTCTCACACTGCACACTGAGTGGCCACTCCCCCTCTCACACTGCACACTGAGTGGCCACTCCCCCTCTCACACTGCACCCTGAGTGGCCACTCCCCCTCTCACACTGCACACTGAGTGGCCACTCCCCCTCTCACACTGCACACTGAGTGGCCACTCCTCCTCTCACACTGCACACTGAGTGGCCACTCCCCCTCTCACACTGCACACTGAGTGGCCACTCCCCCTCTCACACTGCACCCTGAGTGGCCACTCCTCCTCTCACACTGCACACTGAGTGGCCACTCCCCCTCTCACACTGCACACTGAGTGGCCACTCCCCCTCTCACACTGCACACTGAGTGGCCACTCCCCCTCTCACACTGCACACTGAGTGGCCACTCCCCCTCTCACACTGCACACTGAGTGGCCACTCCCCCTCTCACACTGCACACTGAGTGGCCACTCCTCCTCTCACACATCATTTATAGTAGCCTATTCACAAACTGTTTGCTCAAAGCGTAGTGTTTTCTCGGAGTTCACCGTGTAGCTGCTCCAGCCAAAGTCTGAACCTCCCCTTATTCATTTGTGGATGTTAACTGAATCTGTAAGTCAGTTACACGGTTTAATTCTAAATATTATATTTTATTCTGGTGCGCTTAACGTTATCGTTTTCTCAGAGTTTAGGCTCCTGTGTAATAGTAGCCTAGGCAATTCAGCAACTCAAACAGACCAAACCAACAATTACTAAAAACACACAAAAACAGATTTTGCACAGGCATTGCACTAGTTATAGTAATTGCAATAACTGGATAATAACTAGGTACTAACCCTGAACCTACCCCTAAACCTAGTCTTAACCCATGTAGTTACCTAATATTACCCAGTACTTTCTTAGGCAAGTACACTGTAAGTACATGTAAGTGCATGCACTGGAAAATAAAGTGCAACCAAATTTTTATATTACTTTCTCAGCATGAACTCATCAATTCTCACACTTTGTGCGACTCACTTTTCCTCACTCAGTAACCCACAGCTTGAAAGTAGCTGTTTTGAAGTCAGCATGAAATGTTATTGAACCTATTATGAATGATTCATCCATGGATAGGCTATGTTTCTTTTTTAATTTATTAAAATTAATTTTTAATTCTTAACTCAATATCGACTTCCCTCTGGTGATGCATTCCGGATTTTTCCAGTTATTTAGTACAATTGACAGCAAGCTCACATCCAATCAACAACTGATTGTTAAACCCAAGTCCCGCCCTACGTTTATTTTTCTTTTGATAATCACTCAGATGTGCTTCACAATATGGAGGAAAATATCTATCACTGCTTCCATTACATCACTACTTTAAAGTACACGGCTGTACTTCAAAGCTTGTCACCAACTTCTGTGGTGAGCTATCACATGACTCGAAGCATTTCCAGTTGAAAGGTTTTTATCATATGATTGATGAACATAAAAGAACAAAGGAGGATTGACGTTCTAAGAACTTCCCTTTCCTCCCCTCTTCCTGGTACATTTCACGGTCAAGCCCATTGAAAGGTATGCCCACTAAGTGTTGGGAGGTTTACTGGAGGACACCAATGGCCTTAACTATGATTTTAATTGGAAATAATACTATAGTATTATCTGAGGGATTTGAAGACAAGCCATTGTGTGGAATGTGAGAATTCAAAAGTCTTGCCTTATAGAATCAGCTCAAATCTTCTCTGTTGTTTGGAATTAGAAAAGAGTGGCTTAAGACCTTTGAGTTGCATCACACACAAGTCAAAAGTTGCCAGAAAGAGTTTAAAACCTTCCTTTTGTCCTTTTGAGAGTTTACAGTCCTTTGGACCATAATCGGATCTAATTGAAGTTTCTGACCTAAAGGACAAAGAGGTTTTTCTTTTTACAAGTGTTTTAATAGACCATTATGCACTCATAACTGCATCATTTTAAACCTCAAAGCAAATTCAATCTTCTTTATTTGAAGTTCAGAAACAGCATCTTCAGACAGTGTGTGACCATCTCATGTCACAAGCCTCTGCACGCTAAAAGGGAATCAGTTTATATGTTTTATTAAAAAAAAACTCCATGAGAATAAATTGGATAGCTAGGATTGAATTTACTTGACCATCAGAGCTAAGCAATAATGAAAGTCAAATGAATCTAGAGTGTAGGGCCAGAAGTCAAGAAGTGAATGTAAATGGAGTGCATTCAACCAACACATATCTAACAATCAGTTTTACATCACTGGAAGCTGATAGGGAACACTAGTGTAATTTGCCATAGCTGATTGATTGACTGATCAATATCAAGCTGAAAGAGACGTTCCAGCCTAGTGATAGCAGCCTTCAGCAATATTGTTATGATGTCCGTCATGATTGTGACCCAAATGTGATTCCTATATGGCAAGATTGATTATCGATGCCATTTCTTCCTGTTTGCAAGGACTGGTCATCCATGACGTGAATAAACCTGTTACATGATGCACAGATATATTTGGTTGTTGTTTAGTAGACGCTTTCTATCTAAAAATGTAAAATCAAATTACCTCAAATGTAATTTTTGTTGTTGCATGTGATGACCTCGAGCTAAATTTCGCAGTTCATAGTGACAAACAGGTGTTTAGGAAAAAGTGGTGTTTAGTGTTTGGGTTGAAAACACCAGCACCACCGTTCTCTGAGGTATTATTTATCGTAAATGTCAGTCAGTGGTGGTTGGCGATCTCTTTCAGAATAATGAGCAGAACAGTAGAGAGCTGTCCCGATGGGTGGAGAATGTCCTGTTTAGAGAAGCATGGCATCTTTGCTGAATGTTTTTCTAAATGGCATTTCCTCTGCATGACCTCTAGGGATATTTTGAAGAACAGATTCATGTTATGATAAAGCAGAGAAAAAAGCCTTATTTGATCAAAAAAACTGTAAAACAGTAATAATATGAAATATTATTACAATTTAAAAATAACTGTGTAGTACTTGAATATGATTTAAAATGTAATTTATTCCTGTGATGGCAAAGCTGAATTTTCAGCAACATTACTCCAGTCTCCAGTGTCACATGATCATTCAGAAATCATTCTAATATGATGATTTGCTGCTCAAGTAACAATTCTTCTTATTATCAATCGTAAAATTGTTGTACTGCTTAATATTTATGTGTAAAGCATGATTTTTGAAACAATCCTGAAACAATTTTTCAGGATTGTTTGATTAATATTAAAAAAACAGCATTTATTTGAAAGCTTTTGTAACATTGTAATTTTTTTTATTGTCACTTTATCAATTTAATGCATCCTTGCTAAATAAAAGTATTAGTTTCTTTCACAAAATGCACTTATGACTTGCCATAGATGTTAGTATGGATAAATTGATTATGGATGTGTAGTGTGTGTGATTTGTGTGAGTGTGTGTAACGGTGTGGTGGTAGTTGAAGGCACAAGACAAAGATGAGGGTATAACACAATGTTTACTGGTAAAACTCAGACAGGATAACCACAACTAACATTAACGAGAACCGACAAGGGACTGAACTGAACAGGGAGTATAAATACACAGGGTGAAATCAGTAAACTAACTAGACACAAGTGGAGGAAGATTAACTAATCAGGAATTCATAAGAAAAGGTGCAGACAAGACAGAAAATAATTGTGAGTGTGATTGCTCTGCTGTTCTATATTTGTAGCATCATTGTTGATGATGGTCAGGGTGAATCAGGCAGTAATAAAGAGGTCAATAAAGAGGTAATAGAGAGGTCAACCTATAATATTGTTAAATTGCGCTGAATTGCATAACGCATTATATTGTTGAACAAATACTGGAGACAGAAAGAGAGAAAATAAGAAAAAGAAAGAACAGTGAATATCTGAAGTAATGCTCAGCCAGGGCATTCTCCTTTTTCTCTCTTTCTGTCTCCAGTGTTTGTAGATTCAGACACAGCTTCTCATTGCAAGAGAAAATCGTACCAGCAGCAATAAGAGTGCTGTAAACACGGATCATTGCCCCTGCTTTGCACTGGAAAGTGAGCGCTAGTCGCTACCTTTCCCCCCTCAGCATGTCAAGACAGAGCTTCGACTCTGCAGAGGACATGATCCGTTCTGAGAAAAGTATGAGGGTAACAGGAAGAACAGGCAGGGCCGGCGCTAGCCATTTGGGTGCCCTAAGCACAAATGCTTGGTGGTGCCCCCCCCCTCCCCCCCCCCACCCCCACCCCCCACCCCCCACCCCCCACCCACTCACCCACTCACCCAAGGAATAACAACCATTCAGAATTTCTTAGTCTGATGAAGCACAATATAATAATTCTGTACATAATTGATATATGTGTGTGTACTGTGTATAATTATTTTGTATATATATAAATACACATTTGCATTTATGTATTTAAGAGATATTTGTTATTTATATATAAAATATTTAAATTTATATATAATATAAATTATATATAAATATATACAGTATATACATGCAAATATTTCTTAAATATATACGTGCATATGTGTGTGTATTTATATATACAAAATAATTATACACAGTACACACACATATATCATGTAGACACAAACTTTTATTTTGGATGCGATTAATCTTTTCCCAGCCCTAATAATTTGACAACTCTGTGAATATGAAAATATACAAACACTGAGATTGTGTTTTTTTTTGTTTTTTTCTAATTGCAGTTTCACCAACAGATGTCGCCCTTGGGCCTTGGCCTATGAACCTCTTGAAAATGACCGCATTATCCGCATAAAACAACAACGAAAAAACGTATCTAAGCGGTCTTCCTTTTCTCCCCAAACAAACTAACTGCATCTTAAACAGGCCAAGTTTCAAAATTTTCCGGGGGAGAAAGCCCCGGACCCCCGTTAAAATAAAAGATTCAACATGCAGGGCTAAAAAAGCCCCGGATCATTTCATTTGCACTACTAGCGACGCCCCCCCTGGACATGCATACACGACGCAAGGGCGCCCGCGCTACAAAACTAACATTTTTATTTAAAACATTGTCTTACCTGCAAAGCGACGCGCGAGTATCATCCCGCTGTCTATTCTTTTTCCTTTTTTCGCCCCCGACTCTTGGTGCCTTTTCGAGGCCATGTCTGAGGTCGGTGTCTGCCAAATTTGACATTGATTGAGGCATAATCGAACAGACCACTGGGAGGTGGGGAAGGGGGGGCACCAGAGGGAGACGAAAAAGGAGATTCACCTTTTTCTCGACTAATTTGGTCTAGGCCTATATTACTTTTGTATTGCTTTTGTATATTAACATGCTTTAGACATATTTTATTTGTTATTTATACTAGTAGCCTATTGTGATGATTTTTCACGACCCAGATTTTTTGGTGCCCCCCCAAGCACTTGGTGCCCTACGCGCAGCGCGTGATGTGCGTGTGCGGAGCGCCGGCCCTGAGAACAGGCGATTGTCATGATTCATAAATGACTCATGATTTTTTTTTTAAAGAGTCAAGGCATTTTTATTGTGCTGAGATATAGTCTATTATTTTTAAATATTTGTTTTAATGCCAGTGAAATTTTATATGATGTGGTTGAAATTTATTTTTGATGGTTCATGTGTTGTAGGACTTGCCAACCTTGACCTGTAGTGGGCAGTGTAGTCTATAGCTTTAAGTCAGAGTCGGCTTCCACTAAAGCCATTACACAAACATTATAACCAATAACTTCATGATGTATTGACTTATCTGATGATAAGTGTAAAAAAACTATATAAATCAGATTTTTCATGGACATGATAAAGTATACATTTAGTTCAGATATGCGTCACTCTTCCTGCATCATCTGAGCAATCTCTGAGCAATCGCAGCAAACCTGCACACACACTGGATTTTACTCCTGTCCGCTCTATTTTGGGACAGGTCTGTCCTTGTTCCTGTCCATCCTGTATCAGGGTCATACCACCCTGTATATTCACCTATAACATCACATCACTATGTAACGGCCAAAACAGGAAGAGCGCATCCTTGATGCCAGGTCCAGAGGTCAAACACATGAAACTGAGGGGCACTTCTCTTTTAATGGCCGGATATGATACACATCTCATGTGTATGGAAAACTGCTGGGACAGTCATCACTTTTTTTCCCAGTGCAGAAGGAGTCCAAAGTTTTTCACGGTGCTGCGTTTCTGCCAATGATTTATTAGATCTCATTAATAAACACAAATCAAAATGAAATGTTACTGTTTTTTTTACTGAAGCACGTCACTGAGGACGAATAATTTATGAAACGTTACTCGGTCCTCCTTAAAATCAGCCAAAAAGGGTTTTTGTTCAGCACCATTCTTAAGTGATGAAGGCTCTTTTGGCAGTCCTGACGTTGTGAAAACAGTATGACTGTGGACGGATGGTATAAGTGATGAAGACATCTGGACTGTATTTTCATCCCTGATGGAGAGGGAAGAATCCCCGGAGAGCTCAAGCTCATCCAAGCGCTACAGATGGTAAATTAATGGCAAATCCAAGACATACCGCACACAGCCTCACACCACATTCCAAACGCATTATTCAGAGCCGCGCATTTATCAGCCTGAAAAAAAATATGTCTACTATTGGTGGCACTGTAGTTATTATAGGCCAAAGAGGTCTAATTCAGAGAGAAAAGCTATCCATTGGTACTTGCTGAGCTGGCACAGGACTCCTGTCAAAAGCACAAGACAGGGACAAATATCATCCAAAAATCAGTCAACATCTACTTATGAACTATTTGTGATTTATATGTTGCTAGTAAAAATGTTATTCCATCAGAATACACAGATGAATAGCAATCTGGAGAGATGGTGTAGTTACGATATCTACCAGCAGGGGCTCACTGCTTCATGCTAACCAGCCAGACCAGCTACTTGTTCTATCTAGGTCCACGTTTGTCTATAATAGGCCTACTTGCTTTTTACCTCGGACTGCTCCAGTTGTCTATTACTTCCCGTGTGTTGTGTGTTCAGGCTTGACTGAAGACTAGTCCAGATGCTACTAACTGTGCCGCTATCCAGGATCTCCTCACTAATGTACTCAATCTGTCAGTCTGTCAGCTAGCCGCACAGAAGTGCTCTAATAGGATCAATTGCTGAGCCATCAGGCCCAAACAAACATCTCAAATACACACTCACTTATGCACAACAGGGCACCAGAGAAAATCCTTGTATTTTGCATTCTTTTCTCCATTACGAATTATGCTAAGCTATTACTTAGAAATTAGCATGTACTTGAAATCAAAAGAAGCACCATCTATCCAAACTGCTTGGTTTATTTGAAAGAATTATACATTAGTTTGGGAACCCTGGTCCTGTTTCAAGCTACTTAAAAACTACACTACTGGACTTACAGTTCCCACACTTATGTACTAGTAAGTTTTAACATAGTGTTGGTGAAGTCATGCCTTGCCTAGAGCACCAAGTGAGTCAGAACTGCCACTGGTGGTGCCCCTTCAAAACAAACTGGTGCATGTAGATGTTGACGCTGGCACATGAGCTGACATGAGCGCCACAAGTTTGTGCAAAACCTGATGATCATGTTATCCAGCATGATAAAAAAAATAAAAAAATAAATTGAGCATTTTATTTAGGAAGAATGCATTAAATTGGTCAAAAGTGACAAAAGATGTTACAAAAGTTACAAAATATTAATATTTCAAATAAATTCATCATTGAATCCTGAAAGGTTATGGTTTCCACAAAAATATTAAGCAGCACCACTGTTTTCATTATTTATAATAATAATACATGTTTCTTGAGCAGCACATCATCATTACAAAGATTTCTGAAGGATCATGTCACTGAAGACTGGAGAAATTATGTTGAATATTCATGTTCCATGTTTTCAATTTTAATATATTTTAAAATATAATTTACTCCAATAATTTACAGGAATAAATTACATTTTTAAATAAATTAAAATTGAAAACAGATATTTTAAATTGTAAAAAAAAAAAAAAAATCTTCTGTTTTTACTGATTTTTTAATCAAATGAATGCAGCCTTGGTGAGCATAAGAGATTGTAAACACACATAAACACACACACACACACACACACACACACACACACATATATATATATATATACCAACCCCAAATTTCAAAGTAGTGTTAGCCTTTTGAATTTTTCCCAGTTTAGAATACACTGAGCACAAAGACTTCTAAGGTATCTTTGCCTTTGGCTGAAAGGTTATCGTAAAAGTGGAATTTGTGTAATAGATAAAACTTAGATTTGTGAGGTCAGCACAGAGTTGAAAGGTCAAGCTTTATTTGTCTGTGCTCATCACGAGGTAAGTTTGTGAATGTTTGAGTTCATCACTCCACCTTCTGCCTGAAGCCCTCATTTGTCATTTTTCTTCCTTTCCCTTCCTGCTGTCTCGGTCTCTCTGTTTCTTCATTACACATGCTGTTTTAATATTTCCATAGCTGTGTAGAGAACAGGATTTCAACAGGAGTGAACTCATAAACACACGTAGAAGGAAAAAGGAGTAGAATCCCTGCAGTGGGAGGTGGGAAGGGAGGACAGTGTGTCTCTAAACTCCAGTGTTTATGATGCTGATGTTGTTGAGTGACAGTCTGACAGGGGAGCTGGTTCAAAGCTCTGCTGTATCAGTTTCAGGCTCCTCCCCCTCTGCTCTACGTCACTGTGCGAGTGTTTACGTGAAGTTTGCTCTTGGCTGCAGTCTGATTTACAAGAGTACATGGCAGATGGAGAGGACAGACCTCCCTCTCGCTCTTTATCCTTATCTGCTTCTGTCTGTCTGTTTCATGCTCGGGTCGGACCGGTACCTGTCTGAAGAGTCTGAGGAAATTGCTCAATTTCACAATTTGTGTTTCTGTCAGACGTCTCCTAGACTGCAGGTAGAGTGATCGGTGTGTGTGTGTGTGTGTGTGTGTGTGTGTGAGAGAGAGAGTCTGTATGCATATTAAATGAGCAAAGTTTGTGTCTAATTGTGGCTGCAGTATTATAAAGACTATAATGAACATGTTGAATACATTCAGTGAATGTGTAAATGCAATGATAAACAGTATGTGCTTGGGGAATAGCATTACGCATAGTGTTAATGCCACTATTTGCCACATGTGTTTTTTTTAGATAGTCCAGTGTTTTTGTGTTTGTTACGCGTGTGCTGCTAAATCTGGATTTCACGTGCTAGCTGCTGCACACTGTTTTAAATAAAGATGAACAGTCTGCTGTACAGTGTGTACCTAAGGGGGACGTGACGCTCAGTTTTTATTTGTCTAGGTATATTAAGTTATTCAAAAATTCAGAATACAAAAATAACTTGAATAATATTTGTCTAATATTTTAACATGTTTTCAGTTGTTTCTGAATTAATTATAATTATATATTTTTAATTTTTAGTGTGCCTTGAAGACAACAATGTCTTTAGTTTGTGTAACGTCTGATGTAATTTTATATTATTCATTATATTATATTATTTAGTTTTATTTATTATTAATGTCTAAAATAATTTTTATCAGTGTTATTACATTTTTTTTTTTAAATAACATTTTTAGCTTTTTATGAAAATACGCTTTGTTCAGGTCAAATGGAGTAATCCTAAAAGACATTATTTGGTAAAAACAACATAAAAAAGCTTTAAAACTTGTGTACATTTGTATATTTAAGGTGCAAGGAAAGTGTTTTACTATTTTTTACGTGATGGCTGCATTTTTCAATGTCATTAAATCGCAATTTTTGCAGAAAATATCATTAATTTTTTTCCAGAAAATTCAAATTTCAAAATTACAGATGTTAAATGAGCTCACACTACATTATTTGTCAGTGACACTTAACAGAGTGTCTATCTGGCTTTGCCTTATGTTTTTACATATTTATTTCACAAAGATTTTTTGATATTCTTGCGTAGGAGACGGACCTTAGCAAACAATAAATCAGTCTCTCTCTCTCTCACTATAATAGCATTGTGTCTGTTTATGAGACTTTACCTCCTCTGCAGTGGAGTTGTGTTTAACATTTTTTTATGTCAGTTTCAATAGCTTTAAAACATAAAACAGACCTCAAATTCCTTGGGTTTCAGTTTTCTTTTGTTGACTTTATCCCATCAGGTACATGAATATAACCACTGATTAGACCACCAGACAACATTACACACAGAATGATGACTTTAGTTTCTTGCTTTTTAGGAAACTCTCTGTAGAGAATAATGCATACTTAATTTCGGTGTAATGGAGGGATGCTGTCAGCCTAAGTTCGAAAGATTTTGGTTTTCTAATTGTTTTGGATCTAAGAGGTTACCCAAAAGGGATGCTCTGTGTGTGAGGACAGATATTGTGTTTCCCTTTTTGTTATTTGACACAGCTTAAATGTATAATTCAGAAGGGCTGACTGTTGCTGTTTTATTTTCTCATTTTTCTTTCAGTTCTCTAAATGCCCAGATAGGTCGGACTGGGGTTTGGTGTGTTGCTCAAGAGCAGAGAGGTTCTCTGTAACTTTCCATTGTATGGACGGGATGCTTAGGCACTTGAATTGTAGAGCTGTTTATATTCACCCACATATTATGCGCTCACAATTATGCACATTTACATGCGTACCGTCGCACCCAAACAAGCAACTGATTTAAATGCTTACCAGATGTAAATAAAACTGGATAAACAATAGAAGTTTATCACACATATATGCATATACTCGTCATCGTCACAAGAATAATCTGATTGTGTTGCTTTGATAGGAACACCAGGAACGGTCCTGAACTGTTATACAAACACTTTGAAATTATTTAAAAGGGGCATCTGGGAACCATCAGCATGTTTTTAAATACAAGTATTTATGTAGAAGTTCTCATTAGGGACCACGAGCCAGGTTTCAAGGATCAGGAGACAAATATGGTCAGGGCTCAAGAAGTACATGAAGTGGAAATCGGACAAGAATTCTGAAAGAAAATAAGAGCATGGACTGAGAAAGACTTTTTAAGGAATAAGCTATTGTTTGCTCTGGATGGCTACGAAAATCTCTTCAAAGTGAAGTGAAGCAGTTTCTCAAAACTGTTTACTTGATTGTTCTAGTACTCAAGAGCGGTCTTGCAACAATATTAATGGGGCTCTGATGTTTTTGTCTGGGTCTTGTCATGCACTCAGGTATGTCTCTGCACATGGTTTAGTTGTCTCAGATATGAATGCATGAATATGGTTTACACATAGACATAGCAGCCTGTTATTTTCATGTTCCCTGTCAAATAATAATTTTTGGAGGAACATTGTGTGTTTTAGCATAATAAACGCTCAATAATAAGCAGTGATTGCCTATGATCCAAGGACACCAAGATTTTTTCTTTTTTCCATTGTCTATTCTAGATTTTCCTTTGATTTCAGCTACAGCCAAGACTAATATATTTGACACAATAACTGATTGTTTTATCAGATTCATTTTAACTGATAACTTTCAGTTTCAATTTTGCTATTATGTTTGTGCAACGTGATCTCATGAGAATACGTGTGTATTTTACGTTAAGTGTAGTTCTACCACACGTACATTTACTTACGTTTTGTACACTCAGAAACGTATAATACTGACGTATTTACAGCACTAAAACGTAAAATATTTACGTATTGACAGCACAAAAACGTAAATTATTTACGTATGGACTCTACCGACGTACAAATTTGTACCTGTTCCTATTTATGCTTATTAAAATCGTGGCATTAATGTTTTGACTCTATTGCTTTCAACTGTCTTATCAATTAAGTTACGTTTTCAGTCGCATTTATTAAAAGCAGTTTACTCATTTAAGTAATAATATTTCACTCTGTTCGTGCCTTCTGCTGCAAACTCGTTTCAGAGGATTAGCCTAAGTTAACTTACATTGTGTTAAACAAGACTACACTTTAAACCCTTTAAAATTACATTACCTTCTTAATTTTTTAACCATTTTGTAATATAGTTTATTTACCGTGAGACACAAAATGCGTTTTCTCCTATAGAACCATAATACACCAAAACACAACATAAATTCACAAAAGACATACATTTTATTAGCTTGATGTAATCCAAATCTTTAGAATCCATACGTTTGCAAGAAACAGATCCAAATTCAGCCCTTTATCTAGCGATTTTCATCTCCATTCTCATCATCGACCGTAAACGTCAAATCACTCAAAAGTGTTTTTTTGCCGAGCCCGCGCTGATACGGACTCCACAGCAGACTTCTTCCCGACATTCAAAGCGGTGTTACGTCGCGAAAGTGCGGACTCAGAGGAAGACCGCGAGTGCTTAGGGTTCCATTTGGGACAGGGCCAAAATTCAAAAAATGCGCCCTGAAGAAGCGTTACGACATGTTTTACGGCAGGGATATCAAACGCTCATTGGCTCTCGCCCTCTCGCCTGCTTCGTCACAAATTGTGAAATTCCGTGTTCCAATCGGTGTGCAACCATAGTGTGCAACATTTGAAATGAAGAAGCTCGCGCGCCTTCACAGTGCGAGCCGAAACCGGATTAACATTTTCATGGATTAATAACTTAAATTCTATTCAGAGAGGACTGCGTCTGCGACTGCAACTGCAACACATGATGTGAACGACTTTTGGTACCGGTTTTGACATTTTCGCAATAAATAAATTATTGTGATTAATTGTCTGTCTGTTGTGTTTTTCTTCATAATTGTAACGTTAGCCTACGTAGTTTTAAGGAATGGTTATGGGTAGGTTTAGGGGTAAATTAGGAGTAGGATTAGTGGCTCAAAATATATTTTAATGCTATATTGTTAATAAAACTGCCATTTCCCTACACACCTCTGCCCATTACGTTTTATCCTTTTTATATTCTGTATAAAATGGGTATGTTTAGGTTTAGAAGTAGGGTTGAGGGATCTCACATTTATCTATAAAATGGTAAAAGGGAAATTATACAGATATGAAATATACGTAAACAGTTAACGTTTTGTAGCTGAAAAAACGTAATTATGTTACGTTTAAATGTTGCAGATACGTCCATATTATACGTTTCAGGATCTATGAAACGTACAAAAAGTACGTTTTCTATCTTTGAAAAAAACGTATAATACTTACGTATTAACAATGAGACCAGGCTGGTTTGTGACAACTCTGTCTGATTTGGCACAATCATCATTATTTCTTTGTATAACTTTTGTAGATAGGTGTGTGGCGTATGTATTACTTTTTTTTTTTTTTTTTTACAATTACTACGACCCATTTCTCAACAGGTCACTTTTTCAAAACTCTTCACACAGTTCTCTTTACCAACTTTCAGCTTGGCATAGCAGTAAGTTTTAAATTCAGAATGCACTGAAACTACCAAAACACTTCATACGTGTCTCAAATCAACTCATTCTTCCATAACACAAAGGTTTTCACTCAACAAACATACTTTGTCACTCAATGACCTAAAAAAACACCAACAACAGGCAGCATTATACAATGTTTTCTTTTGTAAAAAAAAAATCTTTACAAAACAAGACTGACACTCTCAACTGTTTAGAATTCACTGCAGTGTATGTTATGTGTGGTCCATGTGTACATTACAGTACAAACATATATTCCCTAGTTTTCCCCTTTTGTATAGATGGTAATGACATTGAAAACACCTGTGTAGGTATTTAGCTACATCTAATCTTACTAGTTTTTTGTTTTGTTTTTAGATTTGTAATATATTTCAATATGGTATTACTGTAGAAATGTAGCACATTGTTGTGTATTATGTTAGGTTTTAAACTTAAGTTTTGAAAAGAGAATGTATGTTCAAATTTGCCTGTATACATAGAAAAGAAATTATGTAATTTGAGAGCATTTTGTGGCAAAGCAATGATACATAATCCACAATTTAGCACACATAGACTGCTGTTGTGCTCACTGTGTGACTAGTTTTGAAAAAGTGACCTAAGTAATACTAGCTACAACAAAAAACACCTAAGTCTTGGTCTTTTCATGGAGCGACGCCGCTTCACACATGCAGTTTAGTCTCATTCTCAACTCTTTATGGTCTCCTCTTCTTAGGGGTTTCAAGATGTGCTTGGGTTAGTAGGGTTTGATTGTTGAGGGTTGGAATTTTTGTAGTGGATACATTTTATGAACACCATCTGCTGAACTTTTTAGAGCTCTTTAGCTATAATTCATTTTTATTCAGAATGGAAGTGATGGTACTCTCACTGTTCTCTTGTGTTGTTCAGTGTTGTTTTTAGTTGAATTTTTGCACAGAGAAATATAAGGTACTATCCTATATTGACAGTATATCCTATAATCACTTTTATATCCAGTGAGTGTTGGGTGTAGTTCATTACTAAGTAATTAATTGCTGCAATTTAATTACTCTTCCATTGAAAAGGTAAAGTAAGGGATCTTAATTGGTCTATAATTTAATAACAGTTACCTCTGATGTGTCACGACCTCCCCGTCTGGGGTTAGGAATGCCGATGACAAAAAAAAACAATTGGATTGAAATATCCCTTCTCCTGACCCAGCTCACACACAAGTACCACAGAACGTCTCAGGTTACGACTGTAACCTTTGTTCCCTGAGAACAGGGAACGAGACAATACGTCATCAACGTTATGGGGAACGCCTCAGGCGTGACAGGTGTCTGAAATCACTATCAAATCACGTCAATCACATTGACCGGCGACAGCCCGTGAATCATTAACGTGAATGATTAACGTGCGACCTGGAAGTATATAAGGGCGCCTTGCAAACATGACAAATCACCTTATCGTCTGAAGGGACTGTACGGTAGGCAAGCCCCGAGGCATGGCAGGGAGACGTATTGTCTCGTTCCCTGTTCTCAGGGAACAAAGGTTACAGTCGTAACCTGAGACGTTCCCTTCCGAAGGGAACTCAACAATACGTCATCGACGTTATGGGGATTGAAATACCCACGCCGCCATGCTGAGGGGAGTGCATGCCCAAGGGCAGTGACAACTGTCCGAACCAGCAAATTCAAATGAAATGCTAGAACCACTCACCCTCAGGTCACACTGGGCTGTCAGTGACGGCATCCCCTACGGTCATAGCCTAAGCAAAAAGCCTCACAGGAAAACTTCCATTAACATAGTTAAATGAAAGGCCTACCTGGGCCTGCTCAAAGGCCTAGGACCACCACTTCAATTAGAAGGGGGTCCCTTCTAGGGAATGTGGCTAGGGAACCCGAAGGAACCCCAGCCAGTCACTATTCAGGGGAAAGTACTCACCCTGAAGTGCCACCAGGACGGCCTGATCTGGCGTCAGAACGTAGACACTAGTCTGGCCAAATCCTGTCTGTCTGAAGACAGAGCCTCTGGAAAAAAGCCTTAAGTAAGGCATCCAACCCGAGGGACTGCGAAGCTGGCAGTGAACCACTCGGCCCGGATCTCAGAGACGGGATATCCCGGAGAGTATGACTCAGCATAGTGCTTTATGACCCTTGCTAGTGAGGGGAGTTTCTCTACTCGATCCACGGATCAACCCTGTGTCTGTGTTTCAAAACACTGAGGAGGCCTGTGAAGGCCTAAGGGCTGATCTAACTGGGAGGCCTCTCGAGAGGCCTACGACCGTCTGACCAGACTCAGGAAGCCGCATGCTCCTAGAGACCCTCAGTGAGGGGAGCACAAGGTCTGCCTGGTAGGCAAACCAGGCTGTAGGCAGGAAAAGTTCCGGGAGGGAACCAATAGCAGAGAAAAAACACTTTAGCGAGCCAGGGCGCAAGCTCGCCTTCAGCAGCTGCCTATTAAGGCTAGCTGAAACTGATAGCAAGAGGCCACTAGCTTCATAAACCCAGCACCATAGGGAAAATGTTACAGGGAGGCCCGTAGAGGCCTACTACCTGATAACCACAGTATGTGGGGTGCTCCACCTTCAGGGAGGCCCGTGAGGCCTTCTACCTGATAACCACAGTATGTGGGGTGCTCCACCTTCAGGGAGGCCCGTGAGGCCTACTACCTGATAACCACAGTATGTGGGGTGCTCCACCTTCAGGGAGGCCCGTGAGGCCTACTACCTGATAACCGCAGTATGTGGGAACTCACCTTCAGTGAGGCCTGCTACCTTACGACCACAGTATGTGGGGAGCTCACCTTCAGGGAGGCCTGGTGAGGCCTGCTACCTTACAACCACAGTAAGTGGGGAGCTCACCTTCAGGGAGGCCTGGTGAGGCCTGCTACCTTAAAACCACAGTATGTGGGGAGCTCACCTTCAGGGAGGCCTGGTGAGGCCTGCTACCTTACAACCACAGTATGTGGGGTGCTCCACCTTCAGGGAGGCCCAGAGTGGCCTACAACCTGATAACCATAGTATGTGGGAACTCACCTTCAGGGAGGCCCGGTGAGGCCTGCTACCCTACAACCACAGTATGTGGGAGCTCACCTTCAGGGAGGCCTGGTGAGGCCTGCTACCTTACGACCACAGTATGTGGGGAGCTCACCTTCAGGGAGGCCTGGTGAGGCCTGCTACCTTACAACCACAGTATGTGGGGAGCTCACCTTCAGGGAGGCCTGGTGAGGCCTACTACCTGATAATCACAGCTGTTCGGTTGTCAGTCCTTGGGCTCGTCTCCAGGGAGGCCTGGTGAGGCCTACTACCTGACAGCCAATGTAGATGGGTGACAGTTCCAAGGCGGCCTGCTAAGGCCAGCCGGCTGGGGACTCGCCTATCAGGGAGGCCTGGTTGGGCCTACTAGCTGACAGCAAGTCAATTCTGCTACGAAGGAACACTGTTGGGAACCATACTGCACCAATGAAACTATTGGGCCCACCCACAGGAGGCCTAGTAAGGCTAGCTACCTGTAGCGGCTATAAAGTATGTCCCACAATGTTGGGACTCACCTCCGAGGAGGCCTGTTTAAGGCCTACTACCCACCAGTGAGTCAACTGCCCGAACCACCAAGGCCAACCATTTCTCTCGAGAAGTGGCCTACAGCGCCCTATTGGGGGCTGCCCATACAAGGAGGCCTGCTGAGGCCTACTACCTGATGGCACAGCCTTCGTTGGCAGATAAGCTGTTTACACAGCGCCTACAGCATCCTGGTGCCTAATCACATTGCCCACGGCAGTGTACTCAGCAAGAGAGCTAGCACCCTTAAAACAAGGGGAGTACAACATACGCCACTCTGCCTAAACGGAGGCCCCAGAAGTCAGGGGCCTACTATCTATGCATGGGCGTCAGCTCAGGGCAATGCTCTGGCTTCAGGGGAGCGAACTTCGACAAAGGAAGAAGTGAAGGCTTACTTCGTACTCGACCCGAGCCATAGCGGTGCGAGGTACAGAAATACCACGGTGGCCTGATTGAGGCCTACCACGTCCTTATAAAACAACCTCTGCACCAAACTGCATTACTCTTAGTCGCCCCAGAATGCAGAGATGGGGGCGGGCCATGGCCTAACGACTCCCGTGGGAGGAGGCTGTTATACAGGGATGCAGAAACATACATTCACAAAGTGAAGAGTCAGAGGAAGAAATGCTAATTTTAGCAGAACGCCTCTAATATCCCTGGCACAGCCTAAGCCAGCTACAGAGGCGGCCCTGGTGAGGGCCAGCCTGTAAGCATAGATCTATCTGAGGGCTCGGAGGAGCCACAGCCTACTAAATAATATAGTCTGTATTATTCCATATAAAGGGCTGCAGAAACGCTCAACCTAATGAAACTCAACAGAGCTCAAGGGGCGAAATACTCAGAAAAGTCAAACGGTCCCATGGGCCGGACATAAGATCTATCTGAAGCTCTAGCGTCAGTCAACACTCTAAGTAAAACATTCTATCAGAGAGAGACCAACTACTTTACCCTAAGGTGGCTAATAGCCCGAAGGCTAACATAGTCCGTTCTGGCCACCTAACGGGGAACTTCAGGCCCTGATTTATCCAAAAAAGGTTCTCTTACCTTATTCTTGACATGGCCCCCTAACTCTATACAGGGAACGAGGTCTGTAAAGAGAAATATGGTTTTTTTTTTTATCACAAAAAAGTATACTCTTTGAAAAGACCAGCAGCTCACCTGCGGCGTGCAAAGTGAAGACTCGCCAGAAGTTCTTTACGAACCTGGGAACCGCCACTTTACATACCTGAAAGGGGCGTTTCCACTAACCAGGCCCAGATGGGCCATCAGAACATAGTTCTCATCATAGGCCCATCCCCAGGCCCGATGTAATGAACGCCTGGGGGTCAGAAGAGAGAGGGCAGAACTCGTGACCCTCCAGGGTCCTTCTCCTTCTCCCCGATGCCAGCTAGATTTAGCCACAGATGCCTCTCCGTAGCCACCATCGCCGCCATCGACCGACCGATCGCGGCAGCGGTTTGTTTGGTAGCCCGGAGAGCCAGATCTGTGGTGCGGCGCAGCTCAGCCACCGCCTCAGGGGAAAAACCTGCCCCCTGGTCGAGATCCCTCAGCAGGTCGGCCTGGTACGCCTGTAACACCGCCATGGTATGCAGTGCAGCACCAGCCTGACCTGCTGCCGTGTATGCTCTACCATTCAAACGAGCCGTTGTCTTCAGCGGTTTGGATGGTAGGGTTGGAGCTTTTAGTGTCGCTGCCCGCCCAGACACGAGATATGGGCGGCATTGACACGTACCCATGCTCTCCGATCCCCTCAACATCAGCGAAACTGGCCCGCTGATGTTGGTGAATACGGGCAGAGTATGGGTGCTTCCATGCCTTCTCGATCTCGATGTGCAGATCAGGAAGGAATGGAAGGCTCACCCGAGCTGGTGGTGTATGGCCGGGGAGAAACCGATCATCGAGCCTTCCGCGAGCGGCCCCTCCTCTAGCGCGCTGCCAAGGCAACTGCAGCCTGTCAGCAGCACGCTCCATAACATCCACCAGCTCAGCATACAAGGGGCAGGGTGGCTGAGGAGGTTCAAGATCTTCCTGATCATAAAACTCCCCAACCATCTCCTGCGCGTCCGGAAGAGCTGCAACTGCAGGTACAGTCGGTGAAAAATCTTCCTCATCATCGACCTGCAGTTCGCTCTCGTCAGCCGTCGAATCATCTGAGAGGTTTACAGACCTCTCAAGGCGATCGACGAGCTCCATCTGAGAGCCCCATGATGAAAGTCGCCGCTCTGCCTCAGCACGAGCGGGACCTGCACCACGAGGAACAGATGCTGAGCCCCCTTCACTCGAGAAGAGGGCCAGACGAGAACGGAGCGTTTTAAGCGAAAGCCGCTCGCAGTTTGCACAGAGGGTTCCCTCGAGAACCTCCCGTGCATGCTCTTCTCCCAGACAAAAAACGCACAGCTCGTGTGTGTCAGCCGGTGTCAGAAACCTCGGACACGGGTCGGCACACTTACGGAAACAATCTGCTTTTGCTGTGCGTTTCATCTTACCCTTTTGTTGTAACTTGAATAGCGTTTCATTCAAAACAGTCCCTGAAGACGATGAGATGATTTGTCATGTTTGCAAGGCGCCCTTATATACTTCCAGGTCGCACGTTAATCATTCACGTTAATGATTCACGGGCTGTCGCCGGTCAATGTGATTGACGTGATTTGATAGTGATTTCAGACACCTGTCACGCCTGAGGCGTTCCCCATAACGTCGATGACGTATTGTTGAGTTCCCTTCGAAAGGGAACGAGATAGTGTCAAAAATACGCTTTTTTTATTTACACAGCAATAAATAACAGGAAGCGTGAATCTTCAGGAGGGGTTTCAGGCCAAAATAACAAACAAAAGTGGTTCTAACTAAAGAGGAATTAAATGTAACTTACCTAACAAAAGAAAAATCCCAAAGAAAAAAAGTACAACAGCCTTCCCTTACTCCCTAACTGACCAGTAAACAAGAGAAAATGATTAATCAATCACCAATTAAACCCCACTCAGAGGGAGTGGGAGAAAAAGAGAGAGACAACGAACTGCACACAATAACAGGTCACAACATCAAGAAATCAGAGAAATAACAAAGAAAAATAACACATTACGTCCTGGGACTTAACAGATGTAATTGCATTAAATACTATAGAACAATCTACACAGTAAAACAATAGTGGATTTAACATCAACATTTAATATTTTGGTCAGTTCAAGGATAATTTATGCAACATTATATTATTTATTTAAAATAATTAAAAGAGCAGTTTCATGTCTATCCTTGGATTGTTGAACTGGTCAAGGTTGATATGGGATTTATAAAGTAATTAGTAATAAGTAATGCAATATTTTTATTATTAGTACATGTTGAATATTTAATTAGTAGCTAGTAATTATTTACTTTTTTAGAGTAACTTACCCCACACTGTTTATATCCTATAAACACTTGATACCAACTGGAGTGGTGTGGAGTGTGTTTCTTCTTAGATGATATACACTTAAATTTGCCTATGTTTGAATTAACCATAATTATCTCATAAGCATGCACTTAAAAATGTAGCCTGAATCATAACATGACTACATTAAAAACAACTTTTTTCTTTATGATTTTAGACCAAGATTCCTTGTACGTCATATAGGACGTTTGTTGAGTTTGTTATGGCTGCTTGGTTTCTTGAAGGCAAGTGTTTCTCACAAAAGCTTTTGTGTCCAGTAAATGAGCACAATACTCCTGATGATTGATGGTGGTTTGGGTTTCAGTGGGCTTTGAAGTATGGTGTAATGCTACATGTGTTTGTGTTTTGCTCTTCCCTTCGTTCATGACCTTTTCTGTTTTGTTTTAAAAGAAGGGACAGTGTATGTGAGAAAGAGAAGGGCAGAGCGGAGGAGGGGGAAAGGAAAGATTTTGTGCCTTGTATTGCCCTGAAGACTCTCTCATCTGCCCACTCTGAAATGACACGACATTAATGAACATATTGCTCAGCCAATCAACACAACAGTAGCTTTTCTGTTGTTTTACAAGTACAGTTTGCAACTTATATCTCAATGATCCTATAAAAGATTGTACATGTAAAAGGGATGCTTACAGTTACATAATATAACACCTCCTTTGTTTGAATATGAATTTACAATAATAACTCAAAAAGAGATGGCCTCACAAATAACAGTTTACAATTACTACTTGCAATCGAAATACTGGTATCAACAGGATATTTGATGGATGTCATGCAGTTTTCACTGATCTCTTAATAAACAGAGCACAACCTGTGACCTTTGTCCTTTTCTCGACACCGGTTGGTATGTTGCGTGACCACAACTCGAGTGAAAATTGACCTCCCACGTGGACACAAGTAAACAGATTACAGACACACTCCTGCTTTCAATTAAACGCTAGTGAGATGACAACTCGCACGTTCATTCAATCAGTCAATGATTGGGCCTTTAGAACCAGAGAATCAAGCTAAATTGCCTCATGTAGAGGTTCAGTCACTTCGTAATTGGTTTTGGAGGCATAGATTTGATTCTAACAATTTAAGAGAACTTAACACATTTGGTACTCTAAAGTTGGATATGTTGACATCTCTCAGTAATAGAGCAGGACAAGACTTTGTGTTTTATCTAGTTAGCATTATTCTAGTAAGCATCAAGGCTGATCAGCTGCACATTTCCTTTCAGTAATTGTTTTAGCTTTTAGTTCTTCTCATTGCTGTCATCACATCAGATGTGCCAACACATATGACTACACACAGGATGTGAGCTGTCAGAGGAGTTACATTAGGTCAAAAAATGTCCACTAGCTATTGTATGTTTACCCAATACAGTCCTGCTGCCAAGTCTAAAAGTAGCCATCCTTGAACCCAAATTAAACAAAGAAGCTGAAATTGTGTTTTTTGCATATAGCATGTTTTAAGTGCTTAGACCTTTAGGCTTTTTGTGTTTTAAGTATCCCATACAGGGCCTTTTAGGGCATGTTTATCTAGACATGTTCCTATTAGGGAGAAATATCTAAAACTGTGAATGTCTAAAAATATCTCTTGAAGAATGTTGGGAGTGATTTTACACCCTTAACCCCAACTTTTGCTGTACAATATTTAATGGATGGTTTGTAAGAGGTGTGCAAAGCACTTTAACTGCACTATATCACTTTCAGCAGGGTAAATCCTGGAGATATGTGTTGTTGCAGAATTCCAGCTCTGATCAAAAACACATGAATCAGCTTCCCTTTAAAATGACAAACAGGTGTGTTTGAGCTGGGTCACAACCAAACTCTGACAAAAAAATGGCAGGCTGAGACTGAAAATATTGCTTTCAATGTTTCACTTCTGCTTTCTTTCTTTCCCTGCCTGTCTCTTTCTCAGGGTGACCATACGTGGGCCACCATGCTGGGGCAGAGCGTGAGGCTGCAGCCGGTTGCCATCCAAAGCCTCTCAGAGCTCGAAAGAGCACGTCTGCAGGAGGTGGCCCTTTACCACTTGGAAAGAAGAGACTTGGACTTTAAGATCAGCATTCCTAGAGGTACATTTCCTTTACAGTGATATGCGTGTTGAAACACTTTTTGTGCATAGATTTAAATGCACGATAATTTGCAGTGTCACACAGTCAAGAAGATATGATTGTTTCAGACAGATGCTTATCAAATACCCATGCAAATACATCACAGTCAATTCATAGGTATTTTGGGGGGATTTCCAAAAATAAATTCTTCAGATAAGATTCTGCTATGAGGAAAAGGCGAATGTAAGATAGAGTACAGGAGTGCCGTACCAACACAATGCCTAGATTGTTAAACACCAGTGTTGGCTCATCATGACCTAAAAATAGGTTCCAGGCCGCTTCGTCATGGACAGCAAGGAAAAATAGTTCTAAATCCAATTTATAAAATGAAATTAACCATATTATTGACGTATATATTTTGTTGGCTGTGTCTTCAATCAAGGTATTTTAATACAAATTCACTTGGCAGAAGCAGCCAAATTAGGCAGATGTCAACATAGACAGATTGGGTGACATGTCCTTATCCCTGAAATCCATAAGCAAAACCATGCAAGATAAATATGTCATGTTAATAATTTTGTATATTGTTGAGCCTTTGCAGTTCATTGTACTTTTATGACATTTTAATTATTGGTTTGAAAGAAATTGTAGTGTACATTTTTACAATGAACATTTTCGGTTCTGTTGAGTTTTGGGTCATGAATCAAACCAGTTTGTTGTAGACAGTTAAACATTAAAGGGTTATTTCACCCAAAAATGAAAATTATCCCATAATTTACTCACCCTCATCAAGCCATCCTAGCCAGTCCTATGTGTTTGTGTTTTGACTTGAGGTATCATGCGAGAGTCCCCTTTTGTCCTACCATGGAAAACCACATTGTTTTGTAGGAAGTGGTATTCCCAGCACGTACAAGCAACTTCACATGGTCAGATCAGGAAAGGTCATCCTCTATTCGCAATAAAAGTTTTCAACTGGTCATCTGTGAGAAGACCTCATTCGGCACTCTAGCTGACCATGGGGAAGAAGTCACCACAATTTATGGGAAAATGGATGTAACATTTTCCTCCCAAAGGAGAAATCTGTCAGATTCAGCCTGGTGGTTTACTCCGCTCCTCTTGGAATTGTCATCAACGTGTTTGGCAGCTATTTTTGGGGAAGATGAATGTCCTTTGGAGAGTTAAATTAAACTTTGTGAAAGACACTTAAGAGAATTCAGAAAGCATGTCATGAGTAATTGACCTCTGCGTTTGGCTTTTTTTAATTTTCTGGTTAGCTGGTGGCTATTTGAAAGTTACATTCTTCAAACTTGCTGCATGCTGTTTGAAATATTGTGATTCTTAATCTTTGTAAACTCTAGCTGTATGCAGGCTGAAGCTGTTGACTTTGTTTTCAAACTCTGCTTTGGCCTGAAGATTATTTATTCTAAATCAGGCAAATATCTCTGCGTGCTCTCTGTTCATTCCCCTAATCATCCCTCTGATGGGGGCTTTAGCCCATGATGACTTGGCGTGTGGGGAAGGTTGGGGGCAGTTGCCATAGAAATAAACTCTCATTTCCTGCAGTCATGGGAATATGACCCCACCTAAAGCCCCTCTGCTTGTGCTGCGATCCCTTTTTGTTTTCTCTATCTCTCTGGACATCTCAACAGCATCTTTTACATTTTTCTCCTCAGCTCCACAACCCAGACCTCTTTATGAATTCATCTGATTCAAACCAGTCAAAGTATATCTTTTTAAGTTCAGGGCACAACAAAATGCCACCAACGTAATCGAACTTAAGGAGGAAAAGGTTTGATGGTGTAAACACAACTATTGGTTTGAGTTTAAAATGTTGTGGAGGAAGTTTTAAACCCACTAAAGGGAATCGCAATTCATCCCACTTTTACTGTTCTCCTATGGGCCGTATAGACAGAGTACATCAGGGTTATGAAAACACACAGACAAAGGTATTTTAGTTTAGCTACTTAATTTCAGCTCTAAATTTGGAAAGAATACTCTTTCTCTAGCAAAAATGAAGGATAATTGTGGCTGTTTATCTATCCAGGAAATGTTTTTGCTTCCAATTTTGTGTTCCTCACAGCCTTCACTGAATATGAAGGTTTTATATTGTGCTTGCCTTGCCAGCTCTGTCCCCATTCTTGGTGCTTAATGGGTTTTGCTTCACTATCAGCCATCTAAATGGAACACATTTTAATTTTGGGAATGGACGACTTGCTGTTACATGCATCCGTTAGGATGTTTGTGTTACTGAATGTGCCACTAGCTATTTTATGTGTTTAAATGTGTGATAAACGTATTGCATTTGGTATGCAAATCAGAAGCTTTAAGCATTAGAATTTAATACAACGCCATTTATAAGTTTGGGGTCAGTAAGATTTTTTTTGGGAAGAAATGAATACTAATTCAACAAGAATGGATTGTTCCGGAGTGACACTGTTCTTCTGAATTTTCTATTCATCAATGAAAATTTAAAAATCACTGTTTAAACAAAGAAATATAATAATATATAATATATTTTACTGTGGTGAGCATAAGAGACTTCTTTCAAAAACATTACAAAAATCTTACCGACCCCAAAATTTTGAAAAGTATTGTCAACATTAATTTAGTAACATAACATATTTTGTGTTATGATATATGTATATATGTTATGATATATGTGTATATATTTTTTTCTCTATATACTGTAAAAAAAAACCTAAGAAAAAGATTGCTGTGATTATTTATCACAAGTTAAAAGGGATAGTTCACCCCATAATGAAAATTCTGTCAGTAATCTCTCACCCTCATGTTGTTCCAACCCCGTAAGACTTTCTTCGGAACACAAATTTGAGACTAAATCTGAGAGCTGTCACACTCCTCCATAGGCTTCTATGTTATTGAAACTTGCCGGCCCAGAAAAAAGTTAGTAAAAACATTGTTAAAATAGTCCAAGTGACTACAGTGGCTCAACCATAAGTTTATCAAGCGACGAGAATACTTTGTGTGGGCAAAAAAACAAACAAAAATAACGACTTTATTCAACTATTCATTTCCTTCTCTGTGGGCCACGAGCGCACAGCGCTTCTGGGTTGTACGTCACACGTAGGCTCAATATTGACCGATGCTGGTCATGCGTGTGACGTACAACCAGAAGCGCTGCGCAGTTACACTACGTGAACTAACTCGAGGTTAACTATCCCTTTAGAATAAGAAATACTGTGTTGTTTCAACTTAAAAAAAGTAGGTGTTCATGCTTGACTGATTAAGTTTAGTTAACGTTAATTTAGTTTAGTTAAGTTAAGGATATTAGTTTTTAACTAATTGCTACAACATTGTTTTACAGATCTATACACAAAACCAACCATAATCTTGTTTTTTTTTTCTCTCCAGAGATTCGTAAGAGAAGGAAATCACTACGGAGAAAGTTTGACTCCTTCTCAAAAGAAAAGAAAGAGCGAGGCAAGAGATGATCATATAACATTTTTCACAGATCTTTAAATCTCATGCAACACGGTCATTTACACGGACTACTTTTGAGTAGTCAAAAGATGTTGTTGAATTATCTTGTTTTAATTTTAAATCTGTCACAATACATAATTAAAAAGGTTTGAGAGTGGGGAATCACATTTTCTTTAAGTGTTTGCCATGCAGCATTCCTGAGCACAGATGGTCTTGTATCTCTGATAAACAACCTATATAAACTTTGTCATGTCTTCAAGTGATCTCTTTTATTTTAAACCACGATAAAATGATAATGAAACTTATATTTGTCCACTTTAATAACTCTATCTTCACGATGTCCTTGTTAAATCATTACAACTGTAATAATAGTAATAAAAACACTACAAAGTCTTTTTTTAGTGAACATGGCAGAATAGAGACTTAGCAGTTACTTAAAAATGGTGGCCTCCGCTGTGAATCCTCAGAGTCTGGTTGCCAAGACTGTTTTGTGGGTCACAGTTCTGGCAAATCTCCCATAGGCCTTTAAGACACACAGCTTTAAGACTTTAAGACACAGGATACTTTACATTAATGTAGCTTTACTCTCAAGAATCTGCATCCCTGCAATGCCATGTTCAATGCTTTCTATTTAGGTGTTCATCTTAGTTTTTGTCTAGGGATAATTTTAGAGGCTCAAATACTGGATACTGACTCACATGCTGAAACCATCTAAACGATTCTGAAACTGATAACAATTTCTTCAAACTGTATAATGTGTGTAAACAGTAAAACCAGATTACGTGAGGATACTCATCAAAGACTGGAGAGCTGCTTTTTGCAGACTTTTGAATTGTATAGAATTTTGATAGAATTTGACAACTACATTATCATTCGAAAGTTTGGGGTTGGTAAGATTTATTGTTGTTTTTGAAAGAAATGTATTTTGCTCACCAAGGCTTATTTAATCTAAAATACAGTAAAAACAGTAATTTAGCAAAACAATTAAAAAAAAAACAGAAAACAGTTAAATATATTTTAAAGTGTCATTTATTCTTGTGAAGCAAAGCTGAATTTTCAGCATCATTACTCCAGTCTTCAGTGTCACATGATCCTTCAGAACTCGTAATATGCAAATTTGCTGCTCAATAAATATTTCCTATTATTCTCAATGTTAAAAACAGTTGTGCTGCTAAATATTTTTGTGTGGAACTATGACACATTTTTGTCAGGATTCTTTGATGAATAGAAAGTTCAAAAGAACCGAATTTATTTGAAATAGTAATCTTTTGTAACTGTCTTTAAATGGACTGCATTTATGTAGCGCTTTCACAGACCCAATGGCCACCAAAGCGCTTTACATATTGCCTCACATTCACCCATTCACTCACTCATTCATACACCGACGATCAATTTAATGCATGAATGTCTTTAATGTCACCTTTGATCAATTTAATGCATCCTTGCTGAATAAAAGTATGAATTTCTTTAAAAAAAATCTTACTAAACCCAGTGTATGTTTGAAACACTATAATGCTGTGTTGTAGCCTACATAATAATGTTGTAAATAATAATAGTAATGCTTTATTTCAATGGTCCACTTCCGACAGTCTACTAACTAAAAGTAACCTTACAACTATGTCAACTTATTCTACTAACCCTAACACTTAACCCTATAACTTAACAGTCTACTAATACTGTAATGAGAGTTAGTTGACATGTAGTTGCAAAGTCACTTATAGTTATAGTATTTAACTTTGCTTGAAGAGCTCAAACTGATCTCAGAGCTGCTCTGAGCGCTGCCGGTGCTAATGCAGCACTGATTCCTCAGTCAGTTGGATTTGTTTGACCGTGTTCCTGGCATTCTGCCAAACGCCTGCCACCTGCAACCACAGTCTGGCACTTGTTTTCAGCATGTGCGTCAGCTGCACGTTCAGGCACAATGTGGCAGGAGGGGAGGGATGAATGAAGGACTAGGCTGATAGGGTGGAAGGAGGAACATCTTTAAAGAAGACTCAATCCCCATATCCATCCAGCTTATCAGAGGACTAGCGGCCAGTGGACCAGACCAACCTGACCTGCCACCAGATCTTTATGCCTTGGGGCAGCGATAGAAGAAAAGGGATTGTGAAGAGGGGAGAGAGGAGATGAGAAGAGAAGAAAAAGACAAGGCTGCTTTGCTTTTGTGTTACATTGCCAGCCAAAACAGATCAGCTGTAAGCTCAGTGTAGTCCTTTTAGGGTGTTAAATTTGCTATTTAAAAGTGCTTTACGTATACACGTCTTTGTACCTCCCCATCGATATAAATAGCTTGGATGGGTTAAGTTCAATCACAGTTAAGCTGCTTTAAAATAATATGTTAAATAAAGCTTTTTTAATTGAAATAATGCATGTGAGATCCTGCAAAAGTCAAGTGGATTTGATTTTTGAAGTGCTAATATGTCTCATGTTTTAATTAGTTCAGCAATCAGTCAATCAAGTAAAATGTTAACTGTCTTAAAGGGTTACCTACAGATGGACCTAAAAATGGACAAACTAGTAACAGTTATTTTTATCATTGCAATTTCTGGTTAAAAGACAAGGTAATATTGCACATTTGTTTCTTCATAAGGATCAGGGGCGGATCTAGAAAAATATTTATGGGGTGGCGAGAGGGGGGCAGGAATTTTTGAGGGGTGGCAATATATGGCAGCCGTATATACAGTGAAATTAATCACAGTTAACACAGTTCGATGAGAAATAGTATGTAGCCTACACACTACAAAAGGGCTCAGGCTGCCATTTACAAACTCAATATCATGCAATCAATGTCTTGCATTTGAGGTGAAACTTTATATTAGGAATAAGTGTAAAAAAGGGGAAAAAAGTCGGCACACCTTTATATTCACCTGGGTCACCTAAAGGCGGGGTGTGTTTAACTTTTAGTTGTCTGACGAAGAGCCTACCTACGTGCTTGAAACGTTACCACCTGTGTGTGAGTCCATTCAATTTTTCACAATTTTGGAGCCAAGGTGTGCCGACGTTTTTTTCCCTTTTTTATATATTTTTTTTTCTGTTGAGCACCCAAATTGAGTGTTTTGCTGTGGATGTGCGTGCTTTTGGATCTGATTAAATTTTTTATAAGTGGCCATACAATGTGATCTCACTTAATAGGAGATAGAAGCATGATAGAAGTAAGGGGCATTATCACATGAAAGGCATTAAGGTAAGACACAGGCGAGTGTGCGGATAGACACTTCCGGTTTCGCATTACACCCGGTGCAGGGAGCCGGAGAAAGCCGAAAATTATCTCTTATAGTTGTTTATAGAATCAATTATATCACTTAAAATACTACTAAGATCCATATTACTACAGTATCACACGAGCCAATGCCAATTAAATGCACGGATGCATAGTCAGATTAATGAATGAAATACAACTGTTCACGAACAGAAGAATGTATTGGACTCATGCTGCATTCGCAATCACAATTATGCCTACTGTAAATATAGAGTTACAACTACGATTAGAGTTGTTAAATAAAATACCCCGTGAACATTCACACGTTTGCTTTGTAATAGGCTACAATTTATCTCCATAAATACTATTTTCTTAATTTTCTTAATTCACTTACATCAATTGCTCGATAAATATTATTATCACATATTTTACATTTATATTTTTAACTGTAGGTACCACAAACAATTTAATATAGCTAAGTTTTTGTATATTTTACGCATAGTAAAAAACTGTATGTGCTGCTTATAAACACCAGACAGATAATGATTTATGAAACAGATGCTCTTTACTCATCTTACTTGCACAAAATAAAAACAGTAATAGAAAGCATAGAAACGCACTGGTGAAATAAACTGAAAATTATATACATTTAAAAATTTGGTCGGGTTGAAAACTTATCTCTCTGGTAATGGAACTCGGTCGCTGTTGTCTCTTGCTCTCGCTGTCTCCCGCTCTCGCTGTCAGATCACCGGAAGTTTTTACCGGAAGTATTGGCCCACACACTCAAGTTCGAACGTCAACGGTTGCCATTTGTGCACGGAGCGAATTCACTGCAGTCGGACATTGGAGATTCGCGCTCGTAAATTGTCAAATTGGCCATAACTTTTAATTCGTTGCTGCCAACTGGGGTGGCAGCAGGGGTGGCATGGCTTTCTTTTAGGGTGGCATTTGCCACCCCGGTAGATCCGCCCCTGATAAGGATCATACTGAAGCTGAAGATATCTGAAACATAGTGTCTATAAATACTTTCAAGTCATGTAAAAATCTAAATGTGATTTGTGGCTGATGGATCTCAAACGCAACTTTATTTAACATATGCAAATATGTTAATACCTTTTACTGTCTATGGTTAATACTTAAAGGAGCATTTAGGAATCTGAAATTTCTAACCGTTACTGACACCAGTGGCCTTTAGAGAAACTGCAGCCAGTCTCATGCTCGTTCTCGGTGCGCACGCTTGTTGGCAACTTACGTTTTTTACTTACGAGGAGTTTCCGTGGGCTCGATTGTGCTGGAGGCTGGTCGCTTCTTTCCGCCCGCAGAGTCCATTTGAAACACAACTGTTAGCGATTGCCGCTGCTTACTAATGGCTGCCGGATGTAAGCCCAAGTAGATGAGAACGCGCGTGACGTCACATTTTGTGAATTTTCGCGCCAATTCGGACCTATTCCACACACAATGGACTATACAAGCTGATAGAGGCAACCGTGGGGGACAGTCAAGGTGTCATTCTTTCTATTACATTATGGTTGGCTCATAAATGTACTGTACAAATGAAAACTCTATCTTAAAGATTTTTTTTTAAGTAAAAAACTACACATAGCCCCTTTAAAGCTTTATTTAACATATTAAAAGTGCAGTTTTTTTACATAGGCCAAAAATAAGCCACAGGGGACAATTAAATATTAACATATTTTTGTATTATTAAGGCAAACTACTGCAGGTGAATGTAAAACTTTTAACTGATTGATATTGGTATACTTTCCCCTGCTGATTAATCACAGTAGCCTACATTAACACAACTGTTTGATGAAAGGTTGTTTAAATATGCAAATAATGCATTTTCTTATCAAATATGCACTAATTTGCTTACATTTCCAGAACAGAAATCTGAACATTGGATAAAGCCAGGAATTTTTTTTTACAAAAATAAAACGGGAATGTTTGGTGTAAGTGCTACTGGAGTGGAGATTTCTGACTCCACTCCACTGATTTCTGCCGAAGAAAAATACTCATTTTGAGAAAACTGTGTTTAAAGATATGTTTTGTAATTGAAATCTACAGACACAAATAGATAAAGTGTAATACAATCAAACATTTAAATGTGTATTCTGGATCTTTTCTTTCCATTGGTCTAAAAAAAAAAAAAAAAAAATAGGTTATGGAAGCAAAATAGCCCCAAAATCTCAAAATTGACCAGTGCATGAAAAAGCAATAGTTCTGCCTGTAGTGTCTAGTGTCAAATTGCAACACATTTCCTATTGGTGAATGGTAAAGTATAACTTCTTTCTTAAAATTTGACTTTGCTCATATATAGAATGTAAGCAAGTACAAAAATAGTGCCGTTGAAGCACTGTAAAGTGTGTAAATGAACAAGAAGAATAGACTGATAATTGCACATATCAAATGTCATTGCAAAAACCTCAGAGTCATTGTTTACCAAGATAAAGAAAGAGTATGCCATTTTTCATACACTCCCTTCCTGAAATGTAGTGTAAAAACTAGCAGTGACCTTTCAAAAAAAATTGACATGTTTCTTACGTATAAGAGAATTCATTGATTTGGAAACTATGGAAACTTTAAAGCGTGCACCTAAATAAGGATGAATTAAAAGGTCCATAGGCCTACTGTTAAAATCATTTGTTTGTTGTCTCTCCCACAGAGTCTGCGGCCAAAGCATTCGGTATCCCTCTCGCCCAGGTAATCGCAAACGATCGGGCACACAAGCAGCGGCAGGATGCTCTGAAAGAGAGCCGACGGGACTGTCTGGACCTGGAGGCCAGTGTTCTTCACTTCCGGGCCGAGAAATCGCAGCAAAATGGAAACCGGCCACTGGGCGATACAGCCTTTTCACCTGGTGCTGCCTCAACACCAGCATTGGAGGTCCACAGCAAACCTCCCACATCAGCGTTCATGGACAACACCTCACGCTCACACAGACGGGTAAGGGAAACAATGTGTGCCGCACAAAGCTGTGATATGTACATTTAAAGCTACACTACTCTATGTACGTTTGGCCCTTTAGCAGTTGAAGCATAAAGGCTTACTTGCAGAGGAACATTGTTTTGGTCATTATGTGAGTTGTGCTTCAGGTCCGCTATTCCGCGCGGTTGAATCTGATGGCTTGATTACTGATGAACGCTTTAGCAGTGTGAATGTCACTTACAAAACTCTCCCAATAATGAAAGACGGATAGGCCATTTGAAAAATATGTCTTATGAGCAAGTAGTTTATATGCCATTGTTTTTTGAGTTTGGCAACACTTGAAATTAGACATAACGATTGCCATTCATATCGGACAAGGGTGGAAAGTAACTTGGCAAGGCAAATATGGGAAAATAGTAACTGGTATTGTTACCAAAAGACATTGTTTTGTGAAACTAGTCAATGCACAGCAAATGTGAGGCTATTCGATGTTGATTCATGTTTTATTTCATGTATTGTCCTTTCTCCTTTTTACTTACAAACTCTTTTCGATTCAAGGTTCAGTTGTTGTGGCTTCAAGCGACTTCAACTGCATAGTAGTTGCCTTGCTGTGAGAGATTGTTGCTGACATCTCATACCTGAGCAAATAAGAGGAAAAGACACTATATACACAAATACAAATCAGGGCCAATAGGAACTGCTTGATATCACTAACCTGGCATTCAAAGAATATGGTCGATATGGTACATCTCATAAAAATCTGGCTGAGGCTTATAACCCAATCTAAGCAACTTGTTCATAAAAAAGCAACAAAAAAAAGAAGATAATTCACTGTTTTCATTTACTCTGTCAAGAATAAAAGTTATAAAAAGAGAAATAGAAATACAAAAAAGACAGAAATGCTTAATTAAATCATTTTTGAGGAATCAGATTTTCCTTGGTCTTTTGAAATACTGTAAAACAGACGGGTATGTTCCATATATAAAAAGTTATATAAAGTTAATTTTCAGGAAGTGTCATCAAATTATAATGAAAAAAATAATAACAATAAATTCAAATATAAAATTCAAATGAATTTTGATAAAATTTTAAATAAAATAAATCATTGATCATTTCAGTCTGATCTTGAGTTTATTCTGCACATTTCACTAGGTGATCATATAGGCTTTAAAAAAGACTGAAGAATGGGACAGTTAAAACAATATTTGATAAAAAAAACTAACACAACATAAAAAAAAATTAGAAGACTTTTTAAAAATAATTGATGTGCTTTAAAACACTGACACCGTCATTGAACCGAATTGAATCAACAATGAACTAAATTAAAGTAAAGACACTATTGTCTTCTGTAGAGCTGAAATTGAAGTCGTTTCACTGTTATTTATTGAACTTTTAGACTGTTATTTTCCTGTTTATTACTGTGAAGCTGCTTTTCAACAATCTGTATTGTATAAAGCGCTATATAAATAAATGTGACCGACTTGACATAAAAAAAAACGTTATGACCACTTCAATAAATAAAACAGTGCTAATTAGTTCAAGGTACACAAACACAGACATCAAGTAATTGATTATGGACATTAATATGAGGAATATCATAAACATTATGGTATTCCTCATATTAATAATGGCTAAGACGTTTGTTATTACCGAGTCAGGCAGCAGTCAGCGTGATTCAGGTTATTGTTTGATGCCGTATGCGAGATTTCCATACCTCTCTCTATGACTGGAGACAACATCTCTATGGGTGGCTACATATCAGCAGGAGGGAATGAGATCTATGTCTGTGTCTTTGCCAAATCAAACTATCCATTCTGTCCACCCAAACATGGAGAGAGAAAGGAAAAAGAACAGATTACTGACATTCAGTCATCATTGTGTTGACATTTGAAAAGCTTTTATAAATTCTGTGTATATTTCTTTTGTATATATATAGCATAAATAGATTTATTGTGTTCATTTTTTTCTCTCTAACTGTCTTTGAGCTCCACTGATCAGTGTGAAAGTGTTTCAGGTGTTTACCAGTTTTAATAATCCATTGTAAATAGAACAGGCTTTCGCTCAAATTTATGTTGTCATTCTGACCTTCATCGTCTACTACGCCGTACGTACGCCATATGCCTTAACCGTCATTCCTGTGACTATTGACTACTGACCTTAATGACTAACTATCTTTTATTTCTCTCTCTATATCAGGGAGGGATGTCTGTAGACTGCATCTCTGATCTGGTTGAGAGTCAGTCCAGACTACTGGAAGCTCTGCAGCTTTCTCACCCTAATGAGCTGGAGATGAAAAAGGCTGCTGGTCGAACACAGGCCAAACTCAGTCTCAATCCCATCTACAGACAAGTTCCCCGAGTGGTAGAGCGCTGCTGTAACCACATCCAAAACTACGGTGAGCTGCAAACCCCATTACAGCACAACATGCCCAGTCGTTACGTTTAAATTGGCGCAGGAAGTTGAATTGAAAATTGAATTAGATTGGCAGGCAAAGAAATTGACTGAATTGCAATTGAAACTAGTTTGAAACAGTAGGGAAATTTCATTAGGCTTTTTCATTTGATTGTGTCCATTCTTACGTATAGTACTTTTTCTGAATATTTAACTGATTAAACATTTCTCTATATGAAGTTAAATGAACAAATGACAGTTAAAATTAACCCATTCATCAAAACAATTTCAATTTTAACATACAGCACTACAAATTATACACCACATTGTATTTAGACAACTTTATATTATTATTATTTTAGCTCCATCCCAACAGGGAACATTCTCAGAACTTTCTAGTGGAAAAATTTAGATGGAAAAATATGTTTCAAGACTTTTGCGTTCGCTCGAAAAACTTTTGCGTTCCCCAGAGAAACTTTGCGTTCGCTCGCAAAACATTTGCATTCCCCCAAGAAACTTTTTCGCGAGTAAATGCAAAGTTTCTCAGGAGAATGAAAACATATTGCGAGCGAGCGCAACGTTTCTCAGGGTAGGGAATACAAAAGGTTTGCGAGAGAACGCTAAAGCATTGACAATTTTTACGGCCATCTTATATTTTTTTCCATCATCATGTTCCTTTAGGGGCTGCGTAAAGTTATGGCAAGGTTCTTTTAAAGTTATGTACGAATGTTCTTCCAGTAACATTAATAGAATGTTCGTTTAATGTTATTTGGTCTTTAATGATGTTCTTAAAATATCAACATGTATCGTTCATGGAACATTTTTTTCTGAAACATTTTAGTTGGACGTTTGTATACCGGTAATGTTTTTTTGTTTTTTTTTAACTGCTTGTTTGTTCCGAGAAAATTCAAAAGGAATGTTTTCATAATGTTCGTTAACAAAGATAAAATGCTTTTAATACATTTAAGAAACTGGCGTTTTGAAAGTTCAGGGAACATTCAGATATAACTTAATGGGAACGTTAGAATAAATTTTTTCAAGCTGGGATTTTGAATAAGTAAATTAGTTTGTTGTGGAAAATAAAGTGATATTCCACCATTAAAGTTCATTAATTAAAAATAATACAATACACAAATTAAATACAAAATTCAATAGGTGGCATTTCAAACATTGTATTTTTAACATGTTCCTGGAAATACCCTGTATGTTTTGTGCATGATCATAAAAGCATGTGTGTTTATATACTTTTAATTTCTTTGGATTTCATTCCACTTTAATTCTACTTAATTAAAATTAGAATTTAGGCTTAATTCAAATTCAAGAATGATTTGATCTGATTTGAAGACCACTTTAAGTGAAATGCTTATGAACTATCTGGGAGTACGGTAGTTAGAAACTCCATGTTAGAAATACTGAATGTAAACCCAAGTTCTTTTATAGATTTTTGTTCTTTCCCTGAAACATAAGTGAACTAATTTGAGTACATCCTCAGGCTCATAACACACCCTTGATTTAGGTTACAAATAGAAGGTCACCCAGATGAGACACCACTCAAAAACAGTAAAACAGATATCAAATCAGGAAGATGAAATATGAGCCCAGCACTTGTTTACTGTTTACTATCTCTCTCTCTCTCTCTCTCTCTCTCTCTCTCTCTCTCTCTCTCTCTCTCTCTCTCTCTCTCTCTCTCTCTCTCCAGGATTACAAACTTTAGGGATTTTCCGTGTAGGCAGCTCCAAAAAAAGAGTCCGTCAAGTAAGTTTGTTAGTTCCATCTGCTCTCTAGAGCCAGTTTACATCACTGCACCATACACAACATTTGTCTCTCGCATGTGGCATGCGCCCCCTGTCTTTCATATCTAGAAACACACTGCTGTCAGAATGATACTGACACACTGTTTTATCTGTTTGTGCAATGACAGTCTCCTTAACAGTGAATGTTTTAAATACTGATCATAGCACGTACAGCGTCTTGTTTTCATAGCTGACCTCAGACTGACTGTGATTTGTGTGTGTGTGTATATTATGGTGTGTTTATACAGGAACAGGATACATGGGATACTCGAGTCTTGTGTGTGGTGGCAGTTTGCTCGATGATGTTTTATTCTTGTGTGTTTCCAGCTGCGCGAGGACTTTGACATTGGGATAGATGTCGTGTTAGACGAGGAACACAGCGTTCATGATGTGGCTGCATTACTGAAGGAGTTTCTGAGGGACATGCCTGACCCCCTGTTACCACGAGAACTCTACCAAGCCTTTCTGCACGCTAACCGTATGAGCACACTGTCGTAAAGACAGGCATTCACAAATTATTTAACATCTATTATTATACAGGAATCGGCATACACAGTTTAATGGTGTAATTCCATAAATACTCATTATTGTATTAGCTGTTATGACATATGCTCACCTTAAGAGATGTTTTGTGTCTGTCTCACAGAGTTGAGAGGGGCAGATCAGTTGACATACCTGCAGCAGTTGTTGTACTTGTTGCCACCCTGTAATTGTGACACTCTGCTGAGGCTCCTGACACTCCTTCATATAGTACAGGAGAACGCAAAAAGCTCCACTGGACCCAACCAGCAGGAGGTATGGTATAGTTGTCATTTATGGTACAGATGTTTTTGTTACAGAAAATGTATTGTGTCATTTTTTTATTATGTAAAAACAAGGGATGTTTCAGTTAAGTGTGGTATGAGTGGCAATGTCATAGCTGGACATTGTTTTTAAATACTTAAACTAAATTATAGCTATGTGATAGCTATGTGCCTAAAGAGACCATTGCAATTCAAGGATTACATATATTATATACATACTGTACATAGATAGACACACACAGACACACATACACATTGGTTTTCCATGTTTTATAGGGACTTTCCATAAACATAGTTTTTTTATATATACTGTATTCTATCCCCAACCCCTAAACCTACTCATCACAAAAAACTTTCAGCATTTTTACATTTTTAAAAAACATCATTTAGTATGATTTTTACGTTTTTTTTTCTCATGGGGACCAAAAAATGTCCCCACGAGGGTATTGGATATTTTGGATATTGCCATCTTTGTGGGGGTTATTATTTTTCTGCCATTCTTTTTGTTATTATTATTATTATTAATAAAATAATTCCTTAATTTCCATTACATACTCGATGCATGTTGGTTCTAATTGTGGTCCTCTTTTCTCTGTCATCTGCTTTTTTTGCATCAGCATGTTTGTATGTGTGGAATCTTTATTAAAAACAAATATTTTCCAGAAATACCTTGTAAAGTTGTTGTTTTTTTAAAAACAACGCATTCCACATTAGTTTATAGTATTAGGGTTTGGGTTTGCCTATTTGTGACAGCAAAACCTTTAGCAGTGCATTCTGAACTACTGAAATTCATAAACTGGACCCACACTCAAAAAGTCTCAAAAGTCTGGTATATCTTATATCTTTGAGCTGGAGCTGGATTTGAAGGGTATGCACTGCTGCCCCTTATATACTGTACATCCACTGACATATAGCTGCAAAATAAAGAAATAAAATATATAAATCCCCTCAGCAGGATTGGAACCAAGCCCCTTCTGTAAACCAACAAACTATTGTCCTGTAACTGACAGTACCAGATTTAATAATGCCAGTACTCAATAAATTATATAACACTCCCACCAGACTGTCACTATTGGTCGAATCAAATTTTAGAAATCAAATCATGGTTCTGACCTGTTTTTAAATGGGTGTTGTGATTAGATCTCAGGTAACAAGATGACAGCAGCAAACCTGGCGGTGATCTTTGGGCCCAATCTCCTGCAGAAAGAGAGAGGATCAGAGAGAGAGCTCAGCCCTCAAGCTCTGGGCATAGAGGACAGCACTGCCATCATCTCCGTCACCCTAATGCTCCTCCAGAACCACCAACACCTCTTCATGGTGAGAGAGAGAGAGATCAGTGGAGGTGTGGAATGATAAGAAAGAACAGAGGGAATACTATTAGGTCACTCAAAACAAGAAAAATGTTGTTCCAAACTCACATGACTTACTTTCTTCTGTGGAACACAAAAGGAGAAATGCTATGGAGACTGAAGCTTTAACATTTCAAAAGGCCACCAGAACTCCAGAATTTCTCCTATTGTGTTTCATGGAAGAAAGCCATATGTGGAAATGATCAAATAATTACATTTTTGGGTAAAAAATTAAGTTTCAATGTTTTTCTGGGAGAACAGAACAATGGATAATATCGTAGGCCTATACATGATATCTTTTTGCATGCACAGAGCTTGAAAGATGACTTTGTTGAATTATTTCTTAAGTGTTTTTTTTTTATTTCATGCACAGGTGTCTGCTGAGCTGCAGCAGGAGGTGCTCATGAGCCTCATTCAGACGGACCCTGACGTCATTGACTATCTGCTGCGCAGGAAACTCAGGTCAGCTGACTGATAATAGATCTAATAGAAGAATAATATATAATGAATATGGGATTTTATTAGAGCAATAGTCGGGCTCCGGAAGTAAAAACTCATAATTTTTTAACAATAACCTTTAAAGGTTCAAATGAAAATGATTCCATAATTTACTCACCCTCAAGTCATCCTAGGTGTATATGACATTCTTCTTTCAGCCAAACACAATCGGAGTTATATTAAAAAATATCCTGGTTCTTCCAAGCTTTATAATGGGAATGAATAGAGCTTTTGAAGCTCCTGAAAAGCGCATCCATCATAACAATAATCTATACGGCTCCAGGGGGTTGATAAAAGTCTTCTGAAGCGAAGCGATGCGTTTTTGTGAGAAAAATATCCATATTTAATAACTTTATAAACTATAATCACTGGCTTCCGTTCCGTCCGCAAGTCTAGTTCCGGGCGAATAGAGCAAAACTAAACACCGGTCGGTCACGAATTAGAAGTTTAAAACAAGAATTTTTAAAGAGAAATGTCGAAGGAGCTTGAGTTTGTTGCCCAGTCCTGTTTGTTTGAACCGCGAGAGGCTTCTACTCTCATCTAAGCTTACGCTACTCCCACATCCTACGTCATGCGTCGGGTCAGAGGTCACTCTCCCGCCGGAACTAGACTCGCGTACAGCCGTTACCGGAAGCCAGTGATTATAGTTTATAAAGTTATAAATATGGATATTTTTCTTACTAAAACGCATCACTTCACATCAGAAGGCCTTTAATAACCCCCTGGAGCAGTATAGATTACTGTTATGATGCCTTATTAAAGCTTGGAAGAGCCATGATAGTTTTTAATGTACGGTAACTCTGATTGTGTTTGGCTGAAAGAAGAAAGTCATACGATGAGGGTGGGTAAATTATGGGATCATTTTTATTTTTGGGTGAACGAACCCTTTAAATCCCTACAAATCTACTGCAAGCTAAAAGGTTTTTAATAGTATATGCTTTTGTTGAAGCCATCAGCCCGCATTATTTTTACCTTGTTTTGTGGAATTCCTGGTAAAATGACTCTGCAAATAAATTTCCACCAATCAGAGATTGGCGACAAGTAAATTGCTACAAAACAACTTTTTAGCGCCTGCCCACTGACACACTGTGAATGATGTAATCTGCTTGTTAAATCGTGACATATTTAATACTGTTTCTACGCCAAGTGAGAAAACAACAGCCTCAAACAGCGGTTTCCGAGATCAGTGTTGTACTTGTACCCTTGTCTTTTTGTCAGATTTTCAAATCACTTTTTTGCTTCAAATCAAATATAAAATTTGTAATGTTGTGATTTACCTCATAGCTGGTTGGTTTGGTTCACCCCTTTAACTCTTTAATGAAAACTCCCTGTTGGGAAAATGTATGTGAAAAATACTTCCGGAACAAAGGCCACTGAAAAAGTGTGCGCTGTTACACTGTATAATGTAACTTAATCTAAAGAATTTTACATATAATTGCTTTCTTTATCTTAAAGGACAGACCTCTACAACACAGACAGTATTATGTTTACATGGTCAATAAGTTAAAAACTACTAGACTGCATTTTTTCCTCACTCTTAACACTGAGTCTAAAACATCTCTCCTTTGTGACAGCAGTAGTAGCAGCCTTACAATACAGACGGACTCTGGTGGACGGAGGGACACACAGGCATCTCTGGACTCTGTGGGTCAGTCCAGTGATGACCTGTCATCCCTGGAGCCACTGTGTCCTGTTTATCCAGAGACATCTGCGATAGGAAGTCTGAGCAGTGAGGTCTTCCTCAATGTTCTTCATCTTAACACTAACAGGAAACGTGAGTAGTGCTGAGTTCTTCTCAATGAGGCAGTTGTTAGACTAGTAATATCTACTTCCTACTTTTGGGATTCTGTTTTCTCCCTCAATTGTAATTATGGAATTATTATCTACACTACCATTCAAATGTTGGGATAAGTAGGGAGTCAGTAGAAACAGTAATATTGTGAAATATTGATAATATAGTATATGATCAATTAATGGATTCTTTGCTGAATAAAAGTATTCATTACTCTTAAAAAAATCTTCCAAACATTTGAATGGTAGTGTGCTTTCCCTTGTGTAAATGAATGCAAGCAAATTTTGTATGGATATTCTTTTATGCTTTGTATAACAGGGTCCTCTGAGGTTCCACCCAAGTCCATCGTTAAAATGAGGCAGTTTCATTCCCACCACAACCTGCTGAGTCTGACCCAGTCTTCCGCTAATGCCCAGAGTGATGAGCTCCAGGGGCAGAGGCAAGGTGTTTCAAGACAGACCTGCTCAGAGGAGCGCCTTCATTTCAGTCTGGGGCGGCAGGACAGTGGCTCGCAACCACAGAGTCCTAGAGAGAGGGGCATCTGGGTTCGACAGAGCTCCAACACCTCATCCACGACGTCAGACGACAGCAAGCCGCCAAGCAACTTCTGGGACTTTTTCACTGGCAAGGTGTCAGGCTCAGAGACTATAGTATGACCCATAGATGAACAGATGTAGTGTGGGGGTTGTGTGTGCGTGTGTGTGTGTGTGTGTGTGTGTGGGTGGGGGTGGACCGGTACAATTGTAGAGAGAGAACTGGCAGTATACACACACAGATATAATCTATCTGTGGACACTATACTGTTTATATAATATAATCTTAACTAACTGCACTCTTCTAGAAAAAGAGCATGTTAGATTATCAAAAGAATTATTATAAACCTGTCAGAACTGCATATAGCATAGGCTGTAATTAACCTTTTCTAAATAGAAAGCAGCTTGTATATACATGAATCCTCAACATGCACTCAGCAGGAACCGAAAATTTCAAAATAGTCAAAGGCTGACATCTCGTATTATATTTGGTTACATTAGCATTGAAGCTTTCTGAAGTCCTTTTCTGATGTATTGGCAGCTGATTGATTGAGGCTTGGTCTTCACCATTATTGAAGCTTTTACATATATCAACAACTTAAACACATGTCCTTTTTTTAAATAAAGTGTATATAGTACATTTGGTAGCTTTGAATTCGTTTGATCTGTACCCTTAAATGTTGTACATGTTGCTTTTCAGATACCTGTTGTCAGGAGAAGCCCTTCGCTGCAAAACTTCTTCAACGACCATTCACAGTCTCAGAAAAATTAGGTGGAGTGGAAGACTTTCTTTGAAGGATGGGATATTTTTGATAACTTTTTACCTTTTGGAGAACATGCTCTGAACTCATGGCATCACTGAACCACAAGGGGGTGATACTGGTGTCAACATTACATTGACATTAAACTTGCATTTGACTAGATCCTGTCCAAATATCTGAAATGATCTCTATTAATGCTGGACTCACTGTTGTTTTGGATTAAAGGCAGGATTTCCTCCAATAAGGGTGAAACTGTTCAGAGTGACCATTGCCATTTCTATAGCTGGAAGTCTAATAAAAACTACAAACTCTAATACAATCAACCTACCAAGCTTAAATGCAAGACTGACCAAGAAATACACATTAACATAGATGAAAGGGCAAATATGAATTTAAGGTCTGGCCTCAGAGGTGCCAATTCATGTGTAAAAATGATTCTTGAATTCATTCTCCCTCCCAACCATTCTTTTTTTTTTTGTTGTAATACCTTTATTTAACCAGGAGGACCCATTGAGATTCAGAATCTCTTTTACAAAAGAGACCTGGCCAAGGTAGCAGCCAAATCACAACAAATGCATACATAAACACCAAATTACATTTTCATGATAAAAGTAGTACAAAAAGAACACAATGAGACTCTTAAGAAAAACAAGAACATGTCTCCATCACAACACTCTTTACAGTAGTTTTAAATTCATTAATGGACATAAGGGTTTCTAACCTTAGCTCTTTTTGTAGATTATTCCACCCCCAAGGTGCTAAGTAAGAGAAAGCAGTTCTTCCCAATTCGGTTGTAACTCGTGGCACGTTAAAAAGCAACCACTTTGAGGAGCGTAGCTGATAGGTACCAGAGCAGACAGAGAGGAGGTTACAGAGGTACAGTGGAAGTTTGGCAAGTATAGCTTTATAAATAAAGATTTACCAGGGCTGTTGTCTACGAATTTTTAAGTGATGTCCAAGTCCAACCAACTAAATCATAAAGAATGCAGTGATGGGTAAGGGACTTTGTATTTGTTATGAATCGTAGTGATGCATGGTAAACTGAATCAACATGACGCAAGATGGAGGATGCAGCATGCATGTACAATAAATCTCCATAATCAATTACAGACAGAAAAGTAGCTTCCACAAGTTTCTTCTTAGCACTGAAAGTAAAACAAGATTCTTTTCTGAAATAGAAGCCGAGCCGAGAAGCCGAAGTTTTTTGACTAAAGCAGTAATATGTTCATTGAAGGTGAGCTTATCATCTATCCATATCCCCAAGTACTTGTATGAAGACACTCTCTCAATTGATTTCCCATCTAAGGACAAGAGGCCACAGTTGTCAAGTAGCTGTGCTCGAGCTCTTGAGAAGACCATAAACTTAGTTTTCTGTGTATTTAAAACCAGTTTTAGACTCAGTAATGTGTTTTGCAATGCCTGAAATGCAGTCTGAAGTTCCTGCACTGCTACTGAAATGGTGGAAGCCTGGGTGTAAACCACTGTATCATCAGCATATAAATGTAATTCTTTCACAATTTGAGCATGATGAATCTTGACAATTGTCATCCTGGAATATGGCCATGATATGTCTCTCACATGGTTGTTTAAGAAATGAAAAGCTACTGTTGCCAAACATATAACATGCTAGAAACATACTGGCAAGGCAATAGTAACCAGTGAGCGGAAATCAAGCCTGTTTTCAATAGTTTGCTTCATATTTAGTTGGGATACCATGGATAAATAAGAAATAAAAATTCATATTTTTTCATCATTTTAAATTCGAATGTAGTTAGTTGGGTTTAATGTTTACAATATGATTATTTTGTTTTGTTTAGACTACTTCCATGCTATGTTTCCCACTCTTAATGGCGAACAGTCGAGTCGAAGGAACGAGTTTTCCTAGAGTGTGTTGATTTGGATCAGCTCATTTTATGTAAATGGCACTGATACTAGCGAGTTTTAAAAAGCGAGCTCTACGCAATAATTAATTCCCTTTACCGGCCCAATAAAAAAATATTCAATTCATAATTCAAAAGGATTTTCACCGTCAGCTTTCCAGCTTTACGGTTAGTTTTTTGGTCTTTGTTGGTCTCTCTGTCTCTAGACATTTTTCTACTTCTTAATATGTACATTTAGCGATTCTCCCGTTGTCTTCGACTGTAAAGCACGATAATAAGTGTATTGTGTTCCATCGTCAATATCGCATCACCAAACAACATTACGCTAATACTACCGCGTAGATGCGGCCGCCAATGAGCATGAGGATTATCTTCGTCGTTTCAACACAAGGCCAAGGGGTGACCCGCATCCAGGGCTGGACTGGTAATCTGGCATACCGGGCAAATGCCCGGTGGGCCGACGTGCTTTTTGGGCCGATACATCTCATACTTTTTTTTTTGCGGCCCATAAAACTCGTACATCGGCGGCCCACTGGTTTTGTTTTGTTTAATTGACGGCGCTGGGTTAGTACCGGTGTAATGCATTGGTCAAAAAAAAGTAAGCGTCAGTTTTTTTTCCACTGACAGACCGGCCCATGAAACGCGTAGATCAGCGGCCCATTGGTTGTTTTCTTGATTGACACGGGGCTGGCCCAATCACATCTTTAAACACCCCCCCCCCCCCCCCCCACCCCCCCTTTGGGCTTTGAGTGAGCGTGCAGTGTCAAGTGTGTATCTGTCAAAATAGTCTGAGAGATGGAGAAGAAACGCAAGGAATGTGCAGAGAAATAGCGTGTAATAGAAATAGAAAACGCTGTAAAATGTGTCAAAATATGTTTTCTGCAGCAACAGGACCAGCTGCAGAAAACACCCAGTGGCTTATGAGGAGGAAAGTAAGGAGGATCAGGAGAGAGATGAGAAAGTGTAGAGTCCGCGGTAAGCAGAACTACTTTCAAAACACTTTGGCTATGAGTGTAGGAACCCATAACCCAGTTACGCATTATTTCCACATCTGCATAGTTGACGATTACAGAAATTTACTAGAAGTTTAATGAGACGCGTTTTTATCCATGTTTTCCGCCAAAATAAAAGCTTGATGCAGTTTCCGTCAAAATAAAAGATCATGTGCTTATCTCTTTCAAGTTTAGAAATTTGTACAAAACTAATTATGAAAGTTTTCTTTATTTTTCAGTGCATTTGTTTTACAATATATGGCTATTAGACTACTGTCATGAGATTAATGTTATAACTATTATTATGTAGTAGTGTAATATAGACAGACACTGTTATTAAAATAGGTTTAATTTTTTCTTTGTTATATTTGCACACTGAATATGGGTTGGAGCTTTTAATTTTGAACCCTCAAACTGCACCAGATTGATGAATTTAACATTAAAATGCACAGAATTTTCTTAGGGGGAGCATGCCCCCGAACCCCCTTAGAAGGACAGAGGTCCGCCCACCACAGTTTTACCAAAATTCCTGTGAGAAACACTTGTATTTCTATGCCAATGCAGATTATAGCTTGTTTTTAGGATGCATCACTGTGGAGTATAGTTCAATTGTATTAATAAAGTACAATTTTGTACTTATTTCATCTGTTAACTCTCACTCGTTTATACTCACTCATTACATGGCATTAGTGGTATTAATGAATAGGAGTTGAACAAAAACATATTCAAGGGCGTGCAAAGATGGGTGGTGTTTATTATCATATGTAGTGGGCCAGTCTGGACCAAAATGCCAGGCCCGATTTTCTGTCCCAGTCCAGCCCTGCCCGCATCATACATAATTTAAGACACTTTATAGAAAACTAGCTTCTTTAACTCTTACTAGCCCCGTTTCCCAGACTAAAATGCATGTTGAGCTGTTTTAACTGAAAGAAACTTGCGTCAGTGCCATTGTTTTGTGATGCACACAGTGATGTTTTCTAAGGCACAGTTAATACAGGTACGTAAATGTCCTATTTGAACTAAGGCTTAATCCTGGCTTAATCTAAACCCTGTCTGTGAAACCAGGCTTAGATGTTTGCACAATATATCTTTGTGAAAAGTTACCTTCCTTAAAGTGATTACATGACGATGGCACAATCTGTGATTGCTTGAAGTCACAAGTGTTGGCCAGTTTAATGACATCATAAAGAAACAGAGACCATATGAACCTCCTTGAGGTGGTTGATGTGTTTTTGTTTGTTTTTATTTGGGACAAGGTGATCCAGTCCCATCTTTCATCCACACTGTCCACTCCACTCCAAAACCAGATTATTCAGCTGGTTTACTTTTTTTATACATTGCTTTATCGAAAGTGCACTTTTTTCAAACCCAGAATGGAATAAACATATTACAATGTTATGGGAAGAGGCGGAAACAACTAATGCTAGCATGATGTAGCATTAGATTGTGTTTTGTCTCATGTTTTAATGTAGTTGATGTCTATCTGCTAATGCCAACACTCATCAGGGTGCGGTTACTGTGATCAGTGCATTAACGGTTTCTATGACAAGTAACAACTTCTCGAGCTTGCAGCATTAATTTGATAATTCCAACATTATCACCCATACATGTTTGCTTCAACCATATCTCCACATAACATACAACAGTCCTGGTGTCCAAATAAAGGACTAATTAGCAAATGTATAAAAATGGAAATGTCAAAGAAAAGTTAATATAACATTTATAATTACACATAAATAAACTTATGATATAAAAGAGCAAAAATAAAATAAAAATTCCTTCCCCTTTAACTACTAGATCACAAGCCAATTAAAAAAAATCAAATATCCAGTTAAAGGGTTAGTTCACCCAAAAATGAAAATTAAGTCATTAATTACTCACCCCCATGCTGTACCAACCCCGTAAGACCTTTGTTCGTCTTCGGAACACAAATGAAGATATTTATGATTAAATCTGAGAGGTTTATGACTGCTACATAGGCTCCCTAAGGGAATGACACCGGACGGCCCAGAAAGTCATTAAAGAAAATGTTTAAATATTCCATGTCACAACAGTGGCTCAACTATAAAACGAGACTTCAAGAGATTTCCACGACGCGCACGCGCGAGAACTTAACTGAAGTAGTTGAAGGAGATCGCAATTCTCGCGCATGCGTCGTGGCGTCGAAGGACTTCTCTTGAAGTCTCGTTTCAGGCCTACAAGGAAGAAAAGGAATAGTCGAATAAAGTCGTTATTTTTGTTTGTTTTTTCGCACAAAAAGTATTCTCGTCGCTTGATAAACTTATAGTTGAGCCACTGTTGTGACATGGAATATTTAAACATTTTCTTTAATGACTCTCTGGGCCGTCAAGTGTCATTCCCTTAGGGAGCCTATGTAGCAGTCATAAACCTCTCAGATTTAATCATAAATATCTTCATTTGTGTTCCGAAGACGAACAAAGGTCTTACGGGGTTGGTACAGCATGGGGGTGAGTAATTAATGACTTAATTTTCATTTTTGGGCGAACTAACCCTTTAACTCAGCTTAGCGAAGCCTTCATTCAAATGTGATGATGGCATCTACAAACACTCTTACATACCCTGTGTGAGTGTGTGATTTACATGAAATGGCACCATATGTCAGTTTATTTCAACATATAGTTGTCTACTTAAAACACGCAATGCCAGTAGGTTAACTGACAAGCAAGAAGCTTAAACCTCTTCACAGATATTGTGATGTCTTGTTTAAAAGACCTTTTTACATGCTTTATAACAATGTTAAGAGTTGTTATACCATGCATGCATTGATAACAAGTAGACTTTACAGGATGAATGGAATAATAATCAGCAGCAGTGTAAGTTATGACCCCTCACAGATTAAAGCAGATTTGTCAAACCAACAATCAAATAAAACCAGTGTAGTTTACATAGGAAACATGAAATGGAGAAAAAAAAAACAACACCACCTTTTCATTCTTATACCATCTACTTTAGCCACAATACAACAAGCTAGGCAATTGTGTGTTTGAAACTCTTTCAAGAAACCTTACCAAACCTGAAATATGTTACTGCGGTACCTCGCTTGTACATACTTTTCACAAGATTTAGGCTCAAATACCTAATCTGGGTGGGTGTGCTTATTTTTGCCTATAAAGCTTGACTAATTGTCTTGTAAATATTTACTAGCTGTGAGCCAACTGGGAGAAGTAACTCATCCTCCAGGCTGAGCAACATCCACAAAAAAGAAACAATCCTTAACCAATCTAACTATTACAGAGCCATGCAGGCGAAGTCACCGCTTAAACCTGACATTCACAGACAGACCTAAAACTGTACTTCAACTTCACTTCTTGCTTCACTTCCCTTCTAGGTCTATATTCAGTTAAAATGTTATTAAGAGGGCAGAGGAGACGACAGAGATCTAGAGAAGTGTTACTGAGATTAAACACAATAGATGCAGCCAATTCAATTGGCCTAATGAATCAGAAGACTTTATGATGGAGTGCAGAGTCATATTACGTTTGAATTATCCAACATTTCTACTGTTTAATGGCTAAACTGAAAGAGGCTAATCCACATTCATTTCAGACAACCTCACAGTGGTAATGAAACATGAGCGGAAACGTGTGCAGCTTTTGGTTTCAATACGATAGGCATTTATGAGCTTCATCATATTCAGAATAATAAAAAGCCCTGATTTCTACCTCCATCTGTGAAACTCAACAGTTAGAGCACTATTAAGTGCGCACTATATGACATAATCAAACTGTACACTCACTTTGCAGTGCACAAGAACTGGCAGAATGTTTTACATTCACTGAATACTGAAAGAGCATTCTTAAGCCAAGCTACATCCTTTATACACACACTTCTCTGGTATCCACAATCCTCTCTGCTTAACAGAGTAGAGCTCCCATCAATCCACAGGCCTGCATTACAATAAGCCCTACATGAAATCAATCCTGAAGTTCTTAAAAAAAAAAACCTAACCATTCATGCTAATTTAAGGCCTGTCAGGTTTTTTCATTCAGATTGAGCAGCTCTACTCTAATGACAACATGAGTTACTGGCTCTGCAAACAACACATTTATAACTAGCTGGTTGACAAGGATGAAGCATGATGCGTCATGTTTGACATCGCAGATGAACATCTGAGGGTGAAGAACGTTGTGCAGCTTTCTGGAGGCTATCATGATCTTGTGCCAAAACAGATCATGACACATAACCCAGCGATGATGAATGTGATGTGCAGAGAAGTGAACCAGATTATCTTAAATTAAACTTGTTAATGTGTGTGGTGGAAAAAAAAGTTTGTACAGTGTCCATTCTCAGGCCATCAAGATGCTCTTTCACATGTTTATATGTGCGTTTTTGAGTGTGCCGAGCAACACCAAGCAGGCGAGTGAGACGACAGCGAACCAGATGGCGATTACTTCTGCCTGGTGATTACTGTGCTGTGTCCAGGTCACTCTGGCATCAACTGCTCCTGTCTGGGGCCCGATTGATGCTCCAGTGCAAAGCTCCACTGATAAGCCTGAATGAAAAGGGACTTGACTGAGAGGGGATGGAGCAGAGGGCCAAGCTGTGTCAACAAAGCCCAAGCCCACTATCTGCCTCATCCGGTCTCTCACAAATCACATCCTTCCATTCCGTCAGTCACTCCTGCTGGCTCAGTCTCTAGACTGATAGAAGAGTATATACCCTGACTCTGAGTTTTTGGAGATGTCCGATGTCAGACCATAGAATTCCTCAATCGCTTGGGCATCTATTTTCTGCGGGGACAAAAAAAGAGGATTACTGGATACAAAGGAAAACATGTTTAATATGGTGTGCTAATTGCGGACCTAAAAAACTAGCTTGACGCATGAAAACAAACCTCATTGTTTCTTACAGAAGCGTAAATGTGCATGAGAACAAACCTCTTTGATTCTTGCACGTGAAGCAAGCTTCTTTGAGCTTCTGTTTACCATATTTGATGAGCTCTATGTATGTACAATGTTAATAAAAGCTCAATTAAATCAGTTCATCATATAAAGTGATTGGGCCTCTTCAGACCGTAATTAACCTGCTTGATTCATATATGGATAACGTTTACATACATTTTATAAACTTTTTGAAGTGGGACAGAAATCTTCAGGTTTCATTCAAAACATCTTCAAAGAACAAAAGTTTTATTGATTTGGAGCAACATGAGTAAAGGGATATTTCAAACAAAAATGAATATTGTCAATTTCTGTCAAGATTTTTTGGCTATACAATACAATTCCAAAAATATCTTTTGTGTTTTACAGAGGAAAGAAAGCCATAGAGGTTTGGGACGACATCCCTTTAAAAGTGAAGCATGTGATACCTGCACAACTAATAAAACAGAACATAACTGCAAAATCACACTAGGGTCGAAGAAAACTGAGATATTCTGTTTGCCATCACTAGAAGTGGTGAAATGACACTGATTCACCTTTAAGTGACTTCTGAAGCATCTGCATCACGTTTTAACTGAAAATTTCCCACTCCATTCAGATCTCTCATTACAGATGTGCAATTGGGAAGACATGGGATACTGAAAAAACAGACTCTGCCTCCATTTAACATCCAGAGACTTACAACACCACTGTGTGCTTGGTATTTCTAAAAAAAAAAAAAAAAAAAAAAAAAAAAAAAAAGGTACAACAACCACTTCATGTTCTGAGAAGCACCTGAGAGTTTGAGTTCATAACATGCGAGTAAATATTTGTCTGGGTTACCGTGTAGCAGAGCGGATATCACATCTGTGTTTTAAAACCAAATTGATTTATACTATAAATGTGCATGCTGGTGGTGGAAAACCTGTCTCAATGTTGAGTCAAGGTTCATTTTTAAGCCAGTAGTGTAGAACAAACCTAAACAATCATGTGTCACAAGGATGTAATGGAAAATATGGTATTGGCTCTATGTTTCAACAAAAATTGCTCTTCTTAAAAAACAACAAACTTCCATTCCATATCAAGATTAGTAAAATGTTTTAAGCATCAAGTGAATCTTGCCAAATGAATGAAAGTCTTGGTCTCATTAATGCAAGTGTTCCCATCATTCAGAGAACTCCAAAGTATTTGGGTCAATGTGAGGACAACTCCAGACAAGCACTTGGTGAGGCATAAACAGCAGCTGCACATCACCTGACAGGGAGGGTTAATAGATGTGCTACTGTGCAGCGCTAGACATCCAGATACCTCGAGCTGCAATCATACAATTATCGCTAGACACCACAATCTAAATGTGGAAATGAACACTGCAATGACAGTTGGAAGAAGAAACAATCCAGTTTGCTGAACTGAAACTGATGCTTCAAGGTCTTGGGTGTTTTTGTTTTATTAGATACTTCTACTTTCTTTGTTCTCTTCTTAAACAATGAAACAAAAGGACCTATTCTGGGGTAAATACAACTTAAGCTCTATCAATAGTCTTACTTCGGAAAATTATTTCACCTCTCAGAAAACAAAGTATTATGTGCACATACATTGGAAGTCTATGGGGCAACTGTATTGTTCAGTAAAAGAATGCATGTATGTTTTTATTTTGAGCAAAATTAAGGAAAAAGTCTAAATTATTTTATCTGGATACTGACAGTATGTTACAGATTAGTTAACCTAGATTAATACATTATTAATTTAACTAGAGCAAGATTTATACATCAACTTACCTCTACAATGTCATCATCAAACAGAAGCCAGAAGCCGTGACTCTTCACTATAGTGATATAATGACCTCGATTTGGCCCGCTACAAAAAAGAAAGCATACCAAAAAGATATGATTAACAATGAAGAATATATATATGACCCTTGGCAAAAAAGCAATTTTACTATTTTAAAATTTTAGCCAGTTAACTGTCAGTGTTCCGGTAGCAGACACTTGGTGTGCTTTTTTTATTTATTGCATTACCATGGAAAAGATCCTTAAAAACCTTTTAGTTCAATGCTTCAGTTTCTGTGATATCAACTTAAATTTGGAACACAACTTGGTTAGACATATTGCTTTGATTTTCTAGCAATTTTAGAATCCAAATTACTTTGTAAAACATATTTTCTGTATAAAACATTATTTTTTTTAGTTCAGTACATTTGCTTTATAGTAAACTCAAAAAATAAAAATTCTGTCATTCTACCAGTTCTTCCAAACCTGTATGAATTTATTTCTTTTCATGAACAAAAAAGAGGATATTTTGAAGAATATGGGTAATCAAATAGTTAATTGGCCCTATTGACTTCCATAGTATTTTTTCTTCTTCTTCATAATGTGGAAGTCAACGGGGCCCATCGACTGTTTGATTAAAATATCTTCTTTTGTTTTCAGCAGAAAAAAGAAATGTATACATATTTGGAAGAACTATGAGTAAATGACAGAATTTTAATTTTTTGGGTGAACTATCCCTTGAACTTTCACTTCTGCAATAATCTGCTGAGTCTCTTCTTTAAAAAGAGGCCAACCGTACGTCTGTATTTAACCTTTCATGAGTTACAACCATTTAAGTCCAGATCTTATGGGGGGGTGTTGGGCTGGGGCTTCTATCCATTAAAGTCCAGTAAAAAATTACGTCGATTTAAAAAAAGAAAAAAGAAAACATGCATGGATGAATCATTCACGATTAGATGCATTTAGAAAATAGATAGGGTAAAATTAAATTTCATGCCGACTTTAAACAACATGCTGTGCTCTTAAGTTAATATGAAATATGTAAATATGAGTTTACATGGACAGCAGTAATCTAATTATTGACCTTATTATGAATAAGACAATATTCTGATCAAGGTGTTTGCATGAGTTGCTTTTAGAATATTGCCTTCATGTTCCTGGTTTACATGTTATAGAACATTGATCGATTAATGGCACACGTCATTACGATCCCATGGCGTGTACATGTCTATAATGCACTTTGATAATGCGACTAAAATAGACTCCACGTCTTAATTCAATTTGTGTTAACTTCGAGTATGACATGAGCCGGTATAAGGTAATCAGAAATCTCTGTTTACATGGTAGTTTCTTAATCAGAGTATTGTCTTAATCGGCTTAATGCTGGAATTGTTGCTCATGTAAACGTAGTTTGACCGGTTAAATTGACTGTGACATCCGAAACCTACCTCCCACAGTGCACCACTACAGCCACCAGGTCGTACAATCGTTCGGGGTTGGTCGCATCACCAGAAGTGTTAAAGAGCCTCAGCTCCAGAGGGAAGACTACACGATAGGAGAGCTTGGTGTAGCGATGAAGCTGGTCCATATACTTAAAGCGCTTTAAGTGCAGGGCAAGGATCATGGGTAATTTCTTCACCCGCATCCTGTAAGGAAAAGGAGAGACAGGATCAATTTTAACTTGAATTTCCATTTCCATTCTCAAACTGCCAATTTCCTGAGCAACTGTAACTGTTAAATACTTCAGGATTAAAATGCCCCTCTTTGTGCACAGAATCAGCACACTAGACAGATTTACTAGGGCAGATTTACTAACAGCTTGTGCCACGGCAAACCCTCTTTTGGCATTAAAAAACAACTGTCAGGTCTTACTAAAGACACGCAGTCAAAAAACAGCACTGAAAAGGCGTGGACAGGGTTATTTTTGCGGCTGACCTTATTGCAATGCATTTGTAGGAGTTTCCCTTTCACATGCAACATTTCTGGGAGGAGAGTATTTAAATTAATCATGCAAGACAATTTACTAAGGTTTGTGCTAGTCAATTATTTAACACACAAAAAAGCCAATCTAAAATCAGACACTAATTTGTGCAACTCTTGGTAGATTGCTTTGGTCATTATGGAAATGATCCGACTGCATCTGTGTTCTTTAATTTGCGTGTCATTAGTAGATCACGCGCAGAACTCTCCACTCCTATTGGAGCTTTTTTGGAATTGAGCTCTCACTCTAATTGGCGCCGTTTAGTAAATCTGGCCCTAATGCTGATAAAAGATGCATTCAAGGAGGAAGAAAATACTGAATAGACAGGGGTGGTCCATAGCATCAGGCTTACATTGGTTGATGTGAATATCACAGCAAATGCATCTCAGGGACAAGAGTGATTTCAGCCATGCCAGTCTATCGCAACTACAAACCTTTTCTGAGCCTCCTGTTTACTTCTGCATTGCTCACAGTAGTACTTGTATTCACTACATAAGGTCTCTGTGTTGCTGAAACCCCTGAAAATGCAGAGACAACAAATTATTCTTCCACATTAATGAACATTTAACAAAGAACTTGCACCAACTGGTCCGTGACGTTTGAGGTTTGTAGCTTTACCTAAGACAGTGTGTGATGGAGGTGTTCTGCTCCACGTCCACTGAGAGGTCTAGGAAGTCTTCATCTTTACTGCTCACCTGGAGCATTAGAGAACAGGATTACCCATCATACAATATAAATGTACTTGTTCTAATTTGTACTTCTGTTGTCTTGTTGCAGCTGGATTTTCAGCACACACATAGATTTCATATCTCAAATGGGATGTGCAAGACTGCATATTTTAAAGTCAGCTAGTTAGTGGCTTGTCTGAATGACTAGTCGGTTGTGGAAGTCCTGGATAATTAGGCTGACGTGTTTCTAAGGGGGCTTTTCATAATACATCTTGTTCTCAAATACAGCCAAGCCCTTTCCCAAATGCCACCCTAGGCCCTTTTAGTGATCCTCTGTGTGATATTACATCCATGTCTACACACTTTAATGATGTAATATCACAAAGACTGGAAACCGCATCAGCTCAGCAAATTAATCATCAAATGAAAAACTAGACACCTTACAAGTCTACTAGATCTTAAGTTTAGGCTGCACAATTGAACGAAATAAAACAGAAATCGCGATATGGCTTGATGCGATTATTAAACCGCAAAGGCTGCGATTTAATTTATTAAATATATGCGCTGTGTGTTTCAGAGTGAAATGCGGCACTGTGTCCTTTTACATATGAGCAGCTCATGATCTGAAGTTTTTGGTATCTCCGACCAGGGGTGCGTTTCCCGAAAGCATCGTTAGCCAACTATGGTCGCAAGTTCCGTCGTTACTAATAGAGTTCAATGGGAATTGCGACCAACTTGCGACCATAGTTGGCTAACGATGCTTTCGGGAAACGCACCCCAGCTCGGTTTGCAGTAAATGCTGATCAACACGAACTCATCTCTGCACGTGCTCGGAGTTTGGGTCGCTTGTAACGTGCATTTGGAAATGTAGCATGGGCCAACCATCTTCCCAAACTTGCTATGATCGGTGTTTATAAACCAACAGTTTTCAGGTACCCCGCAGTTTTCCGCCAAAATAAGAGCTTGATGGTTAAACATTTGAAAGACTGCCATAAATATAAGTGTAATTTTACAGATGTACTGCAAAATAAAATGATTATTTTTCTTTATTTTATAAAAAAAAAAAAATCAAATATTACAACAGTAATATTTTGTATTGTTTAATATTCTATTTGTTATTTTATTTTAGAATAATAGTAATAATAATTTATAGTCATATTAATATATAAAAATCACACAATTTTGGGACAAATTGTGCAGCCTTACAATCTAGCATAAAACCCTTTTTTAAAATTGCAATCACAATTTTTAATCACAAAAATCATCATCAATCATTAGATGCATCGTGATGCTGATGTGAATGATTCTGCATTGGTGCATAAAAACTAAATATTCAATAAAACAGTGCATTCAAATGTATGATAGGTCTTTAATTACATTTTTTTGCATGGTCTTTTTGACATACTCAAATTTTTTATTAATATAGTCTATAATACTCTTATTATAGACTATATAAATAAAAAAGTTGAGTATGTCAAAAAGACCATGCATGAATGCAATGAGGAAATAAAGTGCGGGACATGCTAGATGTTAAACAGAGTTATTAAGTGCAATAAACCAAAGAAAAGATCTCTAAACTGCCACACACCAGAAGCGCCGCACAGAAAGACGCCTCTCTCAAACAGCATGCGATCCCATTTATAGTTCTCTTTAGCGCCTTATTGCTCTTTTTTGAACGGTCAGAAGCACATAGAATTCTTTTAAAATATCTGTCTTGACGAGTATTCACATAAAAATAGTTGGTCATGTTTTAAGTGAACATTAATGTTGTGAACGTTGGGGGAAAAAATCTGGGCCTGTATTCCTAAAGAATCTAAGAATCCTTTTAGAAAACTCTTAATTTAGCTTAAAAACTTTTACGTAGGAGTCTTAGCTTAAGAGCGATTCGGGACCGATCTGAGAGCAACTCTGAGTAAGGAAAAGACAAAAACTCTCATCTTAGTGAGGAGGCGGGGCTGACCCCGTTGCTATGTGTGACACAATCTTTTGAAGACTGTGATTGGTTGGTTGTCCAAGTAGGAAAAAAAAGAGCCATTTTAAGTATAGAGTTTACTCACACACACACACACACACACACACACACACACACACACACACACACACACACACACACACACACACACACACACGCACATTATATTTATGTATATAAATCCTTTTTTTTTACCTTGCTGTTAATTTCCTATAAGGTATTTGATTGGCTTAGAATGAAAAAAATTGTTCCACTCTTTCCAATTACACTGATTGCTGTCTATTTAAGTGGTGGTTTGAATGTTTGTTTTAATATAGCAAACATGGATTAAAAAACAAGAAAGACGAGAAAGCCTGACTGGTCAGAAGAACCGTGTTTACTGTTAGCCCAGTTAGTGGATGAACACTAGGCCATCATTAAAGGAAAATTCGGGCCGGGTGTCACAGCACGGAGCGAGAAAACGACGTGGGAGCTTATAGCGCACATTATTAACGGTTCATTCCCCTGCTTGTGCGCACCAGGGAAGCCTGCTATTCATAACTGCAGTTTTTTTTTAGCCTGCAAGGTGGGAATGTCCAGTGGAAACTAAATGAACTGCGACACAATAAGTGCTGTAATGTTTGTGTGATGCTTACAGAAGGTTGTGACAGACCCAAATCATCACTGCTGCTTTATTGCATTTTCCCATTTGCCAAATATCTTAATGTAGTGATTACTTTCATTTCTGGCGTTATGGCATTC